>OY720040.1:10434366-10755920 GCA_963082485.1 Eudonia mercurella | reverse complement strand
GTTTAACAAACTAGTTTTAAGAATCTTTATAAATCGTGATCTTATCTTATCTTAGTGGGCCTGCTGAGGTTTCCCTCTTGCAGTAACACTTCGACCCATCGGGATCTTTTGTGCAACCCCGTCCTTTCACTCTTCTTCCTCTGTAAAGATAGATGCCATAAGTTTGGCCACGTCCTTAAGAGCGAAGAGCCTGAAGTCCTCCGGTCTCGGATAAGCCGACCCCAGGAGTCCCATTCTTTTCCTAGCCAGAGAGTCGCAGTCACACAGTAGGTGCTGCATTGACTCCGTTTCCTCTCCACATGCCCTACACAAGTTATTTGTTGATAGGTGCATTCTGTGGAGCATTTGTTTTGTGGCATAGTGCCCTGTCAAGGCACCGATGGTTAGTCGGGCCTGCCTTCTACTGCCTCCGCATTTGAACTTACTCCGTCCTAAGGCGTTTTCGCCTAGGAAGGATTTGGAGTGTTTCATACCCGGCTGCTCTTTCCATTCGATGCCGTGCCTGTTTTTGATGTAATCTTTTAAGGCCTTGTTGATGGTACTTGGTGCAAGTGCCACGAACGGCTCAGGACCAATAAGCTGGGTCTCTGAGCCCTCCCTGTGCATCCGCCATCTCGTTGCCGTGGATTCCCATATGGCCTGGGACCCAGATCAATCGCACCTTGTTATGTCCACCTAGCTTGTTTAGAGCTTTGGTGGTTTCTAGAACAAGGCCAGAGTTGATTCGGGGCGATATGAGCGATTTGAGCGCTGCTTGGCTGTCACTCAGGATGAATATATTGCGCTTTTTCATAGCTAACTCTATATTCTGCTTTGCACATAGGAGAATTGCGAAAGTTTCAGCTTGGTAAACAGTGGCAAATTTTCCCATGCTTTGACTATGCTTGAAGTCGTTGTTATAGACGCCTGCCCCTGTACCCGACTTCATTTTTGATCCGTCGGTATACCAGATTAGGCTGTCTTCATCCGGAGACGGTGGCCCTCGTTTCCATTCGTCCCTGGTTGGAACATAAACTTTAAATTTCTTTTCGAACATGAATATGGGGGATATTTTATCGCACCCCATTTCCATGATCCTGTCAGGAATGTCACTTGTTTCCCATTTAGTGTGTCTAGTCAGAGGTTTAGATGCGTCCCACAGTCCGGCCACCTTTAGTCTATGTAACGCTTTCTTTGCCTCTGTTTCTATTACGATGTGCAGGGGTGGAAGGTCTGTGAGGACCTCCAGCGCTGCCGTTGGAGTGGTTCTAAAGGCACCAGTGACCGCCAAACAAGCTGTTCTCTGAAGTTTGCTAAGAGCATTCTTACAGATTTTCAGCCTGGTTCTGGGCCACCAGACGATGCTGACATATGTGAGGATCGGTCTCACCATCGTCATGTAGATCCACCTAATGATTTTGGGGTTGAGTCCCCACGTCTTGCCATAGGTAGACCGACACATGCCAAAGATTCTGTAAGCCTTGGCTACGGTCGTGTCCACATGCTGTTTCCAAGTAAGTTCTCTATCCAGCGTTAAGCCTAGATATTTCACTTCCTTGGACCAAGAGATCTGGGTACCATAAAGTGTTAGGTTACCCAGACCCGTAGTGTTCCTCATTCTTGTAAAGGGGATGGCTGTTGTTTTCCCCGGGTTTACAGAGAGGTGATGGGCATTGCACCATTCCTCCAGCAAACCCAAGGCACATTGCATTAGCCCCGATACCGTTGAGGGAAACTTCCCACTGACTGAGATGACCGTGATACTTCTTGCGATACGAATGATCGTCAAAAATTACGATAACCTGCGGTTTATAATTATCGGCATCGGTATCGTTGCATCCCTAGTTTTAACTTTATTTTATTCATGAGATGGGGTACTATCGAGCAAAAAAGTGAAGTATTTATTATTTATTTATTTTGACTGTGTCGATACATATCATCGGTTCAATGCTATTGATTTGGTATTTAAGAGCTCGAGCGCCCAGATATAATAGAATTTAAATTGTTATCGGCCACCTGGTGGTCGATCGATGCTCAAGGGGTTATACAATTTTTTTTCTACCCACTTTTTTATGTATTTACCTAATTGTTATTTTATACCATCTCATTTTTTTGGATTTAGGAACTTATTCGTCAAGCAGAAAGAAAGTTCCAATTGGTCAAGTGTGTTTTACCGCGTGTTTTTGTTCCGATTTGTCAAGCAATGCAAAAGTAATAATAGTGAGTAGGGCAGCTAGTATTTCTGTTGTCTAATAAAAAAAAAATAACCTCGAACCTTCTTTTCCTGACCTTCTTTTCCGAGAGATAGCGCATTCTTATGATTCATTGATATCTTCATTCTTTATAAATATCTTACATTAGGTACCTATACCTTTTTTGTAAATACCAAAATTTTCGCACTTCATTCTCGTATCACCGCACGTAAACAAAATGACGCCATCTCTCAGTGTTTTTTTGTACTATGTCAGGGACACTCGTTCGTCCACCACTATCCGAGACTTTTAATTCGAGTCACTACAATGACAATTGCTTGACATAAGTTTCCATAGAAATAATGTCAAAGTGACATTACAACGATAGATTTAAGTGTAATTTTATAACTGGAATTAAAAATAATTAGACTTTATGTCAATACGTCAATAAATAAAATTGTGCACGATTGTACCTAAAATAGAATGTATGGTTTACATTAGATTTTTGGAAAACAGCAAATAAGAATTATTTTTATTTATATCGTAAGATTCACAATATCACGCACAATTTTTTCATGTATTTATTTGTTTGAAACTTGTACCCGTTTCTCTGGAATCGCCATCGCAAGAAACGTCAAGTTAGCAGCCCACTAGAGACCGTAATATCTCGACTTTATTGAAATTTTGCGTATACGATTCACTATTTATGCACAGTTTTTTGACATATAAATCACATTGATACGAACTGTATTTCTTAAGGTTCCTGCTAGCTTGACGTCAAGTTAGTAGCCTCACCAAGACACTCAATTACGTCACTATTTATCACTATTTGTACACTTTTTTGACGTAGTCAAAACCATCTAATTCCGTGGTGAGGCTGCTAACTTGACGCTCACCAACAGTGCTAGCTACGCACGCTACGTTTCCATATTTTCTGTAAAGCAGAGTGCGGATATAGAAACCATCAACATGTGGCTACTCATGAATCTTGTAAGGTATTTTAACGGTCGTTAACATTTTTATACGAGAACCATGTGTGCTCATTATGAGGACGGGGTCCGTATCCACACTTGCAAAGGCATAAGATAGAAAATACACCAATAAACCACCTTTAAAACTAGTTGAAAATTCATAAACAAAATTATATTCCTATTTGTCAACTTTTCATGAAAGAAAAAGCAGCATTTATTTTGGTAAAATAATTTTTAATTTAATTAATTTTTAATAAACATATACATTGAGAACATCCTTCGCATACACCACACATACACAGACTTTTACTTAGGCTGATAGCTATATAAATTATCTTATCTTATTTTAGTGGGGCCTGCCGAGGTTTCCTTCTCTATTATATAGGCTATGGCTTTTACATGGAAACGTTGCGTGCTGTACCGTTTTGACCGCAGTGGAAGAATGGCCATACGTCTAGAACGGCGAAACACTCTTTTACGCCACGATTACCGCATCGACAGTAAAACCTTTGTTTACCGTTCGTGTTTTTACAATAATAAAAAGACGACAACACAACACCTCAAACAGACAGTTCTACAATGTAGAGGAAATAAAAAATCATATTTTAATAAAAATGGCACAAGGATCTACATTGAAGCAAAATTACACCTTACCTCCTTTTAAACCTGACAAGGAAAAATATTTTGTTAAAATACAAACCAGTAAACCAGAATATTGGGTATTTGTAAAAAAAATATGTACTAAAGATGAAAGAAAGAACTACAGCCAATATTTTGATCTTGATATAAAAAAGCATAATCCAGGCAAGTCGTTCTACTCGTAAATGAAGATTCTTTTCTGACAATCGTGTCATTTAAATGTCATCTAGACTATTTTAGCCTACATTATTCACTAAAGCCATGATCACAAGTCAGTATATAATACTGAAAATATAAAGGAAAAGGGCAGAGCCTGCCGACATAAGGTGTTAAAATATGTGAAACATTAAATGTTAAGATCTAGAATTTCTAGTGCTAAACAGTGTATATTTCATGGTTAAGCAAAAACCAGGTGTAGTTACATTTACTCACGTGAGGGGTAAAATGTTACATGAAATTATAAATAAATACATAATATGTACTATCATATCATAATGATGTATGATAATGAATACATCATATCATATACATCATCAATAACAATCATACTTCAGAAAATCAAGCACTCAAACACACTTACACACACATTGATAAATCAACGAAGATCAATACAATAATAAAGACAATTTCATTAAATATAATGTCAAAAGAGATATTTACATGTTCCTATATTTTATTGTAGTTTCCATTAATTTAGTTACTATTATGTTAATACATCTATAACGATATCTACATACTTACATGCTCTAAAACATTGGAATTTACAACTAAATTCTAAATTGTTTAATATTTTACAATTATTGATTCTGCTAGATCCGTATGTTTATTCAATTTATTTTACAAATTGATGTATATTATGAAAACGTACATTAATGCGAATTAACAGCAATACTAAAGTTCAGTGACCAAAATCACCAACTAAATAAAAGTAGGTTTATACAAAAAAAAAGTACTGTTTAAGTAAAATATTTTTGACTGCAAATATCTCTTTAAAAATTCAATAGGACAGTAGTAAAATAATAACAAAAATAACAAATGGTAATAAGTATAACCTTCGCTACGTAACTGGGTGTCTAGCGTGAGTTTCATTTGACATTTGATTACGTTAACGAAAACGAAAATTTGTATGGCAATATTGTAACTCTCTTCGAATTCCACCAGGAGTCGCTGCTTTAATCCCATATAAATTTTCGTTTTGGTTAACGTAATCAAATGGCGAATGAAACTCGCACTAGGTACCCTGATCACTTTTAAGAGTAAGCAAGTGAGAAAGGACTTTGTTGGACGACTTTTCACCACCTTTTATTTTATTTTAAAAACATCAATTAGCACTTAAATAAATATGGAACTTCATATTTATTATAGGCATTGTGTGATGTGTAAAAACTAAGATTTTTTTGTAAAAAGCAAATACAAAAATAATAAATCTTACTTTAAATTTGGATTGTATGCAGCTTCTTGTATTTACTCATATTGGTATAGCATATCATTGGATCTGCTTGTTACATACAAAACTTGACCACTAGAATGTGCTATATCAATTTTATGTAAGTAATGTTATTTTTATCAAGACAGTAATATTTATTCCTGTTTTGCCTTTGTTATTAATTAAAGGAATAATTAAATAATATATATTTTAGTTAACACTTAAAACCAATGTTTCTTTAGTTCCAAACCATACATGCTAATAATGAAGTTGCCAAAATTTAAAACTTATATTGGATCTACATACTAGCATGTTGTCGATTTGAATATATCAGGCAACCAAATTAATTTTTGTAAGTATTCTGGATTATTTGATTCCTTTGTTAAAGACAAAAGAACCAGACAGTTTTGTATAATTACTGAAATATGTATAAAATATCCCAAAATGAATCCCAAAATTTACAGTATTAAAATATCAAAAATAATTTTATTTGGTACGCTCATAAAGAGAATTGACACACACTGGTTGGTTAATGCTTGGATAAAACGCTTGAGACATTCATGTAACAAGATAAAAATAATGTTTTGCTAGTTAGATATTTCATACTTACTTAAATATTGAAATAGGTTCGATAAAGATACCTGAACCAAGAGTTTGTACATATTTTTATAAATATTTTAATGTGTCTAAGTGGGTAGTTCATCATTAAAAGAGTAGATGTTATCTTATTGTCTAAAACAATAACATTAACCTAAACATAATTTTTGTTGAACACAATTTTTTTGCAGTTCATAGATTACTTTCATATCATAACAAACAGCATATTATTATGTTATTTTGCATAAAATTACTGCAACGCAGATACTACAAGTAATTAAATTGGTGGTTCATGTTTTATAATTAGCAGGGTCCGATGTGATAAGTGATAATTATAAAGTTAAATGTAAAACCAAAACTTGCGCGCTAACACAGTTGCGCTACATATTTGAACGTCTTTTAACCCACATTTGACGCCTTTAGACGTATTGGAACGCGATTAAATTTCAAATCTCTACAAATCAGCCAATCAACCAGCATCTACAAATTTGGATTTATAGTATCTCAGATATTTCTATTATATTTGTATTTAATTGAAGTAGTTTTTAATTTTATTAATCATGTATAAATGGCGAAAGTTGACATGATTTCTGATCAGTTTGAGTGTATAGAAACATATTTTTTTATTAAATTTGGCTACAATTAAGGCTTGTTAAGTTAGAATTAAGTCGCCCTTCGTAACACTTTCTTAGATTAGGCAGAATATAACTAATTCTAATAATATTACAAAAGTAAATTATGTTGATAATTTCGAACCCTGATAATTAGAATTAAAACTATTTAGTAGAAGAATGTAAATTATAAATTAAACCAAACTTTTCAACATGTAATTATAAAACCTGGTTGACACTTTCAGAAGTTCTTATAAAAAAAACAATTCTATAGAGAACTTACGGAACAAACTTTTGTTCCATTAGTAAATATTTTTCTATGTCATTATCAAATTACCTAGACATAATTTAGTTATACTTTTTTTGTTACATGTATGTTAATTATGTTACCTAAACCCATCAAATTACAAATGATTTTAATTTATAAAAGGAACAATTATGTAATTATCATAAATAACATAGGAAGTATTATTATTAGTGATGGCACAGTAACTATAAAATTTGCATAAATAATTTTTAATGTATTTCAAAAACGGCAATTTCTTTGGGCACATATTATACAATTCTATTATATTCAGAGAAACAATTTATGTACATGTTTGATCACAGTATACATAATGACAGACATTCTCTTGGAACCAGCAGTCTACATGTCTTACAAGTTACGCAAACGTTGTACAAAGGTTTATACACATTTATACCTATATACATTCTCAAGATTTAACACACATATTTCAAGACAGTCCTTCAAGGTAACTTAATCCCAGCTTGTGTTTCTAATGGATAAAAATGGAATTTACTAAATGATAATTTCAATGTTTCATTTAATTAATTTCAGAGTGTAAACTATTATACTTATAAAATTGCCTGATTCCTAAAAGTCTATAGGTGCATTTCCAAAATTTAACTTTGCTCCTACACTTTGATGACTATGCAGAACTCTTAAATTGTTAAAATAATGAATTCAGCTATGTATTTTATTATGAGAGGCTATAAAGTACAAATAAGATATGCCCTGTAAGAGACAAGTAATAAACAAATGGGACTCATCATTTTGAATTTTAGAATGCTCAATAATGATTTTTGTTTAAATGCTAAACAAAAATCCTTAGTCTCTTGAATTTCTAAACATTTAGGTTTTGACAGATACTGCTCAGCAGTAACAAAGTCGATCATATTTAAATATCTTTACAACTTTTCGTGACTTATGTAACATCTTGCAATATGTGTGTAAATTGTTTTTAAATATTGTGAGTCCATAAATAGCACAACAAGTATTTAACTGAAGCAGTGTCTAACTATTCATTATTATACTTCAGCTAAACCATTCAATTACTAAATTCTATTTAAATATCCGAGCGCAAATATCACAAGGAAACACATTGTTTGTATTGTCTGAAATTTGTTCAATTCAAGCACATTTGATAAACCTTACAGAATATCAAAACCAGTGGTGTCAGATGCCCACACAAAAGAAACATTGGTTGACCCTAATAAAGGCAGAAACAGGTTTAGGAACAATAAACATTCTTATTATTTATTTACATTATCATCTAAATGAGACAAAATCTTGTACAAACCCATGTAAGGTTGCCGACGTAGAGCTGAAAGCGGCGGCCATGATGCCCGTGACTTGGTGCGTTGTTGTGATACGATGAGTTTCCATTAGTCTCTTCGGGTGGATGATTGTGCTGGGGAGCCGAGGAGTTTGGCGGCCCATCACCGTCATCCGGTTTCGCAGACGGTGCAGCGATCACATCGTCGTATAAATCCACATTCTCACCTCCAAATTCGTCCTGAAAAAAGCCGCACAGAAATACATGAATAAAAAGAAATAGACATTAACTATAATCATGAATATATAATTAAAAGATAAAATAGAACTTCTGTAATAAGTGGAGATGCTTAAAGTCACAAATACCTGTCTATTAAAATCAGATTCGATATCGTCAGCGTAGAGATCTATATCCACGCCGCCGTCCACCATTTTGCGAAAAATGACTGTCTGTTTGACATTGACAGTAGGCAATAAGCGGCGCATCCGAATCCGACGCTTGCTTTTGCTTTGAGCTGTTGGCAGTACCGTACAGACAAATATTAGCGGAAACTAACTGATGTTTCACAAATATCTATCTATACTTACATAGCTTAATTGAACTAAAATGTAATTGAAACATACCATGTCAAAAAGCATTTTCTTACAATAATAATAGTTATGTAGTAACGCAATAAGAGCAAAATGGCTACATAATATAACATAATCTGACATAGAGCAATTATTTCAACGAATGAAACAAAAAATGGCAGTATTCAGTAATAAGTAAAGTTAAAGTTAAAGTTTTTGATGTGTAACTGGAAGTCGAGAAAACGCGCAAGCGCACGCTACTTTGTAAATGAATATTAATAAATTATTAAATTTAATAACTATGAAATAAATTTTGATTTTTTTTGTTTTGTATTTTTTTTGTAATAGTTAATGTATCTGATATTTCAATTGCTCATTTGCAATTTAAAAATTAACACCTGTGGAAGTACCAACTCATAAATAAAAAATGTTCCATATTCCGACAAAAGATGGCAGTAAAAGCCAAATCAAAAATAACATCATGACTTCCTTTTTGGCGGGAAAGTGAAGAGTCATGTCTGTGGTTTTGTTTTATTTTCGAAAATTTGTGTTATGTCGAATGTTAATGTGAAATAATGATGGATTATTTATTAACCGTTAAGTGTTCGTGAGTGTGCATGAGTGTTGGCAAATGAAACAAAACAGTGCACCGTCACTTTTCAAATTCTCTCAAGAAGTCCACCTCCCCACATCTTTATTGAGATACTCGAGGGGTTGGGGGTATATCATTTCTCAATTCTCATTTTTGTTATCATTCATCATCATCATACAGAAAAGAAATATTGTTTATTTGTGTATTACTTGTTAGAAAAATTACTTTGACACTGGCTAAATGTGCTAGTCGTACGAAGCCATCAACAAAAGGAAAAAAAACATCATGACTTGTATAATTTCAGTGCCCTCTACCGAAAACTTCTTGAAATTACCAAGCAAGGTGATTGTTGTGGTTCAGTGCTGCCCTCTCAAACTTCAAACGAAACGAGATGGCATGCGCGGGGCGAGCGGCGGGAGGGCCACCATCCATCCATCCATCCCTCGCCATTTTACGTCAAAGCTGAACTCGATCAAGTTAGCTTCTGTCAGTCGCTGTGTTTGTGTATAGTGTTGTGAAAAAATTATCTGTGTCGATGAATCTCAATGGGAAATCGTGCTGATTACGACTCCAAACGATGGGTCGGTCGTTGTGTTTGTGTTTCTGATGCGTTGTTCGACCAGTGATGATGGCAAAGTGATTGATGAAGTGAAGTGTTTTGTGTCGTATGTTCGCCAGTCAAGGCAACAACGAGAGCCTTTCTTTGGATAAATCGTCCCCAAGACGACGTTGGACCATAGAATAGGAAGGTGGCACCATGTCGGCAAAGAATATCCCAGGAGATAAGGTAAGGACGCAGCCCAGACTGCATTGCTCAACACACAGAGGTCATTTTTTGTTTGTGTCTAAAACCGCTCCTTTCTCTCGACGGTTAACCACGCAAACTACCTCTGGTCTGTTTCTAAGCTAAATTGAAAAGTTCATATTTATAAAATATTGGTTTTATTTTGTGGCACCCTTGTGAATTTCTTGCCTTTATTTATTTACCTTGATTTATTATGTCTTCAATTCGACTTTTTTTATAAAAAGGTAGGTATACATGCAATCTTTGCAAGAAATTTGAAATGGAACACCTACCTATATTAGAAAAGGAGCTCAAGAACTTTATGAAGTCAAGGAAAACCCATAAGTAGTTATGAGTTGTGAAAAACTTAATAGGTTTTAAACCACCACCTTCTCATACCCATGACAATAGGAAGTTTTATTGCACAAATGGGAGCTGAAATTCATACATAAATAAACAGTAAAGGAAGAGATAAAGAAATATTCACTATTTAAATTTATAGAAACATATTATTTATTGTAATGATATGTTAGGGCTATATGGCATTTTCCAATATATTGACACTGTAAAAGAAAGGTAGAAAAGAAATGCCATTGCTAAGTTTCTTTCCGGTTCTTTTCAGTGAAAGGTCTTCGCCCTTTGTATACTTACCAACCAATGGCATAATGACATTCATGAGGTTATTATTTTTGTAACCTTAACTGATTAAAATAATTAGAATATTGAAATTTACACAAAAATAAACAATAGGTATTATAGAAAAGAACAGTCACAAATACAGGACCACACAATTTTGTAAGATGCCAATTAGGTTGGAGATTACCAACAAGACCACCTGCAGACCACAATATTAGTATGAATATCTTGGTATTTATTATTTAATCAAATTCCCAATGTTTACTGTTTTTATGTAAGCCCTGGATTCCAAAATAGCATTGACTATGTTGTAAGTAAGTTCCATCTCCAACTTTAGTTATGTAAAATTTTTGGTTCTGGCCTGGGTTTTAATTGTTGGCCATGACAACTCCACAATTTAACTATGCGAATATGAAAATTAATACCAAACTTATAGCACAGTAAACCACAGGATGATATAGTGGGGTAGGCTGGGAAAATGGACAAGACTAGCCAGGGATAAGGGAAGATTGAAAGGGTTGGAGGAAGCCTATGCCAGAGGGCACACAGAAAACAAAGAAAATGGTTGAACATCACAATTCTTTTTATTGTCTAATGTTTTCTGAATAAATGGCTATTATTATTATACCTATATATAGCATCTTAAGTCCTCGCGCGCCATATGAACGCACGGTCGTACACAAGGTGGCCCGCTAATTATACCTACAGTGCGGGACGGGTTAATAAATGTTGCCTTGGAAAAGCATTGTGCCATTGCCATTGGACAGAAAAACCTCTGCAGACCCCACTAAGATATATAATTAATGTTCTATTCTTTAGGTGAGACAGTTATTGGCTTGTTTGTGATTCTCTAGAAAACACGCCTTGAATAGGTATAATGCCAGTTTCTAAGTCTTTAAAGTTACACAAGACACTTTGAAGTAGTTTTCAATATTAAAGATTTTTCTTATAATTGAAATAGCATCTAATACAGTCCTACTTACAGAAAACACATAGAATATATATATGCAAATATACACAAAGACACTTCTGTTAATAAATGCACCGTTAGGCTCCTGCTATTGTGCTAAATAATGAATTTTGAAAAAGGAGATTGTCAATAACTTGATGCTTCACCTTGATTGTTTGTAGCGTAATTAACATTTATTTGAGTTATTTTGTTATTGATAAATATTAATACTCTAATTAAGAGGAAAACAATTTAAACTAATTACATATAGGTATTGAAATTTGAGCTTATTATCTGTACCACCAGTAGACTTATTATAATGTTAAAGTAGGAAGAATATTAATGAGAATAGGAAACATACTGTTTTCTTATTTGAATAATTATTATGTTAAAGGATCCTTCCTTAGCTGTGATTATGATTTAGATCAATTTACACCTACAAGTAAGTCACAATATGAATCTGAATCAAACCCTGAAATTCTTAATGACATATTTTCGCTTAGCCGTTTCGCCTGGCGAACCACCAGGTTATTTAGCCAGGCGAAATTAGATCAAGCCTTCCAGCAAACCAAGTACAATTTAATAAGTAGGTATATGGGAATTAAACTTCGGACCTCTGGGAAAGAGGCTGGTAGTCTGTCAGTCCACTAAATATTAGTTCGTTGTAGTACAGCAATCGGCAACCTGCGGCCGCTTACGATAACCGTGTCTGTTTTCAGAATATTAAAATAATTCTGAAAGATAAGACGTGACGTCATTCGAGGTTGCTGAAATTCATGAGCCGCATCCTTAAATCCTGTCAACAAAGTCATGAATATCTACATCCGGCCTACCTTGTTTCCATTACTTCACTATGTGGCCCTTGCTTACTAAAAGGTTTCTAACTACTGGTTTAATGAATCTGCCCCTGGTGTGCGCGCGACGTATGATGACGCCATAGCGCCATACACGCAGCTTTGGCGGAGTTTCAATTTAAGTAAGTAATTTATTCCTAGACCCGCTTCGCTTTCTTTACAAACATGGTCTGGATAAGAGCAGATTATAAAAGGAGGTCACTCATTGTTGGATGGCAACGGAAAGGTTTCATCAAAATTACTGTTTGAAAGCTCCCGAAATGCGACTGGCCATTGTCGTGTAAGCCAACGGAATCCACTTTGCGGGCATGGTGGCGAAACTGGGCAGAAACTTAAGTACAGATTATGCCGACATAAATTACCAAATCCAGCACCGTTTGGCTGAGAGTTTTTCTTTTACACAATGGGGGTCTACAATACACTTTCCTTGCTGAATACTTTCAATGTTTAACTCTAAAGGATTCGTTTTCAGTTCAAATATTATGTGAGATAGTGAGTGCTCGATAAATAATTATTTAACTATTAACTTCCCCCATAGGATGAGTTACGCCTAGTATAGAAAATAGAAATAGAAATAGAAATAGAAAATTTTTATTCATAACCACTTAAATTAGTAACAGCAACATAGACAAAAGACTTAGAACTAGACGTGGTGTTGAATCGGTCTCCACTCAGCATAATGTCGAGATACCTGGTTGGCACCCCGACGCTGATCTTCCGTGGAAACCAGAATAATAATAATAATAATAAATAAATAAGTAAAAGATAAAAGATAGGTGACATCACTGTACGCCAGCGCCATCAATCACATCAAATCAGATACATTTTTCTGATCCCAAAATTAGTAGCTTCAGTATATAGAAAGTCGGAAATGCGAACCATGAAAATATTATGCTCACAGCAATTCATCAATATGAGTAAATCAATACTACCTATGGGGTTGACTTTTGGATATGTAAAAGATATTCCTTAAATTTACGCTTGAAAACCTGAACGCTACAAGAAGTATGAAGGATTGTACAATATAAAACTTGTAACATTACCTTTCTTCATCATCGTCATAAGCTCATTTTTATCTCCCCACTGCTGGGGCCGAGCTTTCGACTGCTAATGCAGCTGGGACCAACGGCTTTACATGCCTTACGAAGCACGGAGGAGATCGAGATGATACATTTTTGGTCACCCATCTGATGACCGATCTTTGCGAAAGTTGCTTAACCTCAGCACACGCAGACCGGGCGGGCGCGTTAACCACATTATTTTTTAAACTTTTAATTCTAAATGTTAACTATAATAATGTACTCCTGAATATTATGTTATGTACTAAGATGAGTCTCATTTAAAGGAGCTTGCTGTAAGGATTAGGAAATATTTTAGGCTTATTACAATTTGGTGAAAAAAGTCCAAAACCTGAAAAATTGCAAGCTTGGTATCGTTACAGGAAACTGAACACAAAGCTATACTATAGTATTTGTTTAGATGCCTAAAATTAACTACAAACAAATTCTAACAATAATTAGGTACCTACTACTTTAGACTACGGAACCCTTTGCTGAGTACGGCTAATGTTTTTCTTATGCTTTTTCGCGGCCTACATGATTAGAAAACAATGCCCTTTGTGTTGGTGTACAATTGGCAGCGTTTCCTATTGAAACTAGTTCGATGATAAATACAACATTTTGTGGGTAACCATTTTCAACTAATGATAATACAAATCGTCGCTTCGGTTGGCCCGTTCAGCCGTTGGTGCTGCCCGGTTTGTTGTCGTAAGTTGGCAGTCGTTAGGACCCATCCCAACCCTGCATTGGATTAGCGCTAGCGTGGTGAGTTATGGGTTCCAGTGCCGGCCAGGGTAGAGCGAGAATTAAAATAAAACACATCACACACACAGACACACAGAGGGAGTGGAGCTTGATTGCGCAGAGGTAAACGTGCCCGTTCTGGATAAGGTTAAGCAACTTTCGCAAAGGTCGGTCATCGGATGGGTGACCAAAAAATTTATCATCACGAGCTCCTCTATGCTTCGGAAGGCACGTATAGCCGTTGGTCCCGGCTGCATTAGCAGTTGTTAACAACCACCAATCCGCAATGAACACAAGTGATTGTTTGAGGCCCATTCTTCCTATCCATTTTTTCCATCCATCCATCCATAGGGAAAACTCATGCCCGAGCAGGGGACATAAAATGAGCTGGTGTGATGAAAATATAACACGATATCACTCATTCATCTCAAAAGGCGCCAACAGTATTATATTTTTGCTCAAAATTGTAGCGTTTAGCATTTTGGAGCCCAGAGCGACTTCTCCACTCGTTCTAGAGCAGGTACTGATTGATCCCATGTGTTATTGTTTATGTGGGAAGGCCCGAAGTCCAGCTGTGGGACGTTTATGGGCAGTTTATATTTTGCACAACAGTGAAATGATAATGATACAAAAATGGCTTCCAACAGAGAACAGATATGACATGCAAATAGAGAGATCGCCACCTAATGCTGAGTGTAGGGCCTAGACACGGCATTGGGTGGCGACAGGCTGAAGAAAAAGAAGAAGTATAACATAAAATGGTTATTATGAAAGAATTTAGTTGAACAGCTTTCATATTGTTAAAACTCCGACACTTTCGAACGTCAATGAAATAAACGCGAATAGATCCGTAAAAGTAGTTTCATTTAAATGAAAAGCTATCGTTTGTACTAGTAATAGGTATATATTAGTAGTTATATGTAGGTGTTACCGGAAACGGCTTGAACGTGCATCATCATCATCACTCCAGAGGCATTGTGATGATAAACAAGGCCGCTTTAATAATAACAGGAACGCATAATTTTTATAATAAGTGTCCACATAGTCTTTTCGGAACTTTGTCTTTGTCGTAGGATTTGGTGTATCATTGTAACGCCACTAATCAGGAACAATTTGTACCTATATTTTTAAATCCATTTCTTTACAGTGACGTCAGGAAAGGGGTTAACGACCCATCATTATAAGATGTCTTATTGGTTGCTCTTAAAACAAAGGTTGGCGTGAACTTGACCAAAAGGTTGGGTATCAAAAAAAAAGTATACTTAGGCGTTTTTGTTTTGTTTATATTATTTTAACGCAAATTTTGAGCAAAATATGTCAAAAGGGTGCATGTTCAAATCCTGCTCGTGGAAATTTTTTCAACATTTGTGTTTTTGTAAATTGTTTCGCAACAAAATTTGCGTTAAGCGTGCCTACTTCTTAACTGATCTTTAGTATTTGTAAAAATATTATGATCGGATGTAAACGACGGTAGTTGTTGACATTGAATGGGCGCCTTTGGCTTTCAAAGTAAAAAGTTAATAGTGTTGAATAATTTCGGCGGGCTGGTTAGAACCACGATAGCTTAATTGGGAGAGCACCTGACCCGGTATGTCAGAAGGGTGCAGGTTCAAATCCTGCTCGTCGAAATTTTTTCAACTTTTGTGTTTTTATACTTGAGCGACTTATATCTACGAAAGAGTATGTATTAATGTTCTTTGTTTAAAATTGAGTGACAAAAGGTCACTTTTCAAAACTATCTTATTACCACAGTGACCTCGAGAGAGGGGTTAACGATCCACCATTATGAGATGTCTCACTGGTTGCTCTTGAATAATGGTTGACTAAAACTTGTCTGATACGTAGGTGTTTAAAAAGGTAGCCTATACGATACCTGTAAAGAGGTTTCGTTGTGGTTCTTTGTTAAAAATTGGGAGTGACAAAAGGTCACATTTCAAATCCATCGCATTACCACAGTGACCTCAAGAGAGGGGTTAACGATCCACCATTATAAGATGTCCCACTGGTTACTCTTGAATAAAGGTTGACTAAAACTCGACCAAAGCGTCTGGTGTCTAAAAAGGTAGTCTATATATCTGTAAAAAGTTTGCTTATTGTTCTTTATTTAAAATTGAGAGTGACAAAAGGTCACATTTAAAATACATCGCATTACCACAGTGACCTCAAGAGGGGGGTTAACGATCCACCATTATGTGATGTCTCACTGGTTGCTCTCGAACAATAGCCGGCATAACTGTAACCACGTCAGTGTTTCGTCACGCGCTGTCCGTTGCCAAACCATGCTAAACCGTTCCCTTGCTCTAGAAAAAAATAAAGTGTTATACGACCGATTTTAGTAGGCTAATGTTCCGGCATAATTGTCGCCATTGGACACGCCGTTTCTTAATCTTGTGATTGTGATTGTTGCTTTTTTATCCGTAACTTATGGAGCGAGTGTCGTGCCGAGTTAGTTAATTGAAAGCATGCAACTGTCGTTGCCAACGTTATTGCTCTACCTTCTTCGGTTATGCTGTCAGTCGCGGCAGAAACTTACAGTCAAAACAAGCCATTACAGAGTCCTATAAACCTGTTACAGATTTGTTTGAATGTTATTGTTTTTAGTTAATTAGTAAGCTGTTCAAGATTCTAATAAATAATCCACAATATCATACTGATAATCAAACATGCTATCTTACAAGCCCATTTGTAACAGTTATAACACTGTGTATCATTATGAAGTAGGACTTATTTCAACGTTTGTTAATTGCATCGTAATCAGTTAACCTTCACACCAAAATTATGTGATCAACTCTTCCACAATGCCACTCCATAATGACTAAATGTGGACTAGTATAGATGATTATGATAATGATGATGAATGGCTAATTGTAGAGTGCGAGTTTATTTCAATTTTGGCAACCCTACACCTGTAATTGCGATCATGGTTTTGCATGTCACATACACACCTACTTTTGCCGGCGTCCGTGCGTTACTGTACGAATATAACTGTATGTGTTAGTTATCTCGTATAATCTCATCTAAACAGTAATGTACGGAACGGTTTATCCCGTTTATTGAGACATATATTGAGTTCAATGAACCGGGCCACGAGTCCGCTATTTCAAAACGTCCACAATCGTGTTTCAATGTCCTTTGACATTGGTATTATGGAGAAAATGTCAGATCTACGCCACAGAAGTAGGATTATGGAAGTTTTCACGTAATCGAGGACCCGTATGACACAATGATGTAATTATTGTTTGGGTCTATGTAAATTAAATTGATAGTAATAGCGTTAGCATTTTATAAGAATTATTGTGTTTTTTTCAGCAACCAAAGTAAAATGTCGAATAACCTTTGTTAGATGGCTAGGCGATTTACAGGCCTACTGTCCATATGTGAGTACGGCCTATGAAGGTGCATAGCTAAGGTAGCGTCTAGAGACCAGTCTGTTGTCTGTTCGGTTTTGTGTTCCATTTTAAGTAGGATATAGAAACGGAGTGTAAAGTTTCACAACGCGTCAGCAGTCAGCTCGTGACCACGGCCGGCGCATCTCGGTCAAAACGTTGAGTTCTTATAAAACATGCCTAGAATACCTATATGCGGTCTGGTTTAAGCCCCGTTAAATATTTTCTTAAATGATGCTACAAATTGACAATGACCCTTATAATCTCACTTCACACATTCAAAGGTAACAGTATAAGTGACAAGTTGTAGGCGTACATAAAGGTATCGAGCTGACTCACAATCTCGAGAGTCATTCACATCGTTAACACAATAATTTCGTAATAACCGCCCACAGAATTTCTATTGTCAGTAAGTAATGGATGCTCAACAGATTCGAAATGGAAATTCACTTGTAATTCCTTTTGCTAGCGGAGCGGTGCGCCTCCATTGCCTTTTTCGGAGTAGAATTGCCAATATACGACATTGTTTTCGTTAAATTCTTTTGTGGGGGGGGACATCATCAGTCTTCAGAAAAAACAATGCTAGTTTAGTTACACTTGACTTTAAATAGATATTGTCTCTGCGCCTTTGTGAGTTTGGTGATCAAGAATGCAATTAAAACCTTTTTATTGGTTTTTGTTTTTTTTTTTCACTAGGTATGTCATTTATTTAGGAGCTCGGTAGCGCAGTGTTTAAACGCGCGGGCTGCGATTGCTGACGTTAAGCAACTTTCGCAAAGGCCAGTCATCGAATGGGTGACCAAAATATATCATCTCGAGCTTCTCCGTGCTTCGGAAGGCACGTAAAGCTCCCGGCTGCATTAATAGTCGTTAGTAACCACCAATCCGCGTGGTGGTTTATGGACCGTTCTCCCTATCCATCCATAGGGAAGGCTCGTGCCCCAGCAGTGGAAACATTATGAGCAGATGATGATGATGATGTCATTTGTTACTTGTACATAGACTTCTTTGTCGTTAACCTGAATGACAATTGCAAATTTTAATGACAGTCTTCGTAAAACGTATAAGATAAACAAATGATAGATAAACTGTAATGGCCAACGGATTACTTACTCTTTGTAGCGTTCGGCCAGAGATGACTTTAAAATATTTGTGCTCGCAACTTTTTATGATATTTAATCTGTCGTCTGCTGTGAATACAGACACAGTAGAAATTCAAGTGTTTGTAGGACGGATCTGGCACTAAGCAGACGAAAGGTTAAATGTTGTTTTCTCAATTCCGGAGATACCTGATGTAAGTACACAAATTAGTAATTTTTTGACCTTACAATATTTGACTTATAATCACGTAGAAGTCAAATAAAAAATCACCCTTTCGCATTCAGAAATTCCAACCTTCTTTTTCATTATTAACCTCCCGTTATCCATAAAACCAGACACAATAGAAATTCAATTGTTTTATGGCTCCATATGGAGTCACTGGGAGATAAAAGATTAATACATAAACTAAGAGGAGTGATTATAAACAACATTATGAAATAGGACATTATTAACAAAATGCACAAACTGCAAAAAAACATTTAACAAAGTGGTGTAATACTTGAACGTTCTAAATAATTCACCACTAATAAAATTTACATGTTTTGCCTCAGATATGGTCGTGCTATGTAACACGCTTAGAAAGTTTGTTTTAATATGTACGTACACTACTTAAGATTCTATATGTAACATCCTTGATCCTATTAACAGCCCGACGACACAAAATACGGAGACTGCAGAAAGTAAGCTTAATTCATACCGGGCTCGATCAACGCACACATAGACAACCTCTCACGAACACGAAATATCGCAACAGTAGTTACCCTGCTTCTACCTACTTGCTTTATGTAGCTGTTATCCGAGTGGACCAGCACTGATAAGCGCTGGTAGATCGGCGCAGGCTGCCTGCTTTCTTTCTGTATACGGCCTAATAGACAACCTCTCACGGACACGAAATCTCGCAACAGCTGAGCTCGGACTTTTTCGAAATGGTCCGAGATTGTCCCAGATTCCAAATCCGAGAGCACCCTATGTGTTGGTTGTTCGAGCGCGTTTGTATGAACCTTACCTTCTGCAGTCTCCTTATTTAGTACCGACGAGTTCAGAGCCGGCTGCTACTCCTAATCTGCTCTTTGAGAACCTGCACACGCTCGCTGACTAGGAACGCAAAGTTTCTAAGTACGGAACTGAACACAGTGTTAAAGTAGTGTTATGAAAACTTACAGCTTGTTAAACTAACAATTAATTGGTTTCACGTTTTTAGAATGAGTTCTAATGAGATATTGTGATTGAACGTGGGTTTATTTTTCTTTTCTTTTCTTAGTACAATATCTTACGTGACGATCGATAAGTTGATTGTTTCATATTCAAAGTTAAGTACAATGATTTTGCTAAACAGTTTGATTGTTACAGCTACAGTTTAGTAATTACTAGAAATTGCAAATATCCAAGATCAAAACAATTTAAAAGAGCGATAATATATTTCTCTCACCAGTTTGTAAAGTGCACAATGCTCTCGAGCAAACCAAAGCTTTTTGGCATGACATTTTTAAGTGTAGTTCGTTCCCTGAGGAACCGGCTAAGGTCATGTTTCCTAATTTCATTAGTATTATAATCCTATAAAATGATGATGAATGGTAATAGAAATGAGAAGTGAGAAATGCTATAACCCCTAACCCCTCGAGTATCTCAGTGAAGATGTGGGTGGAGCTTTACTAAGTCCTCGGGCGAACTTCTTGAGAGAATTTGAAAAGTGACGTTGCACTGTTTTGTTTCATTTGCCAACACCCATGCACACACACGAACACTTAACGGTTAATAATCCACCATTCATTGCCAGCTCACATACGTCCCCACTGCAAGGGCACGAGCCTTCCCTATGGGTGGATAGGGAGAACGGGCCATAAACCACGCGGGCCCAGTGTGAATTGGTGGTTGTTAACGACTGCTAATGCAGCCGGGACCAACGGCTTTACGTGCCTTCCGAAGCATGGAGGAGCTCTAGATGATAAATTTTCGGATGGGTATCCGATGACCGGCCTTTGCGAAAGAAAAGAAACCTCAGCACTCGCAGACCAGGCGCGTTAACCACTGCGCCATCGAGCTCCTCCAAGCCGGTCCGATCCAGCATTATTTCACATTAATATTCGACATATAATACAAATTTTAGAAAATAAAAATAAACCGCAGACATAACTTCACTTTCCCGCCAACACACTTTGATGTTTCCTTATTATTGTTTTTTTTAACATGTTTCCTTGTTCATCATACCTATATCGTTCTGTAATGTCTGTGATCGTCAAAAAATAATTTCTTATTGTTATTGTTATTCTTATTAAAGTTGAAATCATCATTAAGTTCTCGACAAAATCGCTATTATATTTTGCTATTAGCTCCCCTAAAGTTATTTTTTTCTCTCAAATTACAGAAGATTATCATTAATTATGATGGTATCTAGAATTTGTTTTTTTATTCAGTAAGTACATAATATCTGTAGCAAACATAAAGATATTTGTTAAAAAAATATCTAATAATGCCGCTATAAATCTAAAATTGCCGAAAAAGTTTTTACACGATAAAGTATTTTTTTAACACATAACTGTCCAAAGACCTACCCAATGTGGACACCGGACAAATGGGTTCGTGCTTTATTAAAGTGTCAGCTGCCCCCTCTATTCCCTTGGGATGAAGGCACTCCCTTGCATGAAGGTATTCTTCCTGCGGCCTTATTTTCACCTCTGTCACAAAAAATAAATAAATTGGCCTTTGTTCAGTTTCAGCCCAAAATGATCTCCTTAATGTTATTGACTTGTATCAATCGAGCAATCGTGTGGTCGTTATCACTTTTTTTTAAATATATTTACTGTCTGCAAACAAGCAGGCGGACCGCCTGATGGTGAGCTAAACTAACTAGCTATACTTTTCTAATTAACAATAGCATGTATTGTAGGTTTCCTCGTTTCCTTTTTAATGGCTTGGCCTAGCGTATATTATTAAAACTACCAATTTTATCAAACTTGCATTTAACAAAATTGTTCTAATTATTGTTAAGCTTTGCTTACTATGATTTATGAATGTTTGTAACGTTGTCGTTGCAATTTACTCAACGTTATATTTTTTATGTTATGCATTTTATAGCCTCCTTGGTAGTTTTAAAAACTATCTGTCAAATTTATATCAACGGTTCTGAAAAAGAACACTTTGAATGTTATGTCATTGTCATGGAATTTTATTTCGGTTTTGATATGATCAGTCTTTCAAAATTCTTCAGTATAACAGCATTGTTTTAATAGTATCATCGATTATTCAGTTATTATTGTTTAAAATGTTAATTGTGAAGAAACTGTATCTATATACAGGTTTTTCTCCTTAGTTTTAAAATTTACCCGATTAAATATTTACCTGTGAATTTCCAGAGTTTTTATGGCCATTAGGCCTTATGTTTATGTAGGTATATGATGTTTCCACCTTCAGCCTTTTTATCGATTAACATCAGATGAAATGAAGGCCAACAGTTTACTAGTACAGAATGAAAACGCTGTACGTCTACGCAACTCAGGTCTCCTAAACTTTGCTCACGTCTAGTCTAGGTTCTAAGACACTTTTATATTAAGGCGTTATTTAAACGGTTAGCAAAGTATTCGTATTTTTGTTAGCAAAAAAATGCTAGTTGGGCAGCAACTTATGGTCAGCAAATATTACTAAATCAGTCTGCAACTTATATTATTTTGAACAGCAGTCTTATGCCGCTCCCCCCTTCCGTGATTGGCCCTCGCTACGCTGCGCTTCGCTCGGATTTTTTTTTTTAACTTAACCTAACCAACAGTAAGGATTTCTTATGCAGACCGAATCTGCTGACCAAATAATAATTTTGCTGACCAAATATTTATTTTGTAATACAAATAAATTATTTCCCTTTTGATTATTCATCTGAGAATCCTGAAACTAGTCTTGCTTAAAGTTAGCCGCCACTAGGGACGTCTCAGAATAAATATGTTACTAAGTCAGTATCACGTAGCGGTATTGTTCTTATCTAACGGAACTTTTATTTTATTGAAAGAAAGAACGGACATAAGTTCAAGTGAAGAGGTGTTTATGAAGTTACCGCTCAGTGAAAGTCCTAAGCTAGAAGTTATTATTTCAGCTAATTATGTGGCGCTGCAGGGCAGATACCTCTCTTTCTTCTTTACACTTTATGTCCACTGCTGCTTTCGTACGTTGCAGATAATATTTTGTAAACTAATAAAGATACTTACGTTCGTACAATATATTTTACTCGCGTACTATCTATTAGACTGAACTGACCGTTTGATCCTTATGCCATCGAGACGTACGTATTTGTAACGCTGTATACTTGAGTAGGTCCGTACGTATATGATTGCATTTGAAGGCACATCATGATTCAAAAGGGATTAGGGTAAAGCACGTCTGACAGGCCGTTAATAAGAACGTTGCACCCTTGTTAGTTTACACCCACCCCTTATGTAATCTTGCATGGCGTGTAAATAAGTTTTACGTCATTCTCCATTGGCGCGATATTTTGAAGGGTGCTTCCAAACCGAAGGAATTTATCGATACCACAAAGTTTACGTGCTGTTTGTGAACGCTAGTCTTAATTTTCGTGGTGGTCGTCTCAACTTTCCAAGATACAACATTCGAAATTTCGAAACAACAATTTGAAACTGACGGTTTGACTGTCGGAATGAACAAATAACGTATTGCATAGAACATTATTACCGTTACAGCGCGGAGCTTTAACTCGCCGTGATCTTATGCACAAATGGTATAAAGCAAGATGAAAGGCATTCTGATCGGTAGACGTTTTTCCATTAGAGCCTGCCGGCAGCCTCACTCGCGCCATTACTCCGCAAATGGCTTGAACAAGAGCCCGCTGGATTCTCGCGCAATTCCGCTTTATCCGAGCTGAATATTTTATGCCAAACTCCACAGGATATGACAAGTGACACACTTTGTATAATTCTTCAATCAACAACTCCAGCGTTGTGTCATTCTCTAGCAGCGCGACGGCGCGGCGTGACCTTTTCAAGCGAATCTAACCTTGAACTTAATAACAACATATGCTACATTCGCACAACAAATACTTCTATTATATGCCTCGCAATCGCAACTGGAATGCTTACTCGTAATGGAATCCCTTTTCTTTGTACATTGAATACCAATTGAACAACGGGCTTCCTTCCGTAAATGCCCGATCAGCTCTGTGATTCTCGGTGGTTCACTAAAGCGGATCAACTTTTTTGTGAGCCTACAATCGGATTATAATGCCTTAGTTACCGGTGGACCGATAAACACAAATCGGTTTATCAAATTTCAACGATTTAGCTTCAAGCGACGTTTTATTAGAAGTGGGTGTTGTCCGCGACTGTACTCACGTGAGGGCCTTTTAGTTATTTAACAAAAACAGTGATTAAATCGATTAAGTAGTTTTGAGACGTTTTCGGGCGGTAATATGATGCGTAGTTAAGCAGATAATTAGGTAACTCGAGCGGTAATTAACTCTTTTGGCCGTGAGTAATTTAATCGTGATGGTACTTATATTGTGCTAGTAATAATAGTAATGTATACTTTGGTTGTTTAGTTCCTCCCACATTACAGTAAAATTTATGTCGAACGGTTAACCTAAACATTAGCATACAGATCTTTGCAGAAATATATTGACATTTTTATGTATAGACCCGCAAAGTGAGCCTGTTTGTATGAAAATAACGGGGTGGGCGGTTAGATGTGCCCCTGAGTGTATTATATATTATTTTATATTTACGGGTAAGCACAGTGCCTTGATCTCACCTGATGTTAAGTGATGATAAGGCCAATTGGTCGTAGTGCACTTCACCCGGGGATCCTCAACTAGTGAGGCACTGGCTATCTTATCTCTAGCTGCCGGAACACAACAATGCTACAAACATTGTTGTTATAGCGACATATTTAGATTAGATGGTGGTAGCTAGCCAGGCGGACAAACAAGTCCTACCACCAACCAAACCGAGTACACAGACATGTACCCCCCGCTGGGAATCGAACCCGGGACCTCTGGGTCTAAACCGGTGGTCTTAACCACTAGACCACGGAGACGGTTAAAAATATATTATTGTTTGATGATATGTGAGGATATTCTCTACTATTCTATTTTACATACTAACTACTTACTATACTACTAAAGTTGTTGACCCATCAGACGAACATGCGACTAATAAATTAACTTAAACCCTCGCCATGCCTTTTAGTTCTAACTCATTATGTTTAAGAGCGTTTACCTTCCCGGTAGCATAGCGGTCAGTGCAGCCGCCCGGATTGCGGAAGACCCAGGTTCGATTCCTGGCTGGGTCGGGTAGGCATTTAATTTTTTCACTGTATTTTATATAAATATTTATTTAAGAGTAATAACGACAATACAAACAATTTATTTAAATCGTTTAATTAAGGTGCCCTAACTACACCGTCTATTAAACACGTGTGCGTGCGTGTAATCGGTGCCTAAACAGTTTTGTTCTTCAGACAAAGCGTATTATAGCTTAGAAGTGACTTATCGAGTATCGTAATGCGCTGTAAAGAGATATACCAATAATCCCCGCTAATGCTTTTGGGGTTGTCGCCCTTTTTCCAATATGTGCCGTTGCCGTTATGGCCCCAAAGTTGAGGGTGCATTCTCAAGTGCAAGGGCAATAATCCCTCGTCGCGTGCCTCTTGCGCCCCAAAGGACGTTGTGCAATTTTATTTCGCTCGTTTTGTGTCACTTGGGAGCAGGTTCTTGTATGCCAAAGAGGTTGAAACCTGATAGTTTTTCGTGGGAGGTTCTGTCAGTTCGTAAAAGCGTCTTCTAATGCGCTCTGCTTCTTTTCTCACACTGTCTTCAAAGGTTGGATATTGAGTGCTGGTGCATAATATAGTAACAGACGTCAGACTAACAATATAATCTACATTGGAATAAAACGTTTATTTAAGCTTTGGCGTGTAACGAAACCTTATTTATTTTTAATTCAGGTACACACAAAAAATATAAGGGACAACATAGTAAGAATTTTGAATTTTTATTTTTTTTGTACGTGTGAAATGTTTTGTACCAAATAAAGATTTTTTTCTATATCTATTTCTATTTCTATTTAATCTATTTAGACAAGTACCTACAAGGGATCTGCTTATTTCATAATGAAATTTCTTCCAGCAGAGCATTTTATATTTGAAAATAAAATATGATTAAAATTTTATAATGCAATTCTACTTTAAGGCGAAGGGTAAGGCACACTAGCGCCGCTAATGGATTTAATTTAATAACTGCTAAACTGAATTTTTTTTCAAACATTGCGGACCTTCCGACACTAAGCAAACATCTATTATTTAATAATTGTGCACTACTTTTAGGTTTGTTTTTGTATTCATTCGCTAACACCAACAGTGGCCATTGTTATAGCCCGTTTTGTGAATAAACCACGCAACAAAAAGTAGTGCACAATTATTAAATAAATACAATGCATGCTTTTCTGTTGTCGGACGGTACGCAATGTTTAAAAAAAGATCCGGTCCGTTAGTAATTGTCAAATTATCAATTGGTGGCGCTAGTGTGCCTTACCCTTCGCCTTAAGTGTATCCAGCGTGACAGGTGGTTTTATATTTCCTTAGTCGCACTCACGTCGGATCACTCGCATTGTATAATTCGTCAGCATTTTACGATACCCACGCACTGCGACGCAATGGAGTGAAACAGGGACCTACCCATAAATCGAACATCCGATCATCAATGGTTGTTTTGGTCGTACAAAATGTATTGCGTGCCGTCACTACTCTTTCAGTGACATATGCGCGCGTCATGTAACTTTATGACAGCTATCGATGATACGATAAGAAGCTCAATTTACGGAGATGAGCTCGATATTATAACCTTAAAGAGTGTTGTTGTAGGTAATGTTAATGTGTGGTTCCGTAGCCGACTGCAAGCGGCAGTAGCAGATGACGGCTACGGACGTGTCGTTAGCTGTCGAAGGTATTTCATAGAAATACATAGAAACCATTAGTGTCGCAGTGACACGTCTGCTGCTGCCTGTCACCTGCATAGGACTCATCTATACTAATATTATAAAGAGGAAACCTTTGTATTTTTGTATGTATGTATGTTTGCAACGAATAAACTCAAAAACTACGGGACCGATTTAAAAAAATCTTTCACCATTAGAATACTACATTAGCGCTGAGTAACATAGGCTATATTAAAAAATATACTTATGTTAAATAAAATACTAAAAACGACAATTTAATTTTCCAATACAAAATGATTTGTTTGTTTTGTTGTCGTGGAAACCATTGATAATATATTTAACTCAATGATGGAAACTGTTAAAGCGGTACGAAGTCCGCCGGGTCAGCTAGTACCTTTGTAAAAAGGTAAGGTAAAGCAAACCATTTTGTAACGTCACCTCAAAGTGCGATGCTACAAACAAAGCAGCATTTCTAGACGTGTCCTGATCTTGAATGCAATGGGATTGGGATCGTACGTCACCGTTAATGGGTTGATAATACAATTCGCGTGTAGAGCTCTCCGCAGACACGGACCGGAGCCGGCCAAGATGCGGGCAGATCTCGTGAGCCGATAAAACGTAGGTAGTTGGAAGTTTTATGGAGCGGCCGGTGTGGTGCGGGCTGGTTCGCCGTTATCGCCGTCAAGGGCCTTTAAATCAGGCATCCTTTATTCTTAAAGGCTTTAAGCTCGACAGCGTTCGACGTACGGCAGGCCTCGGGGACCGATATGAGAGGAGATCTCTGGTAAAGTGATCCCTCCTGTCTTACGTTCGACGAGTTTTCGCTTAAAAGCTTAGTGTTGTGCTCTTCGTAGAATAGGGATATTCGATGTTGCTCGTTTCTTTTTGTATTTTGCTGTTAGTATATTTTTTATTAATTATTGTAATAGAATACCTTTATTTCAGGCAACTAAGGCGTACATAATATATACCTTAAATACTAACATACATCTATACTAATATTATAAAGAGGAAACCTTTGTATTTTTGTATGTATGTATATTTGCGACGAATAAACTCAAAAACTACTGAACCGATTTAAAAAAATTTTTTCACCATTACAATGCTACATTAGCGCTAAGTAACATAGGCTATATTAAAAAAAAAGTCCACCCGTGCGAAGCAGGGATGGGCCGCTAGTATTATATACATGCAATTTGCAACCTTATACAACTTTACTTATAAATACAAAAAGTTGTAGGGTCTTTTAAATCAAGAAGAAAAATCTTTTAAAACTGCTACTAACTTTAAATGTGCTACCAATATCGTCACTACGTGTTCAAAACACAAAAGATTCTACTAGAATAGGATACTGTAATAGATTCTATTCTAAACGTTCCCGGGTCTAAATATAGTGTGGACTATTCAAAGCAACTCCTTGAGATTCTTATAAGCTCGCTCTTTCAAAGACCCTAATTGACGCTGACGTATTTCGCTGTGAGAATTTATAATGAGTGAAGCCGTGAAGTAGATGGTTGTGCAAGAAGCTACGAGAAAATCTTTTGCATGCAATACTGAAATTATGGACACATTTATTCATTGAAGCTTTGTTAAGATTTAAGTATATTATGTTAAAATGTAACTTGCTGTTTTATTATTTATTATACAAACATTAATACATTAAACTTCAGATATATTTCCTTACTTACTAGCATGGTTTGTGTACCCATAAAAAAACCTTCTATCTTCTTCTTCTGAGCACAATCTCTTTTATTTATGACACTTGTTCTGATTTAAATGTTACAATACGTAATAGACGTGATGATAGTGCTTTTAAATTTATAGTACAGAAAATCCACATTAGTCTATAAAGTATCAAGACAGTTACTAAGACGACCTTCACACTTCTAGTGGCGGATAAAACTAATAAGTCATACTTCAAGCATAGTTTTCTAATTCCCAAGAGCATGCTGAATAGCCGTGGTCGTAATTCAAATAAGGGGTGGGGGGGGGGGATCAGCGTATCTCGCTGTGGGGTTCAGATTTTTGCTTAGTTGGATTATGGTAATGGCGTATAGAATATATATTATAAATATTTATATGGCTCACGTGCACTGCTATAATTGAACGAGCTATAAATATTGAGATAGTTTGAGTAAAACATAGTCAAGTCGGCAGGCAACGTATATGGTGTTAGTAACACCGTGTTACATCAGATGTCCGTGGGCGGTGATGACTATTGCCTATCAAGTGGCTTGCTTGTCCGTTAGCTGCTTTTTTAACATATAAAAATGTAGTTTAATATATTTGTCGGTGGGAGGGTGCATGACGGTCGAGCAAACTCGGATTTGTCAATAACACTGTCCATCTTGGCAATTTAAAATAAAAACGCAGTCGTTATGGTATTTTATCATCACAATTGATTAATTTAGAACAGTAGCCCGATGCAAATGGATTTTAGAAACGCAGTGCTTGCGTACCTATTTTCCGACCGCTCAGGTTCAAAATATGTCCGGTCCGTTGACGTTTCGCATAACCATAGAGCATAGACCACACTCAAGTTACTATGCTTGATGTTTCAAAGCGATACCAGCGCTACCTCTCCGACATTTAAAAAAAAAATTAATGATAATATTTAGTACTTAAGTAATAAGTACTAAAGATTAAAAAGCAATCTTTTGTTGCCGTTATCGAACAAAGCTTTATGTCACTGTTTAATTAAACGAAAGCAATAAAAGAGTTCATCCGAGCTTTCATTTATTCAAATCGCGGTTCATATTGTGTGCAATCGCATCGTCGAGTTTTTTATATTACCATTGTTTACTGTAGCAGGTGTATTAAAATCGTCGTATCATAATCGTATTTTTTCCAACAATAGTAGCGTAAGTGCTCCTTCTTAAAATATCATTTTAAACTGCTTCCACTAGAATATTAAACCGACATTTGACAGAATGCCTGCTTAAAGCGTCATTCTGTCTCTTTAACTTCAAACTGATAAAAGAATTTAGGATGTTGGCCTCAATGAACAGCTTAAACAGAGAGTAACTTTATTATAATTTAAGGAAGGGTAACAGCTTGTTTAAAAATTTAGAATTAACTTTAAACTACTTTTAAACTCACTACAATTAAAACCTTTTTTTTTTTAACTTGAAAACGCGTTAAGAGCACCACTGCGTCCACTACATACCTCTAATTATCAATATATTAAAGTAATTATCGGGATTCTTACCAAATTTATTATATGCGAGTATCCGATATTTCGGCACAGCACGGTGGCTTTTTTATGAGTAACTGTGTCGAAATATCGAATACTCGCTTAATAAACATGGTAAGAATCCCGATAATTATTACGCTAATGCAAGTAAGTGACCATGATATAGTTTAAATAGTTATATCAATATATTATTAAATTATCCCAAACCATGCTTATCTTCCGAATAAGACATGAGAATACGCAGTTAGCTTATGTGCTATTCGCATTCAAACCATTTGATAATTTAATCTACACAATGAGAAAATACTGACAATTAGGTATCTCTTCTATTTTTAAAAGTGTTGAAAGAGGCAATTAAAAGCGATTCTTGGTAAAGTCCGTTTGTGGAATAGCTTTTTGGAGGAGTGTCTGCCTTCGGGTAGAGTTACAAATCGCCCTGATAGGTCCCACATGGCATCGGTTGGAAAAATAAATCGAGTCGCGGGCAACGACATTATTTTTACCACTTCTTGAAGTTAAGTGGTCGTTTTCCAAGGTGTATTTTTTATTAGAATCTTATCCGTTTACCAATGACTGGACAAATATATTATTTATTTACCCACAGACAATGAAATGAAATAAAAACATAATTAATGTAACAATTACAACGGTACTGATTATTCCATGGTGTAATTTATTTCATATTCATATTCATATTCATTTATTCACCATAAATTTATAACAATAAGTACAATAAATGTGGGTTAAGATGTTAGGTATGTTACAAATTTACCTTTTCAAGGCACTGTGAAATATTAAACTAACTACTTACATAATTAAAATTTAAATTAACTTAAAATTTATTTTCAAAATATTCTTTTATGTTGTAGAAAGAATGAGACATAAGAACATTCTTGAGCTCCCTTTCAAATTTACTACCCTGGAGGTCTTTGATGCAGTTTGGCAAATGGTTATATACTTTAATGGCCATATAATACGATCCATTTTTATATAGTGTAAGATGCTCTGGGGGTAGGACCAGGTTGCTACCACGACGTGAAATGTAGCGACTCGGCCTATCTCCGATCTTTTGAAAGTAGTGAGTATAGTTCCTCACGAGTCGGCATAATTCAAAAATATAAATAGAAGTTACTGTTAAAACTTTGAATTTTGCAAATAACATTCTACATGTGTCTTTATTACCTGCTAGAGCTATGATTCTGAGACATCGTTTTTGCAAAATAGACACAGCCGGTACATCAGTAGCGTTACCCCAAAGCACGATGCCATATCTTATCCAGGCCGCAGCATGGCTGTGGTACGCAACAAGCGCGCACTCCTCATTGGTGCATTTACGGAGTTCTCGCAGCGCGTATGAGAATCGACTTAGTTTACCCACTACTGAACCAACGTGGAGCTTCCATGACAAGTTCGAGTCCACGATTATTCCCAGTAACGAAAATGAGTCGACTTCTTCGATTTTATGTCCCTCATGGGTTGTATTTAGACTTATTCTTAATCTCTGGTATGGTCTGAATTGCATTATTTTAGTTTTTTCGTAATTAATAATAAGGTTTATGTCTTCTAGGTGTTTTGAAATTTTAGTGAGTGATTCTTTTATTATTTTATGGACCTCACTCGCGTCGTTATAGTCGCAAGAGATTAAAAGTGTTGCATCATCTGCGAATAGCACTAGCTTATGAGGTGATATGGAAGGAAGCTCGTTTATATAGGACAAGAATAATAAACATCCTAGTACACTACCTTGTGGTATGGACCCTTGCACTAGTTCGCTGGAGGAGATATACTTTTGTAGTTCGCCAGTCGTTTCGTTAAGGTGTGTAATTTGTACAATTTGTTTTCTGTCTTTTAGGTATGAGCAGAGCCACTTCTGTGCTTGTCCACGTATCCCTAAGAGCTCTAGTTTTTTGATTAAAATATTATGTGAGACTCTATCATAAGCCTTGGACATATCCATAAAGATGGCAATGGCACACTTATTGCTATTTAATGTATTTAAAATTTCAAAATTACAATCAAAAACAGCTGTCGTTGTTGAACGGTTTTGACGGAAACCGTGTTGGCTGTCACTTAAAACATTATATTTCTCTAGAAAACCATATATTCTTTTACATAATATTGCTTCGAAGATTTTTGAATACACTGATAGTAGAGCTATGGGGCGGTAATTTGAAGCACACGATTTATCACCTTTTTTGAAAATAGGTTTAACAATTGCCAATTTCAAATTATCCGGAAATTCTCCCTTTTCATATGACTGATTTATAAGAAATGTTAACGGTAATACAAATTCTTCCACACAATATACAACCAATGAACCCGGGATTTCATCATGACCACTAGTGTTATTTCGTTTTAAATTTAATATAGCTTTTCTCACTTCTGATTCGGTAACGCTGCCCATAAAAAACGTATTAGATAGCGAATTAGAACTAAGTTGATTAAAGGTAGATTTATTAGAATTGATACTCAGATAATACTTATTGAATGTCTCAGCTACTTCAGTGGGGGAGGAAATATTACAATTGTTTACATTTAAAGATATATTTGCATGTTTAATTGCTTTTTGTGTATTTGTTTTTTCCTTGATCATGCTCCACATTGTTTTATTTTTATTTCGAGCAGTCAAAAGTCTTTTTATATTTGAATTTCTCTTTTCAGAGGCTATTAATCTCTTTAATATTTTGTTATACGATTTAGAATATGTTTTTAAAGTTTCGTTTTCAAAAACATTAGATAGGTGGCGTAGTATGCGTTTGTGATAGCAACACCTTTTTATTCCCTTAGTAATCCATGTGGTTTTTTTGTTGCTGACTAGCTGTATAAGTTTCAATGGTATGTGCGTGTCTAATAAAACTTTAACTTGGTTAATAAAATTTAAGTAGTTTTTATTAGTGTCAGTGTCTAAAGTTAAAATATTTTGCCAATTAATTTTGCTTAATGCTCTCCTAAATAATTCCATTTTGTTTTTGCTAAAAATTCGTGAATTCGTTTTACAGATCTTGGCAGTTATAGTTTTGTGTTCCTGTGAGGAAACTTGTCCTATCAAAGTTTTATGATCTGATAATTGATGATCATACACCATAGTATTCATGTTCAAATTTGCACTCACTATAAATTGGTCAATACATGATGAGCTATTGTTTGTTTCTCTCGTGGGTACATTTATTAAGCAACGAAAACCATATGATTTAAGTAGATTGATGAAGCTAACGGAGGCTTTTGTTGTTTCTGTAACATCTAAATTTATATCGCCAGCTATGACAACTCTTTTACGTGTAGAATGTTTAGAGAGGAGACTAAACAAAGCTTGCATTTGTAAGAAAAATTTCTCCGTCTCCCGTTCTGGTCGATAAATGGATATTAATATTAAATTATGTTCTATTATCTCCACTGCACAGAGCTCCACAACAAACTCAATTGTAAAGGATTGAATATCTAATCGTTCTTTAGTTTTTATACCTTCTCGTGTAAATATTGCTACTCCCCCGTGGATGTGTTTTTGCCGTAAGTATTTGGCGCGTAAGTCGTAGCCCTCCAGAGTGTAAAGATGATAATTGCTAAGCAACAACCAATGTTCACTTAAAACAATTATATCAACATTAATATCTGAATCCATTAAGAATATATTTAGATCATCTATCTTATTTGTTAAACATTGGATATTTTGACACATAATAGTACAATATTTAGAATTAGTCACGAAAGGAATAGTTACTTATATTACTAATACTCTTGTTTTGGTCAGAGTTTAAATCTGCCGACAAATAACTGTCTCTTATAACTTCATTAGTTATATCAAAAATTAATTGAATCAAGTCGCTTACAATTATTTTTAAGCCACGATTATTTAATTTCCCGGTATTTTTAGAAAACGCTGCAAAAGAGTATGGCATATTTTTATTAGAATCTAAAATATAGCAATACTGGTTTCAGCAGGCTTGCGAATAGGAAGCTGTCGGATAATGATAAATCTCGGGCACACCTCACAATACAATACCTATAGAACAAAATATACATGTCTAGAATTGGACCTAAAAATATTATTATTCATATCGTCTTGACAGCTATAACAAAACTTTTAAGACGAGAAGTGAAATAAATAAGATGCTATACCTTTCATGTGGCTATGAAACTTATACGCGTATAGGCAGAAATAAATAGGCAATAGTTCCTCTTTATTATTCGAGAAGGAAAGAATTGGCGTGTTTAGTAAAAAAACATTTGCCCGACGCGAACGTGATCTATCGGAGGGCGGAGAGAGTGTGCATGAGGGTTTATAGCCGATAAAACATCTAGGGACGTCTATTTATGGCGTTTTTTGTGGGAGGAAACATGTGTTGATGGTATTAAATAAGGAAAGTCATACGTGTGGGTGGCACCTGCGATCGGCTGATAGTTTCGAGGAATGCGGCCTTCGATGGTAGCTGGCTAATTGCGGTCTACACAGAATATAAAAAAAATATTTTTGGGCACACCTTATTTTGAAAGCTTATTGAAATTATTAAATTATTATTATTATTATAATAGCTTTAACTGTCCCACTCCTTGGCAAAGGTCTCCCCGCACTTTTTTCACACCTTCCGGTCTCCTGCAACGTCATGCCAGTTTTATGTAATACATATTCTTAATGCTATTGGAGAGCTCGGTAGCGCAGTTTTTTTGCTCGTTTATATAATGATCTATAAAGTTAAGACACTATCGCAATGCCGGGTAATTAGATCTAGGCAACCATCTTTAAATATGTCGAGCTCCTCTGTGCTTTGGAAAATATGTTAAGCCGTTGTGACCGGCAAATGTTGAAAGACAGCGCTACAACCTTTAGCACGGCTGTTCACGTGGAAAGCCATATTCTTATGGTTAAATTTACTGAACTTTCAAGGTAATCTATACTAATATTATAAAGCTGAAGAGTTTGTTTGTTTGTTTGTTTGTTTGTTTGTTTGTTTGTTTGAACGCGCTAATCTCAGGAACTACTGGTTCGAATTAAAAAATTCTTTTTGTGTTGAATAGTCCATTTATAGAGGAAGGCTATAGGCTATTATAGGCTATATTACATCACGCTATGACTAATAGGTGTGGAACAGTCGCTAATTAACGCGGGTGAAACCGCAGGGCACAGCTAGTTATAATATAATTAATTGTGTGTTGTGTATTTTCTTTCTATTAGATATTCAAGCTTCTGCTAACAACATAAGGGATCTCAATCAAACCACAGCTGTTTTAATGAATTTTTATAGGGCGTGTACCGTCTTTTTTCCTCTTAAATATATGGCTGGGCTTTTAAAGTGTTTGCATAATGGACAACATAGTAATTAAGAGTCGCGCCTTGATGTCCTCTTCAAACAATGTCCTATTACGTGTGTGTTTTTTTTTCTCCCTCGCCCGTTATCTCACACTTGTGTTAACCTAGGTCAGTAACCCGAAACGCCACATGTGCGACGCGTTATAGGAATTGACACCACCCATGTCACAAAATAAGGAGACTGCAGTAGGTAAGCTTAAAAGATATCGCGCTCGAGCAACGCATACCATAGACGGATAGGTACAGAATCTCGCAACCACATACATATCAGTTAATACCCGAACAGAGTCCAAGCTTCCTTATAGCGCGCAAAATTTATACCTTGTTGTCACATGAGGAAAAGATAAATGAAACAAAATATTTTATTTTATTTTTTATAAATTTATAAATTACTTACTCTAAAAATTTTCTTTTTATTGTTTTTGTTTTTCAATAATTAATTTCTTATTTTATTTTTATTTTTCATATTTAAATAATTCTAAACTGACTCTTAAAGTCTTTTTTAAATACTGAATTGGAAACACTCATATGGCAGATCAAATGTAAGTCATTACTGTCATTAGACACGTTCTAAGATTTCAGTGCCAATATTTATAATGTTTGCTTTAAGATCGAAGTGTTCGTGAAACTACGTATAAAAGGCAATATTTTTATATTTCTGGCATTATTCATACACTATGCACAGTAATTACCCATATTTTACATTAAACCACTCTAATTTAAATCAAACAACAAAACCTTAAATAATTACAATATTTTACGAGCGATGACAGTTCACAACACGAAACAACGCGTGTGACACTCGCCGAGATTGGCCGCTGCGCTGGCTGTGCGCCGCCGGTGTAAACCGGTTTGTCCTCTCGCGGCGCCGGCCGTCGTTGGTGAGAGGTCACGCACACAACCGTGCTATGGTAGTGGTGTAACTGTCGCAGCGCGCTCGGAAGCTTGGACTCTGTTCGGGTATTTACTCATGTGCTCGCAACAGTCCGTGCGCAGCTGTTACAAGTATCGCTATTCGTGAGAGAATCTATGTGTGCGTTGCTCAAGCGCATTTGTATGAAATGTATCTTCTGCAGTTTCCTTATTTTGTGCCCGTGTCTTGTAATGTGAGAAAGTGGGAAGAATTCTGTCGTCACCTCGTGTGCGCTTGTAATGCAGTATATTTTTTTAACAACACTTTTTGTTTGATTTAATTTTTTTACTCATATTCGCTTAGTTTTCGAAATTAGACCGTTTCATAATTAATAATTGTAGCACATTATACATAAATTTTATTTTTCCGGACTCCTTTATATAAACTTTAAACTATACCAAATCTCACACTTAAATTTTCTCTTCACTTATTATTTATTATATTAGATACAACCTTATGCTTGTATTCATTATAATTTTTTAAAGTTTTATTTATCTCGTCTTTCAGTGAATTATGCACGCTTCGTCATCGCGTGTCAAGCAAAACTTTATTAATCGGCTCTAATATTTATACTCTGTAAAATACTTCTCGCGTTGATTGTGGGAACCCGGAGAGCCTAATCTTGTCCTTGGTCCTTTTTTTAACCAAATCCTAGCATGTTGGTCTGAGCAAAACAATTTGCTACTACTCCCTAGCCCAGACCACAATCACAGTGTTTCACGGACACGTAATCTCGCAACAGCAGTGCTCAGTGTTCCGAGCTGTTCCGAGATCCGTGTCCGTGCAAGAGGTCTATGTGCGAGTTGCTCGAGTTTGGTATGTATTAAGCTTACCTTCTCCTCTCAAAGATTAGTCGTATTGTTGACATTGCAAGATTTGTACCTTCTGGCTTCGGGGCTCGTCCTAATCTGTAGTTCTTGGCACGCCAAAATGCTACAAGGTCAAAGAGAGCGAAACAGCCAGCTATACGGTAAATCAACAGTATCTTGTGATCGCGTTTATTGTTTTTTTATCATATATCATCAGCAGCTCATTTATGTCCCCGCTGCCGGGGCACGAGCCTTCCTTATGGATGGATAGGGAGAACGGGCTTCAAACCACTACGCGAGCCCAGTGCGGATTGGTGGTTGTTAACGACTGCCAATGCAGCCGTTACCAACGGCTTAACGTACACGTAGAAGCTAGAGCTGATAATTTTTGGTCACCCATTCGATGACCGGCCTTTTTTTGCTTAACCTTAATAATCGCAGATCGGGAACGTTAACCACTGCGCCATCAAGCTCTTTTATCTTTTCATTTATTAAAGTTTGAAAGGAAAAGTGATCGTTTAAGATCACTATTAGGATTTGTCCTTGGATAGCTAAGATAAAATTACGAAAAAATGCGAGGCGAAGTGCAGTAACCGCAACCTTGGCTGCCGTGATCGTGATGCGTTGCAGACGGAGTTACTCACACTCGGAGATTATTCAAAGTGTGAGAACTGGAGGCGTGACGTAAATTTGGGTAATTAAAACAAAAGTTATTGTACAATGGAATATATTAGCATACATTGTTTAAGTTTGTAATTGAACAGATACAAATCAAATGTTACATTGAATACGTTAGTAGTGTAGGGACGTTGCTTAGCAAAGAAAGAAACCAAATGTATTTTAGAATCGAAAATACTCTGAGCTTTATCGTCTGGTGAACAGAATGCTATTAGATATAAAAAAGTCTCCTAAGTCGTGGACGATAGACAGCACATGTCTGTCAGCACGTAATACTTGTTGAGGTAAAAATGTTTAAAAGCTTTCTAGCTAGCTAAATCTCCGGTAAAATCCGGGGTGCAGGTGTTGTTTAAAACTATTTTACTACTCTTTTAAGGGGGTGCCGCGCGGAATTTCGAAAATGTACGTTTTTTAAGTCACTGGTGCTAGACGCTGAATAGGTCATATACATTAAAAGGACTAGTGTAAATTAGCTTGATCCTTTCACAAGGTCATGGTTTTCTTAGAATTTGAAACAAATACCCAGAAACTGCATGAAAAATATATAAAAGTAATGATATCTAAAAACGTATTTCTTCAGAAACTTTGTAAATATAGCACATGTAATCCGGAATCCGGAATCAAAATGTTTGAAGTATTGATATTCCGCAGGCCGTTGTTGTCTTATTTTTCAATAAAAAAATATGAATATGAAAATATTAAGACTTTTATTATTTTTTACCCAAACGCCTATGATTTTACGAAAGTAAACATTGCTCTTATTAAATCACCAGCCTACTCTTTACAGATATTAGTGTGCATGCGTATTCGTAGTCGTGCGCTGTTGTCACACCACCTGCCAGGCGCTGCTCGCTCGCTATCTTAAAAAAAACTTGAAACTCGCAGTTTTGCGTCCGCGCTGCACCCCCCTTAACTGTAATGTAGAATGGTTGCCGAAGGTCAGCCAACGCGTCTCAACAGTTAGCCGAGGTCCTAACCTTTAGAGGCGCTCTCGAGTTGTTCCGCTATCAAATCCGATTTAAAAGCCTTGGAGAATGTAGTATCCAGTAGGGGAAAGATACGCTTGCATGATGCCCCATCCTCACTAAAAACACTCTAAAGATGTTCAGTTACCTCTATTCCAGGTACAGACATGTACTCTATACAGTGCCTGCCTGCCAATCCCTTTACAAAAAAAGCGCTTCATCAAACGAACACATCACCAGTTCATTTTATGTCCCCATTGCTGGGGCCTTCCCTATGGATAGATAGGGAGAACGGGCCACGCGGGCCCAGTGCGAATTGGTAGTTGTCAGCGACTGATAATGCAGCCGGGACCAACGGCAACGAGCAACGAGCTCGAGATGATACATTTATAGTTACCCATCCGATGACCGGTCTTTACAAAAGTTGCTTAACCGTAGCAAACGCAGACCGGGCGAGTTAAACACTGCGCCATCGAGCTCCTCGCGAACGAACTCCATCGGTGTATTAATAAAGGAATGTTGTATGTACTATACAACCGACTTCAATTACGTATGTGTTTACACAGAAAATGCATTAAGACTCGCCATTGTTGGTTTTATGAATTTTCTCATGAATAATCATAACTTTGATCTACATACGTTACATGTTTCACATTTAGTTGAAGTCAATCGATTCGTCATGTTTCATTAAACAATTACTAACATATATGACTAATATAAGAATTATTGTCTTTAGAAATCGAGGTATGTATACATACACGTTTATTTGATCATTTGTATTTGTATGTGATAAACAGTGATCGGAGTAGGTAGATTGATTTTACGTACTCGCATCATGAATAGTCATAGAAATCAGAACATGGATAAGCCTTTTTTCCGGGATTTATATAAAAAAATAACTGGATCGAATAAAAAATACTTTATATTCCCAAGAAAAGTACATTTAAAGTGTACTTACACAAACAAGATTAAATTAATATTGGTAAATCGTCAATATTTACTTGCATCACGGAATTTTGTGAGTAAGACGAGCATTGATAGAACCGTGCGTCAGTAGGATAGCGGAGAGGTAAGTCCCATCTTTCGTCGCACGCAACACAGTAATATTAAAAGAATCCCACTACGTTTGCTACTTTATACTCAAGTTTAACCATGCCATAATTTTTTTTACTTATAGAAGGCTGATAACCTATCATATACTATTAAAGAGACAGCAAAAGGGTTAAACATTTCTTATTCATATTGATGTATTCTTTATTCTACACATTACAACATTTGAAATTCCTTAAAAAAAATTTAATAATTTCAAAATCCCGGAAGCATAACCATATTAATAGATACGTGCCAGTTCATTGACCCCAAATCAATCTACCTACTCCGATCACTGGTGCTAAAAAAACTTTTATGTTGCACGTCAGACTACCACAGACCGTCAAATTTTCTCAATAGACTAGAACTTTATGTATATGGCATATGGTTGAATATTTATTGAAGTAATTTGACAGTTTTGGATAGGTTGATGTGCGTGCAGGTGTCTGTACATACAGTGCTTCTATTTTCTTAATGTCTCGGTAATCATCGCATTTCCAAATGCAATCGAAATTAATTTCCATGTCCAATAATTATTAGAGTACCTGGATGACCGAGCTTTGTTTGGTATTTTTTTTACGGATAAAACGACGTTTTCTAAAAATGAATCCAAGCCAGATCGATTTATTGCCCCCGAAACCCCCTGCATACTAAATTTCATGAAAATCGTTGGAGCCGTTTCCGAGATTCAGATTATATATATACAAGAATTGTTTTGTATAATAATTTGATTTCAGAACAATGTACTTTATTGTTGTTTTGTTTTGACTTTTCGTGTTAACTATATAAAGCTGTAAATCTTTAAATCGTAAATAAATATTTTCCCCTCATTCTAAAATAAATTAGTAATAAGTAAAAGGAGCAGTAGCAACACTATATACGAGTATATATACATATTCTATAACTGATAGAAATCCGACGACAGCCGAAACACAAACGTCGCCGAGGGACATTAAGAAAATCGATGCAACGTAATTTATTACTGTTTTAATTGCCGATAAATAAAGGTTATGCAAAATACATTCCAGTTTTTATCTGGAGCAATTTTGCGAAAGACATAATTTTACTGAGTTTACCACGGGATATCTAAATTCATTTCGCCGTTTAACACGAGGTCGACAAAACATTTGGCCTTTCTATTACCGATCGAACAAACAACTGACTAAAATATATTTTGTCGATATAACAATTGACATTTCTATAATTGATCGAACGAACGTTTGGTCGAATCTACGTTTGGTACGAATAATAGCGAAAGCTATAGGCTATAGCTTCCGCTATTATTCGATATTATATTTCGACATTATATTAGAAAGCGAGGCGAGGGCTTCGCTTTCAAAGCGATCGAAAGCGAGAGTGTTAGGCGGTTGGGGGCAGGTAGCGTTCGTGCGATTCATTCTGTATTATCGGCCCAATCGTAGTGTAGATTCCTATAAAATTTCTAATCTGACCATACTACCAAAAGTTAGTTAACGTACATACACATCGTCTCGTGCCTATTATGGAGCGTTTGCGCAATGCTGTTAAATGCAAACCACACAGTAAACAGATTGCAGAAGGTAAGCTTCATAAATACCGCGTTTGAGCAACGCACATATAAACCTCACCGACACGTATTCCCAGAACAGCTCGGAACAGTCCGAGCGCAGCTGTTGCGACATTCCGTGTCTGTGAGAGGTTGTCCCACGATCCGGGCAACCCGAATCGAGGTCTTAACTTTTAGATGCGCCTTCGGGTTGTTCCGGTCCCGATCCGATCTAAACCCATCGGAGTATCTAGTAGGGAACGGAGACGTACAAAGCTCTGACGGTGTTTCGTATTACCCCCAAACCCCTTAAGTTTCTCGCCGCCCTTAAAAAAATCCGGTGACGCTAATAATGCAACCTTAGGCAATCAGGACTTGTCAACTGGCATGTGTGAAAGTGGCGAGTGCGCGCGAGTTGGCACCTCCCGATTTTACCTATTTTTTTGTCGTCAACTCGCACGTGCATTTAAAGTACAGTCAAAGAAACAGCAAACTATACCAAAAAAAAGTGAGGGGTTGTCTGTGTGCGTTGCTCAAGTGCGTTTGTATGAAGCTTACCTTCTGCAGTCTCGTTATTTTGTGGCAATGCCAAGACAATAGACACGATCTAAGATGTTACAAAACAAAAGGTTCCCATTTTATTGGCGCGATAAAACCACGAATCCGGCGAGTTAATGCCAGTGTAGTTTACGTTTTTCTTTGGTCGAGTTTGTCAGTCGGTCAATGTTCATTGGCAGTTGGTGGGTTGTAATAAGTATTTGGACTTTTTAGAGATGTTCTGTAATGTACACTTAAACAACCTTATTTTTCACTTGCCCGCCTTTCGCTCTGATCTAGATAGGAATGTGATACTACTTTATTAAATTGGAATGTAATTTTTTTCATGTTTTGTATTATTGCCATATTTTTTTTGATAGGCATAAAATTGTTTGATTGATAACTTTTATCATAACATTGAGAGACCCAAATACCTTATTGGTAGAATCGTAGCCATTTTTCTTCACCTTTTACAAAACCATTATAAGTTTCGCACAAAATGTTAATGTTGCGTCTTTCCTGTTGTATCCGAAATAAATCGAGATCCTTCTGCGAACTGACTTAGGTAAGAACAACCGAAGAGAACCAATTAGGGATTTCAGACATATTTTGCGATCAGTTTATTTACACTCAACTCGAGAAACTATTTTAACTTATAATAATATGTGGTCAGAAGATAAGATAAAGATAGGATCTTTAGTCTTAAATAGTTCTTAATGTTTATTGAAATCTTTTCAGATAAGAACACAGTACTTAATTTTGAAATTTTGTTTTGTATTTTTAATTTTAGAATTGTTAATGTCATATTTTTTGCATAGGTTTACATAATATCTGTACTTGTCCCCTGTGTATAGAATCATGTCAATAGAAAAGAACATGTACACTAAAAACACAAATGTTGAAAAAATTTCCACGAGCAGGATTTTTTCAACATTTGTGTTTTTGTAATTTGTTCGCAACAAAATTTGCGTTAAAAATTATTTGAACATTTTAACATGTGCACTGTTGGTGTGGTATGTCTAATAAATAAATAAATAATCTGCGCTAATTCACAATTTCACATATGTACACAAAAAGTTTTAACACTAAAAAAGCGCCATGTATTTATATTTTTACCTAACGCAAGTAAGGGTCAAATGTGTCATGCATGCTAACTAAATTAACGATGTCGTAAATACGTGTTTACTGTTGAAACGTTAGAAAGAATAATAATGTGCCAAGGTAAATGATTTTTTTTTTAAATTAGATCCTTTCATGGTTAAATATTTTTTTGTAAAAAAATATATAGGTAAGTATATTAAATGAAAAAATAGATTTATATTACAATATTAAAGGTCAACTTAATCAGCTGTTAATCAAATAATGTAAATATATAGATTTAAAAGCACAAATTAAATAACAGAGTAAACACATACAAAATCACTGTTTGTAATAAATAAGCATTGCCAATCTAATCGGTGTATCGAAATTTTTATTAAAAAAAAAAAATTGTTTATGGAATAGCTTAGGGTATTTTTAATAACGCATATACACCTTTTTTATAACCGTGCCCTCTTGGTCGTATAACAACAAAAACTAACTATAATATTTTAACTTATATTTAATCCAATTTTTGTTAGGTCTAGCGGTCCTACTGCACAAACGTAGTTGAAATAAATATTATCTAATTAACTTTTTGATAACGATTTGTCTTAAATAACGGCAACTGACACAACATATATAAATACGGTCGACTATTGAATACCATATTGACATAAGTGCAGTCGAAATTGAAATGGTCTTAGTTAATTACTATAAACCATTACGTTGCTCAAGTGTCATGAGATGATGGGACAGTCACACGATCATTGACTAAGCCATGGTTATTCTGACATCCGTATCGGTAAAAGGTATCGTGCCAGGCTCAAAGAGATACGTTTTAACCGCCTCTTTGGTCTGTAATGGTCAGACCATTAGGTTTGGTCCCCCGGTTGGAATCACACAGCTCAGGAGTACATGTACGCGGTTTAGTTGGTGTTAAGGCTGCCTGGCTAGTTACGACTGTCTTATCTAAGCCTGTTGCCATAACAGCAATGTAACTAGCATTGTTTACAACGATGATCTTCATCATAAGCGGTTTAAGGAGATTAGCACCTAGCTGCGTAAGACAGAAAGGAGTGGCGTTTTTTGGGTGTCGGATCGAAGGTCAACAGGACTCTCTTTGGGTCGCAGTCTTTATTCTGTATTAAGCCTATTAGCTTCAATAAGATAATATAGTTTTTAAATTATTTAATTTTAATACTGAATAGTGATAATGTTATCCAGCTGCATTAGCATTAACAGTCGTTAACAACCACCAATCTGCAATTCCACACTGGGCTCTCGAGGAGGTTTATGGCCTGTTCTCCCTGTGGTGGCTCCATCCATAGGGAAGGCTCGTGCCCCAACAGTGGGTACATAAAATGAGCTGATGATGATGATGATAATGAAGATGATGAAATTCGTATCAAAATTATTTGTAATGCAAGCGAAATAACACAGGAAAAAACTAAACAACTCAAAAGATTTATTCTCGAGCGTAGGTATGTATGTATAAGGAGAAATCGTTGGTTATTTTTTTCCCCTAGATCGTATCTTTTGCGTGATCCATCACGAATACGCCACAGGCACCCACAGGCGTGACTCCGAAACAGTTCGGCGCAGTAGGTATTTGACCTTTGGTTACATTGATATTATCGATGTGCGGGACTTGTCCTACATTCCGTTTTGTGTTTTAATAACTTTCTGAGAGCCTTGAGGAGCTCGATGGCGCAGTGGTTAACACGCCCGGTCTGCGAGTGCTGAGGTTATGCAACTTTCGCAAAGGCCGGTCATCGGATGGGTGACCAAAAATGTATCATCTCGAGCTCCTCCGGGCTTCGGAAGGCACGTAAAGCCGTTGGTCCCGGCTGCATTAGCAGTCGTTAACAACCACAAATCCGCACTGGGCCCGCATGGTGGGTTATGGCCCGTTCTCCCTATCCATCCATAGGGAAGGCTCGTGCCCCAGCAGTGGGGACATAAAATGAGCTGATGATGATGATGAGAGTCTTTATGGTACACACGCCAGCACATCAGACTACCACAAACGGTCCAACTTCCTCAATGGACTTTGAACGATATACCTTAGGCATATGGTTGAACATTTATTGAAAAAAATGACAGGTTTGGATAGGTTGATGTGTAAGCGTCTGTACATTTCGTTTCAATAAAAGTAAACAGCCCATAACTGTCTCAATGCTGGGCAAAGGCCTCCATCATTGAAATCAAGTCTTTACTACAATTGATGGGTAATGGCTTAAGGCGAAGGTTAAGGCACACTAGCGCCGCCACCAATTGATAATTTGACAATTACTAACGGACCGGATCTTTTTTAAACATTGCGTACCGTCCGACAACAGGAAAGCATCCATAGTATTTATTTAATAATTGTGCACTACTTTTTGTTGCGTGGTTTATTCACAAAACGGGCTATCGCATTTATTCACAAATAATGGCCACTGTTGGTGTTAGCGAATGAATACAAAAACAAACCTAAAAGTAGTGCACAATTATTAAATAATAGATGTTTGCCTAGTGTCGGTAGGTCCGCAATGTTTGAAAAAAAAAACCAGATTAGCAGTTATCAAATTAAATCCATTAGCGGCGCTAGTGTGCCTTACCCTTCGCCTTAATCACTACGCTTGCCAAATGAAGGTTGGTGATCACAAACCTGGGCGGGCTATGCATCAAAAAAATCCGAAACATACTTTGCCGGTACGAATTTTTCCAACCAATAAGCTAACTATATTGAAACTTTCGATGCTTTAACCCATTCAATGCCGGACCCCGCACATGTGCGGGGCGACAATTTTTCTATTGTGTCTGGTTTTAAGGCAGTCAACGTGTTAAAGAAAATACAGATCGATCATTTAACTAAATTATAAAAATATGCGATTTGAAAGGTTCCTTTCTTCCTATTCGTTGTCACTTGTCAATCTTGGCAGAATAGTCGTAGTCTCGTGGGCATCAATAAAGATCTTAGGTTTGGTGGCACAATACGCCGTCATTTGTAAATAAATAGTTAGTTCCTACCCTACTCCCTCCTCAAGATCCAACTCCTTCCTCAAGGCCGGCAACGCATCTGCGATTACTTTGGTTTTGCGGGGTGTCCATGGGCGGCGGTGATTACTTTCCATCAGGTGACTCGCCTGCTCGTTTGCCTCCTTTTAACATAAAAAATAAATAAATAAAATAAAGGCTCTTTAAAAGTACAAAAGTAATTATAGCGCTTTGTCATCTAGCAACAGCCCAAACAAAGCAACATTACATAAGCGTTTATGACTAGTTAACTAGCACAGATTCTAGACTAGTCATGAGTGTTTTAACTGTTCTTTGTGTACGGAATTAATTAACACTAGTTGTAATTAGCGACGGCCAATTGCCGGCAAGCGCAGCAATGTACAGTCGCACTCAAATTTTGTTAACACTTTTGACACTTTTAACAAATCTTAATCTTATCTATCATTATGGCCATTTGGGTCAATAATATTGTGACTGGAAAAAATTCTGCGATTTTGAAAAATCCGGCGAAATTTTGAAACTGTGATGTTTTTCTGTGACTGTTTTTGTTGACGTGATGTGATCGAATTTGGAAATAAAACTAGCATAAGGCGGGTAGGTAATCTCGCCCAGTATGTGTTCTTGTTAAATCAACTGAACCTATGGTCGTATTTTTGGCATTGCGCATAATATGACAAAGGACTACAAACGCAAACCGCATTAAAGCGGACTGTACCTCCACGTCGCTCTAATTGCACCAGCGGACGGGCTTCGTTAAAGTTGTAATCTTTTTTCATTAACACCATTTAGTATCGTTGGCGACATAGGAGTTGGCACTTGTAAACAATTGCAATGAATTCTGTAATGAAATGAAAATAGTGACAGCGACCGCGAAGCTGTCAAATAGTATCATGATTCATGACAGACATACGTCTACGTTATATATAGGTATTTGTATATTGTCATCTTCGATCAACGATTACTAGATTCTCGATGAGCGCTTGAAAAATGGTACGTGACTTTGGGGGCCACGGGGCCACAATGACGTTTGTGGCGATAACATTAAAAATATTAAATACAAATATTTTGCAACCTTAATCTCAAGTGGCAGTGGGCAGGGCACATTGCTCGCAGGACTGATGGCCGCTGGGGCGGAACAGTCCTCGAGTGGCGACCGCGTACCAGAAAGCGCAGTGTGGGCAGGCCTCCAACAAGGTAGACCGACGATCTGGTGAAGGTCGCGGGAAGCCGCTGGGTGCGAGCAGCACAAAACCGGTCGTTGTGGAGATCCTTGGGGGAGGCCTTTGTCCAGCAGTGGACGTCTTTTGGCTGGGATGATGATGAAGATTTAAGGTTCACAGTAAGCTGAAGTTGTTGATGCTTTCCAATGGTTTTTCAGGTTTTGTTAAATTCAAAACTTAAATGTATAGGAAAGAGCAAACACGACCGCTTTCGAGATGCATTTTTGTTCAGGATCCTTTATCTAGTACATCATTGATAGAAGATTGTCATGGTCAGATTTTTTTTGACCCAGTTCAATGTATTACGCATTCGAGGGCTCAGAAGCTCGAATGTGTAATGCATAGAGGTCTCCAAGTGGGAATCGCCCGTCGTCTCTCAAACCTTTCCTCACCCGGCAGGCCTAGCGCGATCCGGAGGATAAGACGGAGGGGGATACCCACTAATAACCTAGAATCTGCAATCCGAAAGCGCGGCCGTTAGTGGTGGGCCTTGCGACTCGTCTACATTCAGAGTAACATCAGGAGAATTCTGCCCTCCAAAAACTCAGCGCAATTTGTAGTACATAAACATCTCTCTCGTCTTTGACGATTTGAAAAACAAATATAGTTTTCAAAATAAAATTTTCGTTATCGTGATCGAATGGCGAATAAGACACTTATACTGTATTGCCGAATACTTAACTTTATCTTATACCATTCTTCGTGGTGGCGAACCAATAACGTGTCCTTCTGAAATCTAGTTTTATTGTATTGTTGATTTGAACATTATTTAATCTTGTTATTTATTTGTTTCAGGTAATCCATCACATTTATTTACCTGAAAGGCTACTTGAGAGCAGCGCACCCCAAACAATGAGACGTGAAGAAACTTTATAGATGTAGTTTGTCCTTCAAATATTTTATGAGAATCCCAGGTATTTCAAAGAATAACATTTAATTTACTGCAAGGTTCAGCGTTTCTTGCAAAACGCATGTCCAACATAGACATTGGAGTATTTGTATTAGTTGGCAAATAACTGTGTAAAATTATATTGTCGATGGTGTGTCTTATCAAGTAAATAAATAAATGAAATTGACTACCGCCCAGGAAAAATTTTGTCTAGAACTAGAATCGCAACTTAAAAATTCTACTAAAGGCAAGTTAAGGAACACTAAATGTTGTCATAAATCAATGAAAAATCTGAAATGAATGCTGACTTGACCATTAGCATAATAGTGATATATTTTAGTTTACACTATGCAGTAAAGTATCCTATACTTGATACATAGCGTAAAATGTAAAATCTTCGCGATAATCGGTAAAAATAAATGCCTTTACCTTTCAGTAGAACAGTCTATATAGCCTATTACTTCTATAGCAATATTCGTTGTGCTGAATATACATCGTCCTCATCGTCGTCATCTCAGCCAAAAGACGTCCACTGCTGGACAAAGGCCTCCCCCAAGGATCTCCACAACGACCGGTTTTGTGCTGCTCCTGGAATAATATATTACAAAAAATACAATTTTAATAAAGGTTCAGCTTCACGATAATGCCTAGGGGAAGTCCGTCCGTATCAACATAAGTTAAATTAATGACGTCATACCCTCTCCCGGGGATTGTACACGTGCGCAATTAACTGAACACCACAAGATTGAGTTTGCTGGAACAGTAATTAGCTTATAAAGGAGATTGTCAATTAACATACGCTTAAGGAATATTTGATCGTCTGCGTGTTTTTATGAAGAAGTTTTGTATAAACTATATATACTACTCAAAACAAAATAAGGGCCACGAGGTATTTTGTCTGTACCATGAAAATAATAAAACCAATATTAATTTTTTTGTCTCCATAACGAAAACTAATGTTGTTTTTACCGTGTAGACCAATAAATTTATTCCAATAATAATGATTAAAAAGTTTATTTGCTTTTGAAAGAAAAAACACATTTAAGGTTAAAAATAAAAACTATGTAAAGTTACTGAAAACAAAAGAAAATACTCCATGCTCATCTTTTAGTAACGGGTATGCCCCCCTCGTTTCGTTACGCACTCCTGAAGCCTGGAGTGCATGCTCTCAATCAAATGCCTGACATTTTCCATTGGAATCTCTTCCCAGGCTCTTTTAACAGCGTTGATGAGTTGCTGTTGGTTGTGGATTTCCTGATCACCGTCTCTAACTCTTCGTTTCAACTGATCCCACATGTGCTCTATTGGATTTAAGTCCGGACTGTTCGCCGGCCACGGCAAGACTTGAATTTGAGACGCTTCCAGTACAAACCGAGTCGCTTGAGCCGTGTGTGCACGAGCATTGTCTTGCATCAAGATGAATCCAGGACCCGCTCGCTGGGCAAATGGGATCACATGTGGTCTGACGACTTCCTCAATATACCGCTGAGCAGTAACAGTACCCTCATTTAAAATAGCGAGCTCAGTTTTGCCGTGTAAGCTTATCCCGCCCCAAATCATTACATTTGGACCACCAAAACGATCGACTTCATGGATGCAGGCTTCTGAAAATCTCTCGCCGCGTCTTCTCCATAATCTAATACGCCGATCGTCGTTAAAAAATTTAACTTTGCATTCGTCTGTGAAGAGCACCATGCCCCATTGGTTTATGTCCCAGTCCAAATGTTGACGGGAAAATCTTAAACGATTTGCACGATGATTTCTGGTTAATGGAATACGGACAACTCGCCTTCTTGATGCCTGCTGGTCTTCATGCAATTGATTACGAATAGTTTGGTCACTGACACGAGTACCCGTTGTGAGCCGTAAACGATTTTGCAGCTTGCGGGCCGTCGTTGTGCGATCTCGGCGCGCACTTAATCGAATGTAACGATCCTCTTGAGCTGTTGTAATGCGAACTCTGCCCGAACCAGGTCTTCTTCTAACACTGCCGGTCTCTTGGAAACGATTCCATAGATTTTGAATAGCTCTTCGAGAAAATCCCAATTGCAAACCCACAGATCGCTGCGAATGACCTTCTTCAATCATTGTAACGGCTCTGGTTGCTGTCAGCGAGTCCATATGACGCCTGCGTGCTTGTGGCATATTGCAAAAGATGTTTCTGACTCGAAATATCAATGAACTCTGATAAATTCTAATAAACCAAGAAGCTAAGGAAAGCAAAACGTCAAAGAAAATGCAATCAAAATTTTCAAAAATAATTTTAAATCAAATTTTATTTAAAATTGTTGCCAGCATTAGATGAATACTACAATATTAAAAAGTTTAGGTATCAAAGAGTTTGTATACTCAATATTTTACTACTTTCAATATGTAAATGTTTAATAATTTACACCAAAATGAAAAAATACCTCGTGGCCCTTATTTTGTTTTGAGTAGTATATATATATATAAAGTGTTTGTATAAACTTCTGGTCATAAATATCACCTTTACATATGGGGAGATTAACTCCAACTTGACACGCTGGCCTGGAATGTGAGTTGATGGAATGCGACGATTTAACTTCTACCATCCAACAACAACCGGGACCTTCGACTTAGTTTTTTCTTTATTTAAGAGAGTTTGCTGTTAGCCTTTGGCGACCTTGACAGCGTCGAGCTCTTGGGGGCGTCGAGGAACTTAAAGGATTCAAGCCGTGTGATTAAAAACCGCCAGAAGGTTACTAGGGAGAGCGGCATCCATCACGCAAGCGTGTCCAATCCCTACTAGATTCTCCGAGGGGTCCAGATCGGGGGACTTACAAAGCACGGAGCACTTCCAAGATAACTTGATTTAGTCCTCTATTCATTACCCAATATTGCGAAGGTGGCTTAACTTGCTAGGTAGCTACGAACGTGCAAACCACTGCGCCATCCTTACCACATTTCCTGTATCTAATGGAGTACCAAGAACATGTTAAATCCACAAAGGCTTGAAGAATTTCGTTAGGGCGGGCTATCAATCACATAATTAGCCTCCTCCAGCTAGGAGTGTCCGCGATCTATCAACGTCGAATACAACAAGAAGAAAGATTGATTGTTATATTAAATCATTACTGGCTTCCACTGACACGTACATGCTTTATATTGGATACTAATTCCACTATAGTTCTTACTTACAATATGATACTTGTTGAGAAAATATTCGGAGTAATATTCGTATTTTTATTAATCATGACATTTTTGACTATTATGTCGAAGGAACATGTTTACCTAGAAACAGCCCTTACTTTAGCCTTGAAGATGCTCAAAAGTCATAACATACAGGAAACACACATCAGCAAGCAACGAGTTGCACTTAGCTGTTCGCATTGAAATAAGTTCAACTTAGCAAAGTAAAAGTTTCGGAAGGAAAACAATTGTAGCAATGACATGATTTCAATGATTGATCCCTTTGCCCAGCTGTGGGACATTATATTTCCAACAGATTTTGTTTCTCTTATAACTAAAAAAGCTACTACTTTTTTTTAGAACTATATTTTGTAGTTTGTCTCTATTCTATGCTTTGGCAGTAAGTTTCCAAAGTCATTCATCCAGCGAGAACGGAAATGGCTTCCACGCTGTCGTGACCAGAAAACGGTTTGTTGTCACACCGGCTGACAATTTTTTACGCTATTCACCACTCAATTTGCTTTCTACTTGGTGACCGCAAATAGTTTCTGTTCGAGAAATCAAGGAGGTTTCTCGTCATTAGGTTATGTTACTTTTACAATTAGTTATGGACACAGAAACTTCTAAAGTTGGAACTAATGAAATCCGTTACGTATACCGGATCTTGGACCGCGGCTGTTATATGAAAATCTTCTGTCTCGATTATAAAAGACTATGAATAATTTCGACTTTCTAGATCCAAGGGTTTGAGCTAAACCTTGAGCAGTAAGCCAGTGAGTGAACCAGGACTATACATTTCTTATGTACTTATTAGATATCGATTATTATGAATTATTTATTTATGTAGGAATATGTATATATTCTTAAAGTATTATGGTACCTACCATGTAATTTCTGCACCACCCTATGGTTGACTGGTAGAAAATGCCTCGAGCATTAAGTCCGCCATGTAATACTTTGTAGAAAAAGTTTAAAATATAAATAAAATATCATCGTAAGTATTTAGACAACGTTTCGTCCGCAATTTTGTTTTTCTTTAATGCCAAGTATTAGTTACTGTGCATTGATCTAGCTTGCCGATGCCGAATTGCCGACTATACTATTTTGTAGACATGCGCAAAATACTTCACTGAAGTGTAAAGAACGATATAGTTCAATTGGACTAGATGAAGTATATCACTTATCTAGTTCATCTAGTTCACTTGGCTCAGTACTTCAGTAGTCCCTTTGAGTCGCCTTGTCATTAAGTTCAATCGCGTCATTTCATTCGTTTAGTTCAATCTGTTCCTAATGATTGAAATAAGCCTAAGTTTCATATCGTAAGACATCAAATTGAGTGCGGGCAGACACCGACTCCGACCAGTGGTACAACTGTCTCGTTTTCGCACGCGCTATTCGTAATCTATCTGTTCGCTTTACTCTCCTTCAGTGAAGTGTGAACTAAATGAAGTACTGAAGTAATTGGGAGCCGAATGAACGAGTGAAGGAGATATACTTGCTAAGTGAACTAGTCCAACGAAGGATTCATTAATGAACGACTCATCTCTATTACTATTTTGAGGCTTGCATATTGTAACCTTCAAATGACGGCTTAGTGGACATTTAACGCCTACACAGCGTCTTGCCTGATCCATTTTCTGTAAATAACTGCTCCATAATTCCTAATTTAGCCCACGTAGCTCGTTTGAAGTTCTCTTGGGGCTCCAGAGAATATTCTACAGCGTCCTTGCAGTGAATACATAATGCTAACATTCATAATGAAAACCAATAATCGATTCTTTCCAAGAGCATGTCGCGTCGTCGGCAACTTTTTTGCACAAGTTAGTTTTTTTTTTTTTTTTTTTTTTTTTTTTTTTTTTTTTTTTTTCGTAATCTTGACTATTATAGGTTTTTGTTGCTGGGTGGGTAGCTTTCTAAGAAATCGTTCACGTTTATCATAATCATCATCATCACCTGCCCACATGAACAATAGCACATGAGGAGATAGGGCCAAAGCGACTTAACGACTGTCCTAATACGATAATAAGTAGGTCCAACGGCTTAACGTGCCTTTCGGAACACGGAGGAGCTCAGATACTTTTTATTTGGTCGCCCAACCGATGACTTGGAAAAATTTTGTTGTTATTGTTAGTACGAGTTAAGTGAATCCAGGATAAAGACCAGCCAGCTGTTTTTGCTACTAGATTCACCGAGGCGTTCGGATCGGATCAAGAGCCTTAGGATCGGATCGAGGATCAGCCAGCGTAAATTTTGGTTGCGATGAAAAAGAATCACAGTCTCATGCAACAATTCCTAGTTAAAGAATTATCAAGGACCTAGTTGCTGACATTGAATAAGGTTCATTTCGGTTTACAAAGTAAGTTGTCACTATGACGACCTCCTTGGTCGAGTGGCTTGGTCGACCGGTTTTCATGGTGTCGCCATCTCTGAGGTCCCGGGTTCGATCCCCGGTCGGATCAATTTAGAAATACCTGTTTTTCTAAATTGTTTCGGGTCTGGGTGTTTCCTATGTATAATAAGTATGTATTTAAGTATATTAAGTATGTTTATCCGTTGTCTAGTTAACCTTATAACAAGTTTCTTAAGGAAGCTTTTCTTGGGGCTAGATAATTGGTGTGAGTGTGGGAAACATTTATTTATTTATTTATTTATTTATTTATTTATTTATTTACTCTAAATATACAGTGCAGCAATCACCAAAATCAAAAACCACTTAATAGTAATATTTTCTTTAGGAAAATGATTCCGAATAAACTTGCTAAGAGCGTTGCAGTGTTTCACTTAGCAAAATAAGTAATAGAGTGTATAGTGCATTTGAATTTTTAAGTGAAACGTCTGCGCCGCTTGTCGCGCGTTGTGCTTGTGCCGCTCTCGTAAATAATGCATTTTTATTGGCCCCCTGCCGTTTCTCTGGCCTTTCGGAATGAGAACTAACTGAACTGCTACTGGGATACTTCACTTATTCATCGTGAAAACTTCACTTGAAGTTATCAATTTGAAATTCTTATTCAGAAGGATTCATTCATGAAGGATTCATTCATGAAAGAAAGAAATATATATTATTTATTTTTGCGAAACTTGTAAGTATACCTATCGATGGCGCCAACGTTAATTTTAACATTAACATCTGTTCTAAAACGGTCCCTAATCAGCACAGAGTAGCATGACCTCAATTCCTCAAGCTGATCTTCCTCTGAACCCGGTGATAGGGTAAAGTCACCAAATGCGTGCAGTGCTACTAAGTGAATAATCTTAAATCTGTTAGCAACTGCTTGCCTGTGATATACCTTACGTGTGCATGGAGTCAATATTGTACGTAGTATTTATTAATCAGCATGAATGTGTGTTTGCCAATAGGAAAAATTGAATTGCGTATAGGAATACGTACTCTTTGGTAGTGCGTACTCTTTGGTGGCTTTAGCATATACATTATTATGCTATTTTTGTGGAACAATGTCGTGAATGTAAATCACTCATTTACATTTCTGAGGTCGAGTTACATTTTTAACTTTAAGGAATATTTAAGAACTTAAAATAATACAATTTTGTTTTATTATAATCTATTTCTCAAAAAATTATAAATTTCTCAAATGAATTATAAATTTGATTATTATGCTCCGACCAGAGAGTAATGATTGATTACTACATAATGTTATACATGTATGTGTACGTACGTACCCGTTACGTTCATTCAACCACATAAAGCACTCAAATTACTAGTCAATAGTTAGAATGGTTTAAAGTAAAACTAATTAATTGCATTTGCCACCCTCGCCTTCCCCTTCTTCCTATGTCATTACGCAGATTTAAATCCCACCGTAACGATTATTAATGAACCTTGTACCCCCAGTCTTAATGGTCAAAATCGATAAATTCCGCTTAGCACCATTGAGTGCGAGCGAGCGGGTTTGTCACAAAGCTGGAATTTAGTGTCGTTATCAGCAAATCAATTGCTATCACACCTCGATCAGTACCGGCTGGACTGATTTGGATGAAATTTTCTGTGTGTGTTCAAGTGGATTCGAGGGTGGTTTAGTCTTCGATCAATTCGTACTAGATAAAGGATCCGGAATAAAAATGCATCCCGAAAGTGGTCCTGTTCGCTCATATTTAAACATTTAAATTTTGAATAACAAAATCTGAAAAAACATTATATCTAATGAGCATCAACAACTTCTGCTTACTGTGAACCTTAAATCTTTAACATAAAGATTAATTAGGGTTGCAAAATATGTGTACTTAAGGGTGTGCCGCGCGGAATTTCAAAAATTTACGTTTTTTTAAGTCACTGGTGCTAGGCGCTGAATAAATAGGTCATATACATTAAAGGACTAGTGTAAATTAGCTTGATCCTTTCACAAGACGATAGTTGTCTTGGAATTTAAAACAAATACCAAGAAAGTGCATGAAAAATACGTAAAAGTAATGATATCTAAAAACTTATTTCTTCAGAAACTTTGTAAGTATAGCACATGAAACAATAATCCGGAATCAAAATGTTTGTATTGATATTCCGCAGGCCACTGTTGTCTTATTTTTCAATTTAAAAATATGAATATAAAAATATAAAGACTTTTATTATTTTTTACCCAAACTCCTATGATTTTACGAAAGTAAACATTGCTCCAATTAAATCACCAGCCTACTCTGTACAGATATTAATTAGTGTGCGTGCGTATTCGTAGTCGTGCGCCGCCGTTGTCACAACACTGCCACGCGCTGCTCGTTCGCTATCTTCAAGAAACTTGAAACTCGCAGTTTTGCGTCCGCGCTGCACCCCCTCGCCACAAACGTCGTTGTGACTCCGTGGCACCAAAGTCGCGTACCGGGAATCTAGTACATAGTTGATTGAAGGTAATAAATACTAGATTCCCGATGAGCGCTTAAAAACGATCGACAATTACTATTTATAAGTATGAGCAAACAAAATCATATTCTTGATGCATTTTTGTTCCGGATCCTTAATAAATAGCAAATAGTACTATTATTAGTCGAAGCTTTCACCGACCCACACACAACGCATCGTTGTGATTGAATGAAGAATGCGTTCTATTTTTTGGGTCCATAGGTTTATATTTAATTGATAGGGTGTTCATTGGTGTATATGATTGTGTAAGGGACCAAATGGGTAGCAATCAATTTGATAATGCGTCTTAGTTTTGTAAAACCGTTCTAGTGTCACCTGAGGCAAGTAATGTTTTATTTATATCTCCTTAAAATCTCTCTAAATAACCCATCAGGTTGAAAAATTTGCGCACGCGCTACGCTGCGTGGTGCGTGGCAGTGTGTTAACTGCCTAAACCCTCCCACGGTCACGTATCTCGGAACAGGTAGGCTACTCTTGACGCAAACTCAATCTCAATACAATTCCAATGCGATTAATATGTATCGATATTGGGATAAGTTTCGTAATTTCGGAACGCCCCATCTGGATAATAATTAGTTCACTCAATTTCCTAGCAATTTAATTCCAATGTAGCGCTATTATCGCTTTTAAGAGTGCCATTTGAATTTTTTAGATTTGGGATTGGAAATTGATTATTGCAATTGTATTTCAAGAGTAACCCACCAGCTGGGAACAGTCCGAGCGCAGCTATTGCCAGATTTCGTGTCCGTGGAAGTTGTCTATGTGTGCTTTGCTTGAGCATGTTTGTATGAAGCTTACCTTCTGGGTCTCCTTATTTTGTGGTAACACGAAGTCGACCTGAATGTTATAACAGCTATGTTAGAAAGAAGGCGACAGAGAAAGCGAAACTCTATCGAACTCGTGTACATGGATGTAATGACATAAGCCCAACAATGTTTTGATTAAACGTTCTTTAATTAAAAGAAGAGAATCACTGAGGATCGTTGAAAGAATCTCTTATTGCTTAAGTATTGAGTCTCAATACAACAAAACAATATTTCAATAAGAATACAAAATGCATGTATTTTTATTATAACTATTTGGATTTATTCCTTTGCCCTCACATATCCGGGCTTTATTTATAGTTCGTCGTAATACAACAAACAAATGCTATGCAATAACAATACAAAATGAACATTATTTAGTTAATGAGAATACTCCTTGTATTCAAGGAGTATTAATAATGTTTGTACTCCTTGGCCCTTCCTTCAACGGGCTTTATTTTTTTGCTACCCTCCGATCAATCTAACAAAGATTGAAACACCTACATGCGTCGCAAAGATGGCCGCCACAACAATATCGCCACACCTGGGCTGGGCTGCAGATTTGATAGCCCGCTAGACAACAGACGGGCAGATATAAAAATTTGCATATTAATGTAACGAAGGATGAGAGACTTTCATAATGAAAACTGGTTTGGTCCCTCCGAGCTATTTTTTTGTTAATAACATTTTACATAAAGCGGTTTTGAACTCTGGCTTGTATTTATTATGAATAATATGACTAATAAAAGGCTATGATAGACAGATCAAAAAGACGTGTATTAGTGTTGTGTGACTTTGCCTTAACGAAGTGTTTTTTTATTGCACGACCTTGGCATTGATCTCACTTCATGATAAGTGATGATAAGGCCGATATGTTATCACTAACCTGCTAACTAAGATTGTTGTTATGGCGACAGACTTAGATATGCTGATGCCTGCTACTTAGATGCCACCGAGGAGCTTCTTAACAAACTTGAGCATCTGCAAAATCTGTGTATTCGTTTTATTTTCGGTCTAAGAAAATATGACCACGTTTCAGGCTTCCGCCAGCAGCTCAAGTGGCTCCCAATTCGTTTACGCAGGAATACTAGAACACTATGCCTTCTTTTTAATATCCTTTTCAACCCTTCCTACCCTTCTTACCTGAAAGAGCGGTTTACCTTTTCCCATAATCCTAATGTTCCCTGTAGCTCACACCTCCTCCTCAATCTCAATATGCCATCCCTTAAAACCGACTTCTTTTCCTATTCCTTCTCCGTTCATGTAGTCAGATTGTGGAATGACCTACCACCCAGTATTCGGGAGTCGACGTCGATTTACTCATTTAAGAAGCGCGTAAAGGAGTACTATCTTTCCGGTTGAGTGTGTTATCGTTATTGTATATAAGTATGTTTAATTTGTGTCGTAACTATTGTATACTTTTGTTTCTTTTGTGCACACTTTTTCTACCTTTCTTTGTGTCTTCTCCTTCTACGGGCCTGCTGGAAGAAATTTCAATGTGAAATAAGCAGCGCCCTTGTACTTATCTATTCTTACTATGTTCTCCCTTCTTATTCGTTTGTGTGTATATAAATAAATAAATAATGCTGTTGGGTAGGGTTCATTATCATCAGCTCATTTTATGTCCTAACTGCTAGGGCACGAGCCTTCCCTATAGATGGATAAAGAGAACGGGCTATAAAGTAGGTAGGGTTAAACACTTAAAACGACGTCACGAGACAAAAATTTTGCTGTAGCTTTACGAATAACGATCTAGTAATTCTCAAGTAGGTACTCTAAACTGTGACCAAACCAGCAGAGTCCGAAGATCCATATCGAGACGACATCGTCACGTTCGTTAGTCATCGACTATTCATCGTCAACGGCACGCCGACGTCGCGTCGTCGGCTCATGAATATTGATGGCACTCTCGCGGGTCCCGCGTAATCCGTCCGTGGTCGATCCTCGACTGATTGGGTTTTGTAGGGAGCCCGTATTATGAATAGCCAGGGAATCGCACAGGGTATTATCCTCGCACAATGACAACTCTTTGTAATACCGGTTTTTCACGAGACCGTTCACAACACCACTGAAATTTGGGAGCCCAAAGCTACACTGAAAAGGATTTGTAGGTGAATGAGAAACGCAAAGGGACCAGTGAACCTTTTCATTGCTACAAAACGTAAAAAAAATATTAAATACATGTTTGAACAAATTCGATTGTATATTTATTACGATGCCATTGACGGAAAATACTTCATATATAACTTCCACAATAAGTCCTATATGAAAGAAGAAAATAAAATAGAACATTTAGAATCGCTTACACACACGGATTCACATTCTTTAATACGGAGGGAAACGCATTATTTAGCGGAGCCAACCATCCCCTAATCCGAAACTACTACCAAGCAGATCAGGGTAATGTAGTACTGCGCCACCCTCTCATGAATACTGAAGAGGTCCGGTCACCGGTGTCTGTGGGACTCGTTCGGATGCTATCGGCACGGTTCTAATTACAACCACTGCTGTAATACCCTGTGAAAGATACATGGACCTTTTCTAATTTATACACTCACAGTATAGGTAATCTTGATAACTTTTGGACTGTACAATCAAGCAAGAAACTGGTTTTTCAGGTATGTAAAAACATCTTGCATAACGATGAATTCTATTTTAAGATTAACAGTTCATTTTTATAAGTGAATATAGATCTTATCATTTTATGAGGCGCAGATGAATGTCAGTCGTGAATTCGTGATCGTGAGTTTTAAATATTTACAGGCTTTCATTTTGTGCAATGTCGCAGCACAAAATGATAGTATTCGCGATGATATTTATAAACTTGAGAAGCGGAAGTTTTTGAACTAATTTTTAACACCATCGCTCCCAAACAAGAGAGTTTCCCTCCACAAGCTCAGTGCGGCCGCTACAAAGCATTCTAGTGAGCTTATTGCTCAAGTCTCCGACATGCCGTGCCCTACTTCTAGCATCCATTGTTAACGTGGCCCTGTTTCAAAGCCTTTTCTGTAGTCTTGGAGCAGGTGTTAACTTTGCCTGACGCTTTGTTCTTTGAAGCTTTTCGCAAGTTTTGATCTACATCTTCTGAATTGCGGGTTGATGTAATTGTTGCAATTGTAACTGTTATGGTACAGATATTTTTTTAAAGCCCAAACAAAATGTATTTTACATTAAAACAACAACTGCATAAATGTAACTTAGTAAGTAAAACATGAAGATTAAGTTTCTGTGAATTAAAATGAGAAATACCTATTCAATTTTAAAACGTGAAAAATAGAAGTCATCGCGGTTGGACTCCATTTCTACCAAATCCATTTCTTCATGTAGAGGGATCGTTTTCTTCCCTTATTATTTCAAAAACCGCCGGACCCCTAACTATGTTTTAACAGTACATGCAGTTTGTGAATTTTCTCTTACTAGTTTGCTGTAGTTTATGGACAGCGCGAATCCTCTAATTCTGCGAATCGTCTTTTGATGATCATGATCTTTTTTTTTAAAGTATTAGTTTCAACCTAGAACTATTCAAAGCTAGAATGAATAGACACTTTCTACACAAGCATGTAGGATACTCGTCTTAACACTTACCATAAAAACATTATTCATAAAAACTATTTAAGCATATTTTAGTTAATCATTGTTTTGTCTCTTTTTCTCAAATTCAAAATGACGTCTGTGTGACGTTGACAAAACAATATTTAACTAAATATTGCTTAAATAGTTTTTATGAATAAGGGGGTTATTCGTTAAAGCGCTTAATATTTTTATTATATGCCTACACACGCCCACTGCTGGACATAGACCATTAGATATTTACTTTGATTTAATAAAGAAAACATTAAACTACGAGAACCACGTCTGGAACACGAGTCTGCTATGATAAGACTCCAAACTTACCACTTAAGCGGTTGTATATTCACCCCCAAACTGCAGTTGCCGGATATTAAAACTAACTAAGCGGAACATGAACCTCCGCTTAAACTCACGTCATGGTCCTTCGAGCCGGACACAGGCGCCACCGACGTGGCTCGTTGGCTAAAACATTTGCTGAGAGTGGAGAGATGTAGGGATACATTTATTTAACAGCGTATGCTATTTTCACCCCATTCTGGTGATAAAGGAAAAATTTGTATCCGGTTCGGTATTGCCACATGTCATAATATTATTGAAGACATCTGAATTTATTCATGCCGTTTTGTTTACAATATATTCTCACGTGTTTTCTGAAGGATAATATGGTGAAGTATAGTAAGATCAGTAAAATGCTTGGATAGTAAGATTTTCACCTTTAGTATAGAGCTTTTGCAAAATATGTAGAGCAGCTATAATAATTTATATATTTATTTAACTATAAATTAAATTACATGTATATGTTGAAAAGGATATAAAAATGAGTATTGTCTGTGTTCTCCCCACAATATTATACTTTAAGCTGATGATGATAGTGCACATCTTGTCTGAATGAGAAATACTCACAATTCAATTTCGAAACCGTATCAAAAAGGATGCCTTTTGTTCCGAACAATTATAATATAGTTTCAGGACCCAATTTACCGTTTTTTACGTCCGTGTGGTTGGCCACGGGTGGCCACGGCATTGAAGTCAGGTTTTAAAAGAAACACCAACGCGTACAACTATTAATATGGGTTTAATATAAATAAATATAATTTAATATGCCGATTGCGGCATATGCACAGTTCCGTCACGGTAATAACCGTCACGGTCTGCTCCGTGGCTTGAACTAGCTTACCCCCCAATTCTGCTATTTATTTTGATCTGAAACGAATCTGGAACGCAAAACGCGAAATCTAGTTTTAACGTTTATTATTCTGCTAACTACGAAACTATAGAGTTAATTTCGTAGTTAACAGAATACGAGTACGCTATAGTTTCAACATTTTCGTATTCTGCTAACTACTAAACTATAGAGTTGATTTCGTAGTTAGCAGAATAGCGAAAACGTTGAAACTATAGCGTTTCAGATCCGTTTCAGATCAAAATAAATATCAGAATTGGGGGGCTGGTGTTACTTCTCGTCTCGGCCGCAGTGGGGGCCGCTGCCCGCGCGACGTCATATTTAATTTAGGAATGCGGTAAAGTCGATTGCTACCGGTGGTAATTCGATAAACTATTGAGTTTATAATATATAAAGTTTTTATATATACGCAGTATATAGTTTTTATTTGAAATAAGGTTATTGTATTTAGGTTTACTTTATAATAGTACTATTAATAAATATTTGGTTAATTCTTTTATTTTTCTATTATACTTATGTAATTTTATTTTTATGGCGATTATTTTAGGTTGTAATAAAATAATGCTACAGTCATTAGCGAATCATAAGACTGCGTGCTTACTTTCGCTCGTTCACCACAAATTGAGGTCTCGCGCGCATTTTTTCAACACTGCCCCCCGGGTGTCGTAAAGAAAATTTCTCTGCCCAGTCAAGATTAATGAGATGCCCCGAATATGCCGTTTATACGGCTATGAATTAATTTTGCAAGGGATTCACGGGGAATAGCATTTTCTTTTGTTATTGCAATTTAGGAGTTCCGTGGACCCTTTCCTATACTAATACTCAATACTCTTTTACGGAAAGTCTTCTTTATAATTCATTTTCCAGAGAACCTATGACATGTCTTAGATTAGACGGTCTCGGTTTGAAACTGAACTGTTCTTTATGTGGGTATTTTCAAAAAATCTTATTACTATCCAGTTTAATCTTTGTCTTACACTTAATAGGATTCCTCTATGTAATGCAGTTCCATCAAACTACGCCACACTAAAACCCCTTTGTTTCAACAGTTGCAACTTTTGTAAACCACAAAGTGAATAGATGAAACAATGGAAGTGCCTACTATAGCGGTTCGGTTGGTGCGGCTGTATCGATTGGTTGCACTCGGGGCAAGGTCGCGAGGCCTGTCTAGCACGGTTGGCCGGTTGGCACACTGCCGGATACAAAGCCATGCCTGGACCGGAAAGTAAATCGATGAGTTGAAGTCGCTTCTTAACTCATAAATTTTCTGTCACACAGTGACAACTACAAAGGTACACAAGATTCTATATATCATCATTGTTTCTCGGTTTTATATCTATTCGAAAGCCGATAATAATGCTTGGAGTTCTTTCGACCAAAATGTTTATTCAATCAGTGGTAGAAATGTCAATGGTTATTTCGATCAAATTTTAGTGAGTTATTTTTTCAATTAGTAATAGAATAGTCAAATGTTTTGTCGACCTTATGTTAAACGGCTAAATTAATTTCGATAATTTGTGGTAAACGCTTAAAACTGTCACCTGTGTTTCGTAATTCATTGAATCGGAAAATGTTTTTATCAGACTACTTTAAAGTGTTGCCACGTTAGAATACTAACCATCTGCGTCTCCCCGGGCGCAGTTGTATGCCTAATGCATTTCTCCTGTATCAAAAAAGGGTTAGAATTCTAAAGATAATAGCTTGTTCTTAACGTAATAAGTCGAATGATTTTATCAGATTTCCCAAAGGTGTTTGTAAGATTGAAACCCCAATATAATATGGTCTCTTCCACTTGGGCACCGTGCAAGCTAACGCTTAAAACTGTAACACTAGTGGTACATACATTATCAATCGGTATGCAGTGCAATTTTGCAATGATCCCCTTCCTGCATTCCTTTCCATTTCTTCGCTGGAAATTCCATTCGCTTATACTGGATTCAGTATGGGGGATTTGTAGGAATGTCAAATCCACACCTTTTATCGTTGACGTAATTATCTACAGTATAATCCCCCTATTTAAAAATATTTTATCCTTAATATTATATTTTGCCCTAACATACATAATTCGGGATTTTAATACCTATAATGTAAACACTTTGTCCCATGAATGATCTATAAAGTTTTGTTGCTGTAGTATATAGCATATAGCAGTAATATATAGCATTATGTACAAATATAGGTTACAAAAATAGGAGTACTTTAAAGCTTGTAGTAGCTTTCTTCTGCGAACATAACTTTTTTAACAACATAGGCAATCCAAAATTTTATTTAAAACCATTGGCTCTGACTTACACAAGGTCGCAATAACTGCATGATCCGGCAAACTGGAGAATGTCTGGCAGAGTGCCGGATTCGCGAGAAACGGCAATACGTTATATGTAGTCACAATACAATTTTAAAATTATCGTGTGCTTTCACTGTTTATATGTGTTGCATGAAGTTATTTTCCTATAACCAAAAATGTCAAAATCACAATCACTTTTAAAAATACTGGTTTTATTGTAAATCTGCCCAATTACTTGATTTGTAAATCGTGTTATTTACACCCATTATTGTGTATTTATACCCAATATATTAATTCGAACGAAATAAATGTATTTTAAAATGAGAAATAATACATCATAATTAATTCATTACGCCTTAAATCCAAACGGGGCAGCGTTCTGGAATACAAACAAAATTCTAGAACAAATCTTGTGATACGAGGGGCGTTCAAAATATTCTCGGTATGTGGATGAAAACAAACAAGTACGAAAAGTTTGATATTTTTATTTTTCAATATACTCCCCCCTATGTTCGTACACTTATAAGATCGATCAATTATTTTTTTAATCCCTCATAAAAATATTTTTTATCTTTGGTGTAAAAATGCTCCTCCACGGCCGTCTTCAACGCTTCATCGTCAGAAAATTTATTTCCACGCAGATCCTTTTTAAGATTGGGGAACAAAAAGAAGTCGCTTGGGGCTAAGTCCGGACTATAGGGTGGATGAGTAACAGTTTCAAACCCACATTCAACAATAGCTGCCTTGGCAATATGAGCAGTATGGACAGGGGCGTTGTCATGCAGAAGCAGAACACCTTTGGTTAACTTTCCTCGCCTCTTTTCTTTGATCGCATCTCTTAATTGACGTATAACGTAAGCGTAGTACTGCCCTGTGATATTTACACCTTTTTCTTTATAATCGATAAGCAAAACTCCTTCACAATCCCAAAATATTGTGGCCATGACCTTGCCAGCTGACGGGATTACCTTGAACTTCTTGGGATGAGCTGAACCCTTAATGTGCCACTGCATGGACTCCTGTTTGCTCTCTGGGTCATAATGATGAACCCAGGTTTCATCTCCAGTAACTATTTTTTGCAGCACCTCATCGGGATTTTCACCACACAGGTCGATAAAATCTGAACAGCAAGCCACACGCATATCCTTTTGAAGAAGCGTCAGCATTCGCGGAACCCATCTTGCACTTACTTTTGACATATTAAGATGGTCATGTATAATGTCATGTACGGTACCAATAGAGAGATTGGTTACTTGAGCTATAGATTTTACCTTCACTCGGCCGTCTTCCAATATAAGTTTTTCCACTTTATCAATATTTTCTTGTGAGGTAGCCACTACAGGCCGGCCAGGTCTAGGGTCATCTTCAATACTCTCCCTTCCACGCTTAAATTCGCTTGACCATTTTTGAATAGTAGATAAAGAAGGAGCAGACTCACGGTAAACACAATCCATTTCCTCTTTTATGGTTTTTTGATTTTTACCCTGTTTTGTCAAGAATTTTATGACGGATCGGTGCTCTAATTTCGTTAAAATTGTTAATTCGCTCATGGTGTTCGTGTTTGTTCGGCAATTGCAGAAAAACAAAAGAACATCTCGGTTCCAATTTTACTTTTTTTTAATGTCAATGGATGAATCGGCCAGTAACAAATCTAATATATAAAATTCTCGCGTCACAGTTTTCGTTGCCATACTCCTCCGAAACGGCTTGACCGATTTTGATGAAATTTTTTGTGCTTATCCGGTATCTATGAGAATCGCCCAACATCTATTTTTCATCCCCCTAAATGTTAGGGGTAGTCCACCCCTAAAATTTTTTTTTATTTTTTATGGCAAAACAACGTTTGCCGGGTCATCCGGTATCTATGAGAATCGGCCAACATCTATTTTTCATCTCCCTAAATGTTAGGGGTAGTCCACCCCTAATTTTTTTTTATTTTTTATGGCAAAACAACGTTTGCCGGGTCATCCGGTATCTATGAGAATCGGCCAACATCTATTTTTCATCCTCCTAAATGTTAGGGGTAGTCCACCCCTAAATTTTTTTTTATTTTTTTATGGCAAAACGACGTTTGCCGGGTCAGCTAGTATACAGGGTGGCTCATTCAAATCGGTCAGTATGGGAATGTCTGAAACTATAAGACATACGAAGATTTGTTCTTAGGAACCATGTCACCGATTTTGATAAAAAGAAAAACTGCATACATACTTTTGAAAAAAAACTGTACCCAGCTCGGGAATCAAACCCGGTTGTTTTGAAAAAATAAACTTACACTTTTTCTATTTAAATATCGATTGTGTAGGTCTTAAGCTGTAAATGTCCCTAAGAAACATGATGTCTAAAATGAATAAAATGCATTGTTTTGACATACTTTAATTTATCATAGTAGGTGTTCGAAGTGACCACCGTTACAATATTCAACAAGTTCAGGCATGTAAAATTGTCTCTATGGCTGTTTGTATGTACCTCTCTACTTGTTACATACACCTTATCATGTGGCATTAGCATTGCATTAAATCTTTAAAATATTAAAATAATAAAAAATAATTATTAAAATATTGTATTGAAAAAAACGGTGGTCACTTCGAACACCTACTATGATAAATTAAAGTATGTCAAAACAATGCATTTTATTCATTTTAGACATCATGTTTCTTAGAGACATTTACAGCTTAAGACCTACACAATCGATATTTAAATAGAAAAAGTGTAAGTTTATTTTTTCAAAACAACCGGGTTCGATTCCCGAGCTGGGTACAGTTTTTTTTCAAATGTATGAATGCAGTTTTTCTTTTTATCAAAATCGGTGACATGGTTCCTAAGAACAAATCTTCGTATGTCTTATAGTTTCAGACATTCCCATACTGACCGATTTGAATGAGCCACCCTGTATATATAAAAGAGGTTGTAACGTATCAATACGAAAATATTTTGAACGCCCCTCGTAGATATTACTTGTGACAAAACCGCTCATATATGGGTTTATAGTTTATCTATCGATTTCAGTTCTCGACAAACCGCCATTCATTTACCCATTACTCATCGAGATAACGTGTAATGTAAACATGCCGCTTTCCGAGTTGCGGTTGTGGTGCGGGACGGTGGCGTCGCGGTTGAGACCCCATGCACAAAATAATGAGACTGCAGAAGGTTAGCTTCATACAGACGCGCTCAAGCAACGCATAGACACATAGACAACCTCTACGGACACGGCATCTCGCAACAACTGCGCTCGGATTGTTCCGAGCTGTTCCGAAATACGTGTCCGTGCAAGGGGTCTTATGTGTGCGTAGCTTGAGCGCGGTATGTATTAAGATGGCACCTCGCTTAGTGAACATTCAAAAAGGATGTCAATCCTTACTGGCGTTGTCTTAAGGTCGAAAATACGTAGCGCCTGCGACAATTGAGACCGCAAATTTTAAAAAATTAAAAAATATTTTAAAATTATTGGATTTAGTTATTAAAATATGCAGAGCTACTAAATTACGAATGTTGATGTTATCAATATATTTAACTGGTTTCCAAGCATATTATCAATTAAGTAATTCTGTTGTAATTTGAACAATAGTGTTTTTTTGTGGTGTTTTCGAAAATAATTATGATCAAGTCAAAATTATACAATCGTGTATTTGAGCAAGCAAATTCAAGATAAAGACATGGATTTACCTATATCAACATTTCAGATTCGTGAGTCATATTATAGTCTTATAATATTCGCCGAAAGTTGGTGCATTTTTTCCATGTGTCGCCTTAAGCTTACCTTCTGGGCCTTATTTTGTGCCCCATGTTTCTTCTACCGCATACATAAATACAATCTATATTAAATCAATTGTGCCAACAAGGATACTCAATACTTTATTGCATGCCATAATGTTAACGAATGTTTGATACGATGAGATCAATTAAGGATACTGTCGAGTAGGAGCTTAGTATACAGGATGTTTGGCCTGTGGCATGTTGGATGTCATGGAAATTGTGAAAAAAAAATTTCGACTCCATACAAAATGACCCATCAGCTGATCGAATTAGTATGGAAACTCGATTTTTTTACAATTTCCATTATCTGACCTTGGCATAGTATTATATAGACATGTTAACATAGGTACGTTTCGGGAATATATACATATTACCAAACATCCTGTATATAGGACAGAGGAAAACTCACATTTTGATTAGGTAATAGATTTTTTTTTCACGCCTCTGTGACAAGTGGCATAGCGCAAATAGGCTATGTACGTACTTTACCTACTTACTATTAATTTTAAAATAAGAATAAGGATTCCCACTATATTATGTTATGTACAGACTACCACAAACTGTCAAATATCCTCAATAGACTTTGAACTTTATATCTATGACATATGGCTGAACATTTATAGAAGCAATTTGACCTGATTTTTATTTATTTATTTATTTAAGGACAACCAACAAAACAAACACCATGTACATTTATAAAACAACAGATATTGGGTTACATTCTAAGGCGCTGTCTTAATTAGAGGTTGCCACGACATGCATAAACTGAAATAGACTCATTAAGAAGCGAACTATGTATGCACACACTTATATAATCACACAAACAAACTACTTAAGAACTAGGCGATTAACAGGCGTCTGTACAAGACACTTTAATTTTTTTTTGCATATTTTTTAATTTTATTCATATAATGGTTTTTTGTTGTTTGATAACACGAAATCAAAATAGCTTTTTGAATATCATCATCATCATCATCATCATCATCATCATCATCATCATCATCATTATTCATCATCATCATCCTCCTATCATACGTAAATACTTACATTGACATTGACATTACCTTTCAGCAATATCAACATCTCTAAAAGGAACCATGCTCTGCATAAACATAGCTATAACTCCTTTAAGATTATATTACACGATTACACTCCGTAATTGTAGTCTTAAAGTGCCATCCACCATTCACTAACGCTAAGATGTCAGGTAGGTAGGCGCGTCTCACCTTCAACTGGTGACCTTATTCTGTAAAATATCGAACTATCGATTCGCTTCCCTTTACGTTGGAAACACTGAAAGCGAATGAGAGAAGATAGTAGGCGATTAGTTTAAAAAAGTCGGTCAAGCTCTAGTTGAGCTCGCGTGCTCATTAAAAATAATAAACAAATGAATGACATACAAAATAGGGTTGTATGTTTTTATTTACAGCATCGTTACAGCATCGTGTTTATTTAGAACTTAACTAAAAACACGTCCGTATTTCGGAACACGTGAGTGATCTTATAAAAGTTTATGTTGCGAATGCGAAATTGGCTGAAATAAATAAGTAGGTATTTACTAAAAGATTCTAAATTATTGTACCAAAGTGAAAAATGAAATAGGAATCACAATAAAAACAAGTCAGTTATCATATAAAATGCTACCAAACTGGTCGCATACCCAACAGATCTGTTTTACTACCGAAAGCACATAAAGATGCAAGGTCACAGGACTCCTTCGTACTTTATGTAGCGCATAATCTACAAATTCCGAAATGAACATAGGTATCTCAATGTAACATTGTACTTACTCAATTTCATATTCAATCGGTAATAATAAATCACATAAACCCCAGAATACGGTAACATGTCTGAAATCTGTGTAAATCCTATAATACACTCGACTCATGTGGACACGAAGCTCTCGTATGTCAAACATAATTCCGTATCAACGAGTTGTATGTAAAACACCACTTGAAAGGCGAACTTAATAGGACGTACTAAATAAATGCCACGCAAAAAGCATTCAGAATACGGATGGATACACGGGTGGCCCGTTTAGAAATTGGGTCACAGTGTCATTCTCTACATGTTTGTATATTTCGCGGATCGATTTGGCGACGCGTCGACGGATTTCTGCCGTGTCGCGACGACTGGTCGGCGGATCGGTCTACCAGAATACTACGGAGGCTGCTACAATATTACACTTACAAGTTCTTTAAAATTCTGTATTGAGGTCCATTAATTAGTTGGTAGATTTATTCATGGAGGTTTCGACTTTGTTAATGGTAAAACAATAATGGTAGAATTTAATGAGTACTTCGTCGTTGAATGTCTTCGGGTGGAATAAGCCGTTAGTTAGAGACTAGCTTATAATCATTAGATAAATCTTTTTCTTTCCTTCCTTTTATCGGGTAATGCTATGTTAACTAACCCAAGGTCAACAGTTATTTCAGGCTTCTACTTTGCTTATTTTAACGACTGCAGTATTTTGATAGCAGATACCTATGCTTTCTACGCCTTCCAATCCAATCCGAAGAACGGGGGAAATTTTGGATCGTCATCCAGATGTCGACCGTGCCTAAGGTATCTTAACTTTTCCTATCGTTACAATCAACGCAAAACTCTGCAGAAATGTTTATGAATAAAATGTTTGTCTACTATTCTATTATTTGTCAGTTTGAAATAGAGGAGTTATTTTTCTTCTAAATATTTTTCCTGGATGTACAAATGCTGTCACTGTCAGAGCCTTACCCGCGTCAAGGAATATCACCAATTCGCCAGTCAATCTCCAGATTAGTCCGTCCGTTGATAGAAGGCTATTTGCCTTTCCATGTCCCCTTTTTTAGTGGGACTAAAATCCGAATCTATAAGAAAAAGCTTCGATTCAATATTTTTTATGCAATCTTATTAGGCAATTCTTCTACAAACATTTCAATAAAGCCACATAATGCAATAATAAAAGCTAGCAAAGTCATGAACGTTTTATAGCATCGTAGTTTTAATATAATTTTACTTGTTTATAGGAATTTTATCAGATCGTTATGCTTTTCCTTATCTCTGTCGTCAATTGTATTTTGTATTTCACTAACTCTGGATACATTTATTTACTATAAAAGCCACTATTCACATTGTTGTTGATTCCAATACATGCTAGCACAATTCACTTATTTCTTCCTAAAATGAGATTATTTCTCCCTATATTAACTTCCATATAAACTTGTTTTACTCACGCTCTTACAGTTCGTGCGAGTACATAAACCCACTATACGAAAGGATATAAATTTATTTACGGCCCAGATTGACAGTGTTGTTTACTTCCACTGTCTGACTCTTCATTGTCGTCACTTGATTAAATACTCGTTCTGATTGTATCAATAAAATTGACATACTGAAGGTTCATTACATCCAAATTTATTTCTACTGAGAATTGGATGACAGGTTCAGTATCATAATTCTACCAACGTCGCGAAGTCTCTCAATAAAAAAAAAATTACGTAGGAAGAGTGACCACTTTAGATTTAGATGTTTGAATTAAACAGTCTTACTATTTCAAATCCGTAACAATTATTTAGAAAATGAAATTCATTAAATATAAAATCATATTATATTTTAAAAATAAATGCCCCATTTTCAATACTAAGATTGTTCCACCGTTGATAAAAATTTCGATTGGACTTTCAAAGCGAAATAAAGGGATAAATGATTCCGGAACAAAGAAATGTCACGTTAGTCATTTATGAGCATAAATATATATCTTTATATATAAAAATCTTCTGTGCGTATGTATGTTATTGAACTCCTAAACGGCTGGACCGATTTGGATGAAATTTTCTGTGTGTGTGTTCAAGTGGATTTGAGAATGGTTCAGATTTACAATTTTTTAAATCGGTCCAGTAGTTTTTGAGTTTATTCGTTGCAAACATACATACATACATATACATACAAAAATACAAAGGTTTCCTCTTTATATTATTAGTATAGATTTAGCTTAGCCATTGTGTTGATTTCAATCGAGAGTTGAATGATAAATTATAACGACAAAGCAAAAACAAGCACGGTGTTGCAGTATTCGTCTTGATATTTGATTTAAAATGTGACTCAATGGGAGGACTTAAAATATTTAAAAGACTATGATTTGTATATAAATTAGAGCTACAAAACTCAGACAAATGCATAATGCTTCTTGTAGTGATACAGAGTGGTACTTATCGTACATGTGTGAGTTCCTTCGCGGAAATTACAGCGTTCTCGATCGCGCCCGGGGCCACTATATCGAAAGAACGCGATTTTCCGAATTGGATCACTCGATAGTTTTGATTGCTTCTCGCGTAATGCCCCCGTTACACCGTTTTTTGTTTCCGGAACTACAGTCGTTTCGCTGTTGCTTTAAAAGTTATGACATAAACTTCCAATGCCACTGATATTACCTATTTTATTTTTCAGGTCAATTTTGTTTTGGTTTCTATTTATTGTAAACTAGCTGACCCGGCGGACTTCGTACCGCATTTTTTTTAATATATCCTATGTTACTCAGTGCTAATGTAGCATTCTAATGGTGAAAGAATTATTTGAACCGGTTCAGTAGTTTTTGAGTTTATTCGTTGCAAACATACATACATACAAAAATACAAAGGTTTCCTCTTCATAATATTAGTATAGATGACAAGGTTAAAGTTGCTACTTGGTGTTTTCACAAATCTTTCAGCTTAAAATGTAAAATTTTTGGTCTCGTTCCAAATACCGGACTGTCAAAGCAAATTAGTTTTATTCTTGTGAATTTTGTAGAGAACACACGTTGTAGACTTTTATTGTTAAATTTGCAAAATACATCCAATCAAGATAATCCCCTTCAGTTATACAGTTTGTGATTGCTTGTAAGACCCAAATATATTGATGGCTATTGGCCACCACTTAGTGAATTAGATTCGCCCTTTCAATAATACATAATGTAATACAGTAATATCTTATAATGTATCGGTCGCTTGCACCGGCACTCGGCTATTAATGTGATCAGATCATTTTCGTAATGGCGTCCGACTGAGTGCGGATTGCCAATTGAGGCCACCGGGTCAATGAGAGATTTTGATAGACATATGTATATAATATAATATTTTATTACAATATCAAAGTTAAATTTTCCATCCGCCATTATTGCCAAATTACCACGTTCACACGGAGGTAGTTCACGATCTGCAATCGTCGCGATTGTAATGTCATTGACAAAGGTTCTTGTCAACTAAAAATTTTATTTTTTGTATTATACGAATATATATACCTAATATATAAAAAATATGAATAAAAAGTTGTTTAGTTTATACTATCATGCGAAAAAGTAATAAACTCTTATTATAGCCATTTATTTTCGAATGTTATGCCTGGATGTTCCAACCAAAGTATCGTCATTACACTTGGATGGTATATATTAACAAATTCTCTTGAAACTCTTATCCCTAATGTACCCTGAATTCTATTTAACGGTATATTATTCAGTCGCAAACAGAAGCTGCATTTGCCATTTGTATTAAATAACGGTCCGTTTGATTAACGGCAGTTTTCTAAGATTGATCCACTGTAATATGGACTCCGTTGCCCACACTCGTCTCGTATTCAACTAGTGGAGTAACAATCTTTGAGAGTTCAGGTAATGCTGGATAGATCTGTGCGATGCTTTTTGTCGATGTGTTTGTATTAACATGTGTGTTGTTTTGTTGCAGGTAACAGAACGGATACACCCACCTTTTTCGTGCGAGACCAGGAACATATTGCATTTGCGTCCAAAAAGTTTTTATGGATGGAATTTTACTAATCAAATACTATTCTGCTTTTAATATTCTTTCGTTATCAGTTGTCAGTTTTTATGATATATTTTACATTAACGTGATAACCGCCTGGACACACTTAACGATTACACCATGCACTATTAATAAACTACTTAGCTATTGCCCGCAACTTTGTGCGCGATGACTACATTATCCCATTGGAAACCGGGATAGAAAGTATCCTATGTCATAGACCGGGTCATGGTCTGTCATGTCAATGTGCAAAATTACATCCATGATCACTGTGTAGGCTGGCAGGGTGAGAGTGACTGATGCTGCATTGTTTTTACGCTGCACCAGTTGTCTTCAGGTCTGGTCTCCACTTAACATCAGGTGGAGTGGAGTCATTTGCCGTGCAAACTATTAAAAAAATGCGCTTACCAATAAACAGTATAAAATATTTCTAGAAAAAATCAACTAGTCTCCGGAAGCTCGAGTGGGAATCGAACCCACGACCTTTGGATAACCGGTCCAATACTCTGACTGCTGAGCTACCGAGGCCGAAGACTCGTTGAATTTTTCTAGTAGTTTGTGAATTACGCTGCAAGCCAGCGCTTACGTCACTGTGAAGTTACTACCCTCACAGTCGAAAGAATGCTTTTTGTAAGTAAATAACAATCGATAAAGACGTAATTCCTTTAAATATATACAGGTTACTTTTTTATCACCATTCAAACCTTCTGAGATGACTCCCGTGATACAAACGAGCAACTTTTACTATTGGACCAACTTCCTAACTCGAAAAAAAAATCTGCTGTTCCATACAAAACATCAATATTCATTCCACCAAAATGTATGACCTGTATGACCTGTATATTGTTTTTAATAATAACAATGAACAGTTTTTTTTATAGATTTATTTATCTATTTATTGCCACACAACATACTCAGCTGTAAAACCGCAAAGTAGCAATGAAACCGTGCGTAGTGCAGCAGTAGATGTTCCGTCTACTAACCCGAGTATGTGTTGCTTTGCATTCTCGTATTTTATTACTCGCTCGCCACTGTTAACCGCACCCGCACGTAAAGGCTTATTCACAACCACACGAACGAACAGTTTTGAAATATACCGCGTAATACCAAAGTAAAAGATAATTAGATTAAAAGCATTTAACTCAGACGTAGTAGTCCATATATTAATTAACATAAAAGGTAAATATAAAAACTTATCAGAATAATTATAATGTTTGTATCTTTATTTATACACTGCGTCATGATCGGGGATATCAAGCCTACTTGCCACAATGGCCTTGGTTCATTAAAAAAAGCTTCATTAAAACTTTTTTATGTACATATGTAGAATATAACATATGTTAGGCACATAGGGCAGTCTTCTAGTTTTTATTATATAGTCTATAGTCTATTATAGCGATTCGAAGAAATCTAGAGACAGCTAAGTTCATATTAAGTCAAGGTTTATAGGGTCTGTAGGTATCTGTAATAGTTTTAAGAGGTAATTTTTAAGTTAACTTCTTTCCGTAAATTTGTCTTATCATGGATTACCTACGTGTAATATAAAATCTTCGTCAGTGTTATGTGGATCTGCCCTTAGAAACCGCAGGCAAGTGCAGTTAAAATAGACTGAGGACGACCTCGTGTTGCGATAGACGCGGGTCGAAATCCATTGGGAGTAATCTCCGCGTGCCCAATTGGGGTCAGCTAGAAATATTGCTCGTCGACTGACGCTGCAAGGTCTTCGTGGGTACAGTATCGAAATGAAAAAGAGTTTACAAACGATAATGGGTAATATTTTTTATAAAATATAGCGAACAAGTTAAATGCCTACCGCAGCCTCCCGGATTGCGGGGTTCGATTCCTGGCGGGTCGGGTAGGCATTTCACTATATTTTATAAATATTTAAGTCAACTTAAGTGCAGCAATTAGCACTTTAAAAAATTTTTAATAAATTTAATTGAAAGTTAGCTACGATTCTCTAAGTTATATGTGTACGCCGGTACCTAACTTGCCAGCTACGCCAGGATTGACATAAGTCAACGATACGTATAAATGACGTTTATGTCAATCCCATACAATAATCATCTCGTGAGGTTCTCTTTGACTCCGCGAGGTATATGGGGTTAGCCGATGTTCTTGCCGACCCACTAAAAAACCAGCGAGAACCATAGGTCGTTAGCCGTAAAAATAATAAAACAATTTTTCCGTATCACTTCAATTCAAGGGCGTAGTAATCGAACGGACAGATATTGTAAGGGATTTTAGAATCCGTTTAAATTCTAAAATGATGTATTCCGAGTTCCGAAGTTCCGATCATATTAATAACGTAGTAAATATGTCATATATAGTAGTAGGGAAGAATACAAAAACTTTTTATAGAACATCTCAACTTTAATTAAGTGGCTTTAATCAAAGTACTTATCCCCTTGAGCGTCGATCGACCACCAGGTGGCCGTTAACAATTAAAATTCTATTGTCTGGTATTCGCGCGCTCGAGCTCTTATGAAGTCGACTGCCTTAAATATGGCATCTTACCACTTGAATCTCGACTATAATTACTCGATATGTGCTTCATCCTTCACAATAATATAAACAGTTCTAATATTCTCGCTAACATCCGGTAATGCACTCCTAAATACCGAACGAGGGGGACCCCCCTACTAGGTATAATTAAATATCGTACTAACTACAGTATGAATAATGCTGTCATGACTGAAGAAAAAACAGGCAGAAAGAAAAATTATTGTAACAATATATTTTTAAAGGGCGCCTAAGTTTGAAATTCTCAACAGGGCTTTGTATACCGTTAAAAAATTAAAATGATAATTCTGACAACGAAGGTACCGTTAAAAAGGTATCGGTATGCTTGTTATCGTTACCTAGATATACCTAGGTAAATTAACTAATCGATCTACGCGGTTTAGCTAAAGCGCATGAGGTAACGAAAAAAAGTAACGATATTTTTCTAGATAACGTTACCTGCATTATCGCTTCCAATCTTTATAGAAATAACGTTACCTACCGATACTTATAGTGGGACTTTGGTAACGGTATCAAGCCCTGGTAATCGATGATTCGCATCGATCGGTCTAGCTTGCGTCGGCGTCGTCGTGTCAAATTAATAGTCTTATAGGACAATCGAAAGAGGCGCATGGGGGAGTTTAGTTTTCGAATAAGTACAGCGGAGCGGGATGTAGTTAATTGGCTTTTGGGTCTCGCTGTTCCATTCCATTTTATTGACAAAGAAAATTGTTATTAGTACATATTTTGTTACAGTGGTGCTGTAGCTTGATGTTGACATTCAAATAATAATTTTTTTCCTTGTCTATTTACGTGATGTTGAATTGTTTTTGATTATGTTTGTCATTTAATATTGAAATATTTATTTATTTATTCATTTATATAAAGCACATCAACATCATAAACGCGGTTGTTTATAGCATATCGTTAAAGAAAACATGGCTATACTATATGAGACTATATGGCTGTAGTATAGATATAGTATTTTGACGTTTTTATAACCGATCTCCGTGGCTGGCGAGAGCTAGATGAGAGTAGTCGCGGATCGTGCTCAGTGGCGTGCACTTGGAGAGGCTTCTAACCAGTTGTAGACTAATTTCGTACAAATGTACCTGTACAAAGTACAGTTTTATAATAATGTAACATAAGCAAAACAGTTTTGCACAACGCGAGCAGTAATTAATTATTTTATTTTTATTGGTTACAGTTCAAAGCCGCCTTTCTTTGTATGCACACATTATTTACATTTCTATAATAAATCAAGAGTTTATTTTCCGAGTGTTGTTATTTTACAATCAAGTCTAAATCAAGATGAATCAATCAAGTCAGTGTATGAGTAAAGCAAGGGCTTATACATTAACGGTCCTTCGAGAAACTCTTTAGTGTTTTTGTCAGTTTTTCGTGTGGTCAATGTCAAACTTTAGATATCAAAGATAGGAATTTAAAAATAAAATGCATTAATATAAAGGTTGTATGTGGCCTTTCAGATCTGCCGGTCGTTCGAGTTCGAGTCTTAGTGATCGAATGAGGCGAAAGTTTACCCTGATGTCAAGAATTTCGCACCTTTGAAGAGCTTGTTTTAACGACTGCAATTGGCTAAGCGTGCACTCATGCACCTAGCTATATCGTCTAAACTATTGTGGACACCCATCCGGATGCCGACCGTCCCCAACGTAGCTTAGCTTTTGCGATCGTGTTAAATGAAGTATGGTTGTGTGGCGTGTGAAATACTGACCTCGACATCAATAATAGTAATTTACTATTAAATTAAACAGGAGTGTAAAAATCGTACTACTGGGTGTTGAATAAAAACATTAATTAATACGGCAAGAACAATAAGACTTATTCAAATAAGTAAATTATGTTAAAAGTTAAAGATTGGCGCTCTTCCTTCCTACAACTTTTATACTTGCCTTTTTAATTACAGGTAGTTAGCTTTAAAATCAGCTGCCTATCATAATTGGAGGGTTAATGCTTCCAATGAGGAAATTGTCGAATGCTGTTTTTACGACTCTCGTTTTTAACGCTTGCTTAGTCAGTGTCTTTACTAGAGATGCCACGAATATTCGCCTGATATTCAGTATTCGGCCTGTTCGGCCACTTTTTTTTACATATTTAAATAATAAATAAATAAATAATAATGTTTCCCACACTCACACCAATTATCTAGCCCCAAGAAAGCTTCCTTAAGAAACTCGTTATATGGTTAACTAGACAACGGATAATCATACATAATATACTTAAATACATACTTATTATACATAGGAAACACCCAGACCCGAAACAATTTAAAAAAAACAGGTATTTCTAAATTGATCCGACCGGGGATCGAACCCGGGACCTCAGAGATGGCGACACCTTGAAAACCGGTGTGCAAGCCACTCGACCAAGGAGGTCGTCAAACATATTTGGTACCGAATACCAAAAAAAACTATGAAATAAAACTCACCTGTTAATCAAGCATTTATCTTCTTTAACCTTAATTTATTAAAATCTATCAGTGGTAAGTTTTTGTGATCATAATAATTTCTTCAGCATTTTATTAGTTGATAGCAAACCTGTCAGAGGTCCTGTCTGTGAGAGGTTGTCTATGTGTGCGTTGCTCGAGCGCGTTTGTATGAAGCTTCTTCTCTTCTTCTTCTTCTTCTTTTTCTTCTTCTTCTTTTCCTTCTTCTTCTTCTTCTTCTTCCTCAGTGAATATAATATTTTCTTCAGCATTTTATTAGTTGATAGCAAACCATTGCGCTTTTCTTCATAAATATACTATCTACACTACTTCCAGCACAAATTTGTCAGTACAAAGAAAAGGAGTAAAACACGCGAAATGCACTCATATTTTGTTGAATTTTTGGCGCTTCGGCCGAGAGAGTGGCCGAATATTCGGTATTTGACCCAAACACTATTCGTGGCATCTCTACTCTTTACCGATAAAACTCATAAACGGAAATTCATTACGCTGCCGTTGGTGCTGCCTGATAATTCTACTTGCAAATTAAACGTTTATTATTCATTCACACGTCATAACTTTCGTTCTCATTACCTTGTATAGCGATCGGCGAAATCTAATGTTCTGTGACCCTTATAATGAACGCCGAAAGGCCGAAATTCCCTTGGACTATACAGTTTTTGTTTATGAATGAATCATTACTACTATTGAACATGCATTGCCGTTAATGTGTTAATTGAATGCGAGAACTCATATATTCGTGTTCGCGTGCTGTTTGGTCTAATTGTAAAATTGCAGCGGCTTGTTAAAATGTGTTACTATGTTTTCAGTAGCTATTATACTATAGAGACATTATATACGGTGACCATTTATAGACGTGCAAAAACGCATTTTTTATGAAAGAATTCGCTATTGGCCGCCTATAGCCTTTACAGCGAAATCGGGTTTATGGGCGGCGCGGCGAGGAAGTTATGGTTACTCAAGCCGACCAATCAAGGTTTTCTAAGGGGCGGCATTAGGGCAGCGTTAAGGTGTCTCAGTACATATTGTTTCAAAAGTTTACGCGAACACTTTAATATTAATAAAACATTAAAGACGAGTAGATCCGTATGTATTATTTAAATGTGTCTCAGTACCTTAACTAGATTCTCCGAGGCGTTCTAGTAGAATGATGAGAATCTGAGAGTGTGCGCTCGCATCTTGCCATAGTGGACTACCAACACTATACGACACTACCATCCTTATCAAGTACAATAATTTGAACCAGAGATGTTACGGAGCTTCGACTCCGACGCCGAAAGATCGGATCTTCGGATTGACTTCGACTTCGATTTCGGCTCGGAATCCGACTCCGATTGCGATACATGAAATTTCTACTTTCGGCTCTGACTTAGCTTGCAGTAAGTACCGTATCGCAACGGCATCGCAACTGGTGGATTACTCTTGAAACACAATTGCTTTAATCAATTTCCAATCACAAATCTAAAAAATTCAAATGGCACTCTTAAAAGCGATAATAGCGCTACATTGGAATTAAATTATGTGGAAATTAAGTGAGCAAATTATTATCGAGATGGGGCATTCCGAAATTGCGAAACTTATCCAAATATCGATACATATTAATCGCATTGGAATTGTATTGAGATTGAGTTTGCGTCAAGAGTAGCCTACCTGAACAGTATCTCTGCAAAAAACGCCGCGCCGCCGTGTATGTAGCATTCGGCTGGTATAACGTCGGATAACCAATTTCGTTACAAGACATAAAAGACGCGATTGTAAATGTTTTACAATTGACGCGATTTGCGACGAACCGCGGATCCGAATAATTGTTATATGAGTTGTGGTTTTTTTTCCCCTTTCTCTTGTTTACTGCGTCTGACCACCAAATAAGGAGACCCAGAAGGTAAGCTTTATAAATTCCGGACTTGAGCAACTCACACATAGACCCCTTGCACGGACACGGATCTCGGAACAGCTCGGAACAGTCCGAGCGCAGCTGTTGCGAGATTCCGTGTCCGTGAGAGGTTGTCTATGTGTGCGTTGCTCGAGCGCGTTTGTATGAAGCTTCTTTTCTTCGTCTTCTTCTTCTTCTTCTTTTTCCTCTTCTTCTTCTTCTTCTTCCTCTTCTTCTTCTTCTTCTTTTTCTTTTTCCTCAACCATAATTCACCCATTGTTGGGTATAGGTCTCCTCATAATCTCTCCACTTGGCCCGATCTTATGAAGGTATGAAGCTTACCTTTTGCATTCTCCTTATTTTACGTCTGACTCTGACTCTGTACTGGTTTTTTTTTTAATTTATTCATGACCATGGATACTAGTCCTTCAGTCGAAAACTTAATTTATACGTTTCTCAAATGATGATAATTGATGAGTGATAATAGAAATGAGAAGTGAGAAATGATATACCCCCCTAACCCCTCGAGTATCTCAGTAAAGATGTGTGGCTTTACTAAGTCCTCGGGCGGACTTTTGAGAGAATTTGAAAATGACGTTGCACTGTTGTCATTTGCCAACACTCATGCACACTCACGAACGCTTAACGGTTAATAATTCACCATTATTTCACATTAATATTCGACGTAACACAAATTTTAGAAAATAAAACAAAATAGCAGACATGACTCTTCCCTTTCCCGCCAAGAAGTGCCTCTGTACTGGTGCGTGTAAGTGTTGCCATGTTAGCTGTAAAATGTAATCGGGAACGAAATGCTTTTTATGTCTTAGAATTTATAGCTTTGTGACTGACGTATCAAAAGACTCAGTTAGCGTTTAACTACTTATGCATTTGCTTTGAATATTTTTGTTTCTTTCATAAAACTGAAGGCTTTTAATATTTAAGGAATTCTTTTGCAAACGCATGGCAACTACCTAGGTAATTCTGCCGGCAAACAGCAATCCATTCATTGCTGTGTTCCGAATTGAAGGTTGCTAGATCTAGGCAAATAACGTGACGTAGAGGTCAAAATTAAAAAAGAAAACTTTAAAAAAAATGTATTCTACGAAAAAAAGATCTTGTTCTGAGAACCAGCTATAAACTTAGAAATAGTGACATTCACAAGAGGTACTTTGTATCCTAAATTGAATAAATTATTTTGAATTTTGAAAGGCATAAGAACTAAACCTTCAGTGTTGGCAATACGCACCGCACGTGAAGAAGCGTCCAAGGGCTGTGGTAGCCAGTAACCACGGCTTTCAATACCGTTAAAAATAGATAACGATACTTCTGTCCAACGAAGATACTGTTAAAAGCATAGGTAACGATATGCTTAGTATCGTTACCTGGGTGGCGTTTTTACCGGTAAATTAACTAAACGCTTTACGCAGATTGGCTAAAACGAATTAGGTACCTAGCGAAAAAAGTAAACGCTACTTTTTAAGATAACGTTACCTGCATTACCGTTACCAATTTAACTTTATAGAAATAACGTTACTTAACGATACATAGTTTAGTCTACTCGATTGCCGGTCCAGTAATATAAAATATATATTATTTGGTGATTGATCGATTGGTTCTCTTTATACAAATCTAGCTAACAATCTCGACCTCTGGAATTGTGTCAATCACTGAGTTTCACACTGTTGTTCTAGCTACTTGCTACCTTATAATAATAGAAATAAAACCACCTATCAAAGTTGAGAGTTGCGCCGTTAAACATTTCGTTTTATCGCCTTGTTTAGCTGTAAACAAGAGGCCGTTAATTAAAATTAAATCGTTAATGAAAAGGTCCGCTCTCAAGGTGACGAAATGAGGACGGACCGGAGCGGAGGAGTTTTTTGTACTCCACGCGAAATTAATTGGAATCAATTTGATTCCAGTAAAATTACTGCTTTTGAATGAATGACTTTTCAGTGGTTATTAACGCGCCCGGTCTGCAATTGCCTAAGGTTAAGCAACTTTCGCAAAGGCCGGTCATTGGATGAGGGACCAAAAATTTGTCATCTTGAGCTCCTCTGTGCTTCGGAAGGAACGTTAAGCCGTTGATCCCGGCTGCATTAGCAGTCGTTAACAACCACCTATCCGAACTCGGTTTACTTCGTGGTAGAGCTTGTTTATCCCGTTGGCTAGCTACCATCATATCATACACTAAATATGTCGCCATAACATCAATGTTTGTAGCATGGTTCTGGCAGCTAAATAATATATCCAGGACTTCAATAGTTGACGATTCCGGGTGAAATGCGCTTACACCTTTAGCCTTACTATCACTTAGTATCAGGTGAGATGAAAGCTCACCCGTAAGAATAAAAAAATATATGTTTTGAAGAAAAAGGTAGGTACACCGTTTAACTGTATATGTGAGCGAAAATGTTTCCAACATCTCGCTCCAACGCAGTTTGTTAAAAAGTTCATATAGACTTAGTTAAACCTGGAAACATTTTCCAACGTTTCTATTTGCTGCCCCAGGAAAAAATATTGGACGGAACGCGAGCAAACACGAGCTGAAGCTAAAGCGTAGTTCTTGTTTGCTGATGATGTACTGAAGCGCAATTATAATTAAACTCTATTTGAGTTCGTTTGTTTACTCCTCTGTTAGTTCGTTTAATGGAATCTCAATATTATATTAGACTATAAATGTGCTCCGCGGTTGCACCCGCCGGCTATTTTTTAATAGAAATTAGATTATTGAATTAAATAACCTTCCACAAAAATTAAGCTATCAAATGCAAAAATATTTTTTTAGAGATTAGCGCGTTCAAACAAACTCTTCAGCTTTGTAATATTGGTTGAAAAGCTTCTGAAATGTTTCACAAAATATGGAGCTATGGTTGTATTCCCGCAGGTGGGTAGATAAGACCATGAAACTGAACAACTTTCCCCAAGAAACATAGGTAAAAAAACGAGATAATTTTTTCACTTTTCTATACAAAACCTCTATTGACCGAGCATGGTTTGTATGGAAAAGCAAAAAAAATATCTCGTTTTTTGACCTATGATTCTTGGGGAAAGTCGGTCAGTTTCATGGTCTGATCTACCCACCTGCGGGAAAACAACCACTAAACTCTCTCGGTGTATATACAATTTGTGGGAGTGATTTCGTAGAAAAGGGACGGAAGTACCGTAACAGTGTGATCCGTAACAGTCACATCCGTAACAGTCACCAGTGATCGATACTTTAAACCTAATGTCCGTTGTAGGTGGTATTATTATTTGTGGGAGTGATTTCGTAGAAATGTGATCGTAACAGTGTGATACTGCCGCACAATTTATGAACGCATTAAGTACAACTTAACTGTGTTTGTGATTATGATATTTGAGGTGCTATCATTACGATCTATTCTCTCGAAACTGTTCACATGTTCTTTACTCATAAATAAATTGCGCGGGAGATAGGATGTGTCAGTGTGACATGTCTTCTAATGAGTATTTACTGCATTCTCTTTATGATTGAAAAAAAATATACGGAGTAGGAAGCGCGCATTTAAAATCTATAATAAAAACGAGACATATTATTATTTTAAGTGACTATTATTCTATTTTCTATTGTAATATTGATTTCAAAAGGTGAGATGTCAAATGTTACACACCATATGCGACTACTGTCAGGCTTGTTCGTTTTTTTACGTACCTATGTTAAGAATTTAATAAGTATCGCTTTACATTATTATATTGAGTAAAACTTAATCCTTCGCTGTCTTTGATTACTGTATTTTTTGTTAATATAAGTAGTTCCTTGGTGAAATCATTCAACCCTCGAGATTACTAGTTCTTACTAGTACTTACTTTTACGTCTCCAAAAATTTATCACCTCGAGCTCCTCCGTGCTTCGGAAGGCACGTTAAGCCGTTGGTCCCGGCTGCATTAGCAGTCGTTAACAACCACCAATCCGCACTGGGCCCGCGTGGTGGTTTATGGCCCGTTCTCCCTATCCATCCATAGGGAAGGCTCCTGCCCCAGCAGTGGGGACATAAATGAGCTGATGATGATGATGATGATGATGATGATGATGATGATGATGATGATGATGATGATGATGATGATGATGATGATGATGATGATGATGATGATGATGATGATGATTGATGATGACGATTTAAAAGCTTTCTGCAATCGGCATATAATTTATAGCGAACGTCAGTAAACCGCAAATTATCCCTTTGCTATAGTTTTAATTCTTTGGTTTAAAATGTGTTGTAGCCTGTAATAAAGACAATATAGACTAATTAAATCGTGAGCTTAATCTTAAGAGTGACCTTAAAGTTTGGGAACGAACGTTCAAACAACATGTTAATAGAAACAGATTGGTTCCAGCCTAAAAAAACAAACAACTTGCGCATTCCAAGCCAAGGCTATGTATTGGTATCCAGCGTCTCAGGCTACCCATTGAAACAATGCGAACAAATTAAATTGCTCGAAGCGTCAGCTCCACCTAGGGTTGCCATGCTGAGTGGAGTCCTTTAAGAACACACTTTTTTTTAAATTATGATTTTTGTTGTTTTGTTTTACATAAGTTTATACTGTGTTCTAATAAATATACAAGGTGTTGCAAAATTACCCGTTATACGTAAAGGTTGTTAAAGTACATCCTATCAAGAGTCCTCTGTAAATTTCTTAAAACCTTTGCATTAAGATTTAGTTTTCAGTAAAAAGAGTTATTTTAATGATTAATAAAAATATCGACTATGTTAAGGCACATGACTATTTCAGGTTCATGACGTTATGTTACCTACCAGGAGTAACGACTCCTGTCTACTCTGTACCTATACCACAGAGTAGCCTATACCTAATCTCCAGACACTGTATTCTGTGCTCCTAGTACATACACACTGGATATTAATATCCCAGATTTGGTAAACGTTGCATCGTCCGTCCAAATGACCCGGTTCACATAGCTGCGGTCAGCTTCCAGCTGCCGCAGATACCACTCGCAGAAGTTTCTTCGGAGAGCGAAATCACCTGGTGTTAACTCCTGTGTACGCCGGTAGTGGTAAGGGTGTTGACCGTCAGCTCGAAAAATCCGCCAAACTGTGACATGGTTCATGCCAAACCTCGCCGCGGCACGCCTCGTCCTGATGGTTGGTTCGTCTTCGAAGATTTCCAACACCTCTTTTTCTCGCCTTGCATCTAACGTATTCGGACGTCCACTGCCACGTGAACGATGAAAGGATCCCGTGGAATGCAAACGTGTTGTCTTTTCACGAAAACATTGGTAAGATGGTAACCGCCGCTGGTCAGCAGGTGCTCTGCCTTCAATGAAACGTTCATGGTACAAGTCACGAGCGCGAGCTAAGTTTCCATCAGCTCGTCCCACGCATAACATCATCTCGTAGTAATCGGAATTGAAGAACATAGCCATTTTCGCAATTAAAGATACACACGAAAAACACACATATGGACGACTAAATGAAATAAAAAGAAACTCAAAAATTATGACACCGGCCGGCCTGTCAAAATTCAGGTACTTTAGAAAAAAACCTGGTACGCTTTGTTTTACACGGATATTATTTCGTCTGAGATGAGAGTTTTATTCTGAGGTTTTAATGCTAGATGTCAAAATTACAGTATTTTTGCGTATAATCTTAGAGCATTAAACCAACATAATGGAAGTACATGGTACGAAGGCCTGTTGAAAACTTTCTTATGAAATTAAAATCTTACAATTAAATAATAATAACAGTAATAAAATTATTTGTTCAATCATCACCAACAAGGCTTTTACGTCTATTACAGACGATTTATGGCGTAGTAGTACATTACATAAAATTACAATTTACTTCATTGACAATCAAATTTTATTCATAACTAATTCACAACATCAGATAGTAATTTTTTATCGGATGTGTATTTATTTATAATTTTTAGTGTAAAACAAAAAAATACACATACACATTGATTGATGCGCGAATACCACTATGCAATTTCCTTCTGCCCGTCGCTCGGCGCGGCGGCCGGGGCGGCTAGGCGACAGCTCTCGAAAGAAGTGTCTATGCTTCTGACTAGTTCTGACCACCTAGTAGTACGAGGTGGTCAACATTTTGTACGGATTTAATAATCTAATTTGGGTTTTTAATCTTAAAGGACACCGGCCTAATTAATCATAAAAGACCGATTACTATTTTGATATTGTTTAATTTTGATTATTGTTAGTTGTTTGTTTAGTGTAGGTAATCTACTTGTGTAAAAATAAAACATAATGTTAATTTCTGAGTTGGGCTTAAAATAAGTAAAATAGCAAACGAAAGATAAATCGGTGTGGTGTTTTGTATTATTTGTAATATTTTTAACCTGTAGTATTACACGGCTCAGCTTCAGCAGCTTGATCAAATTGATTTGTACAAAATAAAAAGCAAACTGCTTTCAAAGCACGTGTTAGAAAAAATGTTGTCAATCTATGCGGTAAAAATCAAAGTTTTCTGTATTTGGAGTTCCGTAAAAAACATTGAAAAGCCAAAATCTGCAGTCACTGCTTTCCTAGTACTACTGCTGTGTAGTTTCTGTTTGTTGGGAAACCACTCCGCATTAAAATTAGGATACGATTTACATTTCCAGAATTAACTGTTTATGTGTTGTAATAACTTGTTTTACATCTGAAACCTTAGTGTAAGTTTGTAAAAGTGCAAACGTTACTATCGCGTTTGCTTTAACAGATTGAATTCTCGATCTTATTTACATACCATTACGATATATCTGTTAAAACTTAACTTAAACGCGATAGTAACGTTTGCACATTTTTACAAACTTGCATCCTGATGTAATGATAGATAGAACCCTTAGGTTCTGACGTCTGTTGAAGGCGGCACAATACGACACGTGATCGGTAGCCGATTATTGAAATGAAACCTTTTGCATGGATCTACTCGCGTTTATTGTTACTTGGTTTACAAAAATTATTTCATTTCAATGTGTAGTGTTCGCGTAAACTTTAGAAAACAATGTCAGGTAATCAAAAGAAAGGAACAAACAAGTGCGAAAAGGCATCTCCTCTCTGTTGCATCTTGGGATGATCCTACTGTCAGCATGGCAAGTGAAAACTCACCCACATATCCCATCTATCAACCGATATGTTGCGACGCTATAAAAGACTGTGTAATAATAAATAGCTATCCATCCTTTGTTCTGTTAGAGTAAAATGATTTAATTTCAATTATTATTATGCGGAACCCACTAAATAAATATTACCAAAAGTACCAGGTCAACATGATTTCTAAAAAAAGGAGGTGGGAAAATTCAATTTCAAAGATCAAACTACAGAAAGGTTTTGCGCATAAGTTATGTAAGTACCTACTTAGCTAACAGCTACGATTCTTGTTCCCGTATCTACCTATTAAACTCTCTTTTACTTCTTAGGTCGGCTTGCCAAAACTCATTAAATACGTTTAGCGCTAAACATGTTTAGAGTATCATTCTGTCTCTTTCAACTTCCAACAAACGTCAGAAATGGAATGATATTTTAAACGTGTTTAGCGCTAAATGTATTAAGGGTAGATTTAGCAACATCCAATTTATACGAGAATAGTTATCCCAGTATAACTTTACTCTTATGATTTAATCTATGGATAAGTTACTCTTGCTTAGTTACTCTGTGCTGTGACGGACGATGAACGAATGAAACGAATGAAAATATTAAATTAACCACCAAGCATAAAAGTACATTCATACCATGCCTGAGCAATGGCGCTGCGTATTTTTATTTAACCAGGGTAATATGTCTGCTTGACGTTTTGAATAACTTCAATCAAATATTCTGTCTGTTGTGTTGATTGTTTGTTGACAGATAATATTGTAAAAATAAGAAGTCATGAATAGCGTACATAATTCTTTAATACATACAAGCTCGTAAATACAACGAGCGCATACAACTCACCTACCTATTTGTTGCATACTCCAGACGATGCTCAATTTTTGTCAGCAAATTATACACAGATGCTTTTGACAAACGGAATCTTATATGGCGAAGTCGTAGACGTCGTTATCTTCAAAGTAAGTACTATGGCCTTTCTTTAAACCATGTAGGGCGAGAGCAAAAATATTCTTCATCGTCATTAGTCAATAAATTGATTCAAACGTAACGACATTTTGTTAGGTTATCTATAAAATTTGTAACAGACAGCTGTTATTGTGAATTATAAAGCAAATCTGAATAAGTATAAATTTAACTATCAAGTATTTAATTTGGAAAATCTTTTAAAAGGGACTTTAACTAGATTAAAGGTCCCTGTACTGTTACACACACAATGCACAAATACCGATAGAAGACTAGTCTGAAAAAAATAATAATCTTTGATTTAGAAGCTAATGACTTCAACAGCTGATCAGTAGTGTTGGGGATCTTTTAAAAATCTTAGCGATGTTTTTGCTGAACTTCGATATTGTTTTTTTCGGAAACTACTGTGCCTACAACTTAAAGAACAGCACCCACCACTTCAGTTTTATGTATAGCTACTGACATTTCAGGCCTAACGGGTTTTTTTGAAACAAGTTGTATATTTTTTCATTTCTATACCAGTTCCCGGACTAACGTAACTTTTACTATTACAATTCCATAGACACTCTATTACAAGACGGAATAGCTAGACTAATAACAGTGTTATGAACAGCTATAAGGCCCTAAGTCAGACGCGGATAACCAAATGTCAAAAATTACTCTATTGGTTTGGTGCGGTGATAAATAAACGGACTTGTGGTCCTGATACTAAAGCTCGAAAGCCGGAATCGGTACATCATTAAGCCAGACTTTTGACCCTAAAAGCTGAAGTTTTTTTAAATGTGAATTTTACTTGCACACTTTTAAAAAAAAGCCCTGTTTCGTATCTTAATTTATTTAGACAGACAATAAGCGTAACTAAATCCGGACAACGTGGACACATCAATAATTGTACGGACATGGTCTTAAAAAGCCGGACATGTCCGACTAAATGGCCTGGCAACCCTAGCCCCACCCCACTGCCCAACTTGAACGCTATCGTTATACTTTACGAAGTTGCCTTGCTCAAACAGATTCAATGTCCAGACAATATAACAATAGACAATTTGTTATCATCATACAGTTGGTATACCTACTTAGCTTTAACAGGAAAGTCGCTCACATTGTCTGTTCCTTCCAGTCAGTCCATTGACTTAACTTACTCAAGTTGTTTGTAAAAGTATTGATGAAAATGATACCATGCTTTTCATGCAGTTAGACTAGTATACTTACTTAGATGGTACGGGAAAAGCATTTTTATATTGTCAGTTTCAGTCCATTGACTGAACATACATTCTTTGTAAATCTATACTAATATTATAACGCTGAAGAGTTTGTTTGTTTGTTTGTTTGGTTGAACGCGCTAATCTCAGGAACTACTGGTTCAAATTGAAAAATTATGTTTGTGTTGAATAGTCTATTTATCGAGGAAGGCTATAGGCTATATTACATCACGCTATGACTAATAGGAGTGGAGCAGTAATGAATAATGATGCAAAAACGGAAAAATATTTTTATTAAACCGCGGGGCACAGCCAGTATATTAATAAAAACGATAGCCTGTTCATGATTGTTCAAAATACATGACTTATGTTCTTTTAAACACCACCTTGGCATATCTACCATTCAGGTCGATAATGTGTGCATGAGTGTTATCAAATAAAACAAAACAATTCAACGCCACCTAAGAACTCCACGTGAGATCTCGGGAAAGCCCCACATCCTCTACGAAACACAAGAAGCTTGGGGCTACGATACTCACTAACATTAATTAAAAACATTTCTGTCATCACTCGTTAGTTACCAATCACCATCTTCATATTATAAAACAAAGGAAATATTTAATAATATCTCCCTAACACGTTTGGCTAAATGTGCAAACTACAACAAGTAAATTTAATTAAGAATAAAAAAGTTCAAGTCGGTATAAATAGATCGATTTTGTTTCGATAGCAAATATCTTGTAACTGAACCGCGATATTTTCCCTTTGGGATAGGAGGAGACCGCAGCAGAGCAGACAGTCATTTGTTTCTATTAACCTCACCCTCCCACATCCATATAAATCACTCGACGCGGGTCAGTCAATTGTTTACGCTGCACGGTGAACGAATAAACAGAAGTGGGCGATTCCAATAATCCATCGGTTTAGTCCATTGTTCGAGTGGTGTCACCCGATACTGGCGTTACAGATAGCAACCTGACTCGCTATTGTCAGTTTGACCCTACGGTAACGCTCCCACGCACATGCGGTTATACGGGTGGTATATTTGATATTGTGGCTGTATAGAGCCTTTACAGCTTTTTCCCTTACGACCCGGTCAACCCGAACCGAGGTCTTTTTTTTTTTTTTTTATACATAGCACGGCAAATGACTCCAATTCACCTGATGTTAAGTAAATATGGAATCCAGATGCGACGACAACTGGTGCAGCGTGAGAACAGCGCAGCGTCAGTTATCCTCACTTTGCCGGCCCACAAGGTGCCTCTTCACGCCTCGTTTGAAGGACCCCATATCATAGGAAGGAGGGAAAACGTGTGCTGGCAAACTATTCCATGTTTTGGAGGTGCGACAAAAAAACGAGTCACCAAATTTCTTAGTGCGCGATGGAATATTAGAGACAGTGAAGTGGTGACTCCGGAGAGCAGCACGTGTACTCCTATGGAAGAAGGGAGAAGGTGGGATGAGGTCAAAGAGTTCTTCAGAGCACTCGCCATGGTATAAGCGGTAAAACACGCTGAGTGACGCAATATCTCTTCGCAATTGCAGAGTTTCAAGAGTATTTGTGACGTCTGCGTTGCCGATAATGCGTACAGCGCGACGCTGCAATCTGTCCAAAGCATCGAGAAGGTACTTTGCGGAACCGTCCCAGATGTGCGAGCAATACTCCACGCAAGACCGTACCTGTGTCTTGTACAAAAGGCACAACTGGTCAGGCGTAAAGAATCGCCGCACCCTGTTCAGAATACCGAGTTTTCGCGAGGCTGTTTTGATCACTTCGATGTAGTCCTTTTGGTTCAGATCGCAGCGAATCGTCATACCGAGCATGTTGATACTGCTCTGCAGGCTTAGAGATGTACCCTGAAGAGTTGGAAGGGGAAGGAATGGTGACTTTTTTGCCGTGAACGCACACACCTGTGTTTTCTTGGCATTGAACTCAACAAGATTATTGGAGCCCCATTTAGATATGAGGTCCAATACCCGATCGAGCTCAATGACAAGATTCACTCGGTTAACTTCGGTTTCGACCCGCCCAGCCGCTGGGTGACCGTTATATCCCCCATGCACTGTGCTATCATCTGCATAGCAATGAATATTTCCAAGTGGAAGCATATCATTGATATGCAGAAGGAACAGCGTGGGGGACAGAACGGAACCTTGAGGGACACCGGCGTTCACTGACATGAACCGCGAAGCGCATCCATCAGACAGGACACGGATTCTCCGCTCATGTAGGAAGCCAGCGACCCAGTTGCAGAACTGAGCAGGCAGACCGTATGCCGGGAGCTTGGAGAGAAGAGCTTTGTGCCAGACCCGATCAAAAGCCTTGGCTATGTCAAGGCTAACAGCCATTGACTCACCACGCTTGTCAATAGCTTCACCCCAGAGATGTGCAACGTACGCTAGAAGATCACCCGTTGATCGTTTCGGCCGAAACCCGTATTGGCGATCATGAATTATGGAGTGTTCTTCCAGGTAGTGTACAAGTTGTTAAACCTAACCTTTAGAGGCGCCCGCGCACGAGAAGGCTGGTTACCTGTTGGAAAGTAATCACGGTCGTCCATGGACAACCCGCAAGACCAAAGTAATCGCAGATGCGTTGCCGGCCTTGAGGAAGAAGTTGGATCTTGAGGAGGGAGTAGGAATTGGGAGGGGGGAGAGGTGAGAGATGGGCCTCCGGTACTTTCACGTGTATTTCGTTCTGCAACGCAGCGTGGCTGTACCACTCAGACAGTGTCACTCAATTAGCACCACCCAGGGGTCACGTGTAGGGTCTCAAGGGTAAACCTACGGACGTGAGTAACTTTAACCCCTTTTTGGGTTGTTCCGCTCCCGACACGATCCGAACCCCTCGGAAAGTCGCCGCGTGCCGAAAAGGCGCAGCGCAGTGCATTCGGTTCCCTTTGACTTGCACCAACTTCGTTTGACGAGGTAATCCACTTTGAGCACCCGCCTAAATAGCACCTGCACGAATAGCACCTGGCCTAGTCCACATTCAGCACCTATTGATATTTTTGGCAGGTGCTATTCGTGGATTCAAATGTATTTTTACATTTTTGTCCACGAACAGCACCTATAATACAGGACTATCAGGGTACGCGGACGCACTAGTGCGTGATACCGATCCCTCTTACCCCTGTCGCTGCTTCGTTTCACAAGGCTTGAACCCTGTAAGTTTCTCGCCGCCCCAAAAAAGGCCGGTGAAGTTGAAAATGCCGTCTAAACAATTAGCAAACACTCTCAAAACAAATAATTACAGCTTTTCTGGCGTTACTGACAAGTGACGTGAAAAAAGATTATTAGTAATGCGCTGTTAACACATTAATAATAGTCGTGTTAGTTCATCCAGAAAGGTAATACGCTTGTTTTTAGGTATGGATTCAAGTCAGTAGTCAAACAGACCTATGTATGGAGTTCGGACACCGAGACGCTTTGATATAATGGATTCTAGATTCTATAAATACTATACTAATATTATAAAGCTGAAGAGTTTGTTTGTTTGTTTGGTTGAACACGCTAATCACAGGAACTACTGGTTCGAATTGAAAAATTATTTTTGTGTTGAATAGTCCATTTATTGAGGAAGGCTATAGGCTATATTACATCACGCTATGACTAATAGGAGTGGAGCTTAACGTGGCCGTGGGTAAAACCGCAGGGCACAGCTAGTATTAAATATAGTAAAAAAAAAATTATTAGTAACAGCTCAGTACGTGCGCTCTTATCTTTATCCCTCTCATCTTTCTACATCAGCGCGTTAAGAGATGAGAGATATAACTATAATCGTTCCCGTCTGCTTGTAAATACGTATCGTAGTTCTTTCATCTGCCCTGCCGTGTCGTTGACTGACTCCTACGCAAGCGGTGCGTGTGTGTAAACGTGTGATAGTGGATAACAAGAATGTTTTTTTATTATTAGTTCAAGTAGCATTAGTAAGTAGCATTATCATAAGGAAACTAAAGCTCTTAAGCATCGCACATATCACTTTGTTATTAAAACTTTTTTTTCTGATACTTTTATCACAATATAAGGAGACTCACAGAAGGTAAGGTTCAAACAAACGCGCTTGAGCAACCCACACCCACACCCACACATAGACAACCTCTTACGCACACGGAATCTCACAAAGCCTTGGCACCACACGTGACCCCTGGGTGGTGCTAAATAAGTGACGCTGTCTGAGTGGTAAAGCCACGCTGCGTTGCAGCACGAAATGGGTCGGCTCGTCCGGCGTAATACCATCCTCTCACAGAATATCGGCGTGAAACAATGGTACTCGTTGCTGGTGTGTTTCGGCCGGTGATTAAAAGTACCGGAGGCCCATCTCTCACCCCTTCCCCCTCCCAATTCCTACTCCCTCCTCAAGATCCAACTCCTTCCTCAAGGCCGGCAACGCATCTGCGATTACTTTGGTTTTGGTTTCCATGGGCGGCGGTGATTACTCTCTATCAGATAACCCGCTTGCTCGTTTGCCTCCTTTTAATATGAACAAAAAGGTGCACTCGAGTTTTGAGCTGTTCTGACTCCGTGGTGGCTCTAATGTTATATCTGCCAAAATTCATTTAGATGAAATCAGCGAAAGTATTACATCATCACCCTATGATTGACTGGTAGAGATAGAGAATGATACCGCAAACTTTAAAGTCCGCTATGTAATTTTTGTATGTTGCAAAAGTTAAAATAAATAAGCGTTGAATTAAAACAACTGAATTGCAGTAACAGTAATTTCGTTCTTCTACCTAGATAATTGTCGAAATCGATAAACGATTGATATTTCATAAGGCTTCTCCTCGTTACGCAATTAACGTCGACCATGACGGAAACCAATTGGCTTCCTTCTATCAGGAATTGGTCAACAAAAGTCAATTAACTCCCGAGCTAATGAAGTGATACGCCACTTGTAAATGATATTCCACGCTCGGGTAGAAAGTAATTCGGCAGTACTCAGACGCAGGAGTTTATTTGTTGAATATTTGCTTTTAAAAGGCATACAATTAATTGCATTAAAGTGTATTTTATTTATAACTTATCCGCCTCTGTGGTCTAGAGGTTAAAACCACCGGTCTGAGACCCAGAGGTCCCGGGTTTGTTTCCTAACATGGGTAGGTACATGTTGTGTCCTCGGTATGGTTGATAGTTGGGCTTGTTTGTCCGCCTGGCTAGCCACCACCTTTTAAAAATTCTAAATGTGTCGCCATAATATCAATGTTTGTACCGACCCGACCCCTCGGAGAATTTAGTAGGGAGCGGGGGGGACACGCACTAGTGATGCCGTTCTCTCTAGAAAACCTCTGACAGTGTTTAGTTTCACAGGGCTTGAGAAACCCTTTTAAGTTTCTCGCCGGCCCCAAAAAAGCCAGGTGGAGCTGAGCCGCCAAAGACAGTCAACAAACTCTCTCCAAAAAATTAATTCCGGCAGCTAGAGATAAAATAGCCAGTGCCTTAGTGCTAAAATTACGGGTAGGCAAGGTGAGGATGGCTTGTGCGGCAGAATCCCGTATGTAATCTATACTAATATTATAAAGCTGAACAGTTTCTTTGTATGTTTGTTCGGTTGAACGAGCTAATCTCAGGAACTACTGGTTCGAATTGAAAAATTATTTTTGTGTTGAATAATCTATTTATTGAGGAAGGCTATAGGCTATATTTAAAAAAAAAATGTTTAAAAATAAAAGTACACCCGTGTGAAGCCGGGGCAGGCCGCTAGACAGTAAAACAAATAGGGCTTAGTACTAATTAACTTAATACCAAAACAAGAACAAAAAGTAAAAAATAAAGAAATTAAGAAAATAAAAGCAAACTAACAACCACTCACTATGGATGTACTTACACACGCCAGCACAGCTGACTACCACATACTGTCAAATTTCCTCAATAGACTTTGCACTTTATGTATATGGCATACGGTTGAACATTTATTGAAGAGATTTGACAGTTTTGGATAAGTTGATGTGCACTGCCGTGCTAATTTAAAACGCAGTGAGAGAGGTTAGACAACTTTTGAGTAAATGGCGGTTAAATGTTTTTTAATTTTTTAAATACTATGGCATTATTTTAAAGTTTAAAAAAAATGTTTTACAGTTATTGTATAGCTTGATATTTTTTTATTATTTATTTTTTCGTCGTTTAGTCCGATTTATACGCGCCCTGCACATGTGATTAATAGGATTATTATAAGTGACATTATTACTAGTGACGGGTATGTACCTATGTATGTGGTAGTTATCCAACCGGATTCTGTTCATTCTGTACGGAAACCATGCCAAAGGCTAAAAATTAAGTAGGTATTTATATACAGCTGATCTAAATAATTTCTATAGGACTAGCCAGATGAGCCTTTAACTGCGCAATCGAATTTAATGGGCTCGTTCATCAAACCTACAAAAGCCTTTGACGCTATAAATTGGTGGGAAGCATAAACAGAAATCCGCATTAAACATGGCCGGCTGGATTTATGAACCTGATAAATATTGCCAATAATCTATAGGTTTCTTTCAATTTTGTGGACACAGTGTTCCATAATTACCATATTGTTATGGTCAAAGTGAGTGAGTGAGCGATTTTTGAACCGGTGATTATATTTTGTCACACTATAGTGCCTCACTAGTTAAGGATCCCAGGTGACGTGCGCTTCCATTATTGGCCTAATCTTCACTTGGCAAAAGATGAGACCAAGCACTGCATACCCCTAAAATAAAAAATAAATAATGATACTAATTAAAAGTGCAGCCTTTTTTCTATTATAACCTATAATTTATTAGGTTTTATTTACCTGAATAAAACTTAATAAATTCTAAACAATACAATATTTTGTCATAATGTATTTTTTGTCATTTTTTTACATCTTTGGTGGTTTAAAGAAATCTTTATTACCTTGAAATCAGCAGTTTTTTTTTTAAATTGTTCTGGCGTCTATCTAGACCTGGTAGTAAATGGTTACCGCAGTCTATTGTCATTTGTGACATCATAGGTATTCATTTGCGGACCCTTAGCTATTATACCAATCATCATCATCATAGCCTAAAGACGTCCACTGCTAGACAAAGGCCTCCCTCAGGGATCTCCACAACGAATGGTTTTATGGTACTCGCATCCAGCAGCTTCCCGCGACCTTTACCAAATCTTCGGTCCATATTGTTAGAGGCTTGCCCACAATACATTATATGCCAATATGTCCAATTATTTTACTGGGATTAATACCTTTCTAAATGAACAACAGCCATGTAGAAAATGTAGACTGAACTCGTTACTCGTATGCCTTTAGTAAAAAAAAGTTTCAGTAAAAAAAAAGTTTATTCTTTTATCGCCCCTTATTCAAAGAACAATGTAATAAAAACTGTGATACATTACAGCTCACTTAAATCATAACCTTTTATTATAATTTATGATATACGCTCCCTGTATTACTATGCATGTTGTAGCATATAACGTCAATGTTATTCATTTTGACGGGCTGGAACACTGGAACCCAGTCGGGAGTTACAATAATCTGCGTTACAGCCCATTAGTTAGCCTGCTTAATCCTCTAAATGCAGATGCCAATTGAATATATAATTCAATAGTGCATTACTGCATAATTATTACAGATGTACGCTGCTGATGGCTGCAATTGAAATTTGTGATTGTTTGTTGTGTTCGATTGTTGTGACTTGTGAACATTTGGTTTGTTGTTTAACTCTGACTTTATCAGATTGCCGTATGCGTTATCAGCAACGATTGATTTTGTCACCCGGTCAACCCGAACCGAGGTCCTAGCATTTAGAAGCGCCCTCGGGTGGTTCCGCTCTCCTCTCCTTCCGAACTCCTCGGAGACTAGTAGGGAACAGCGACACGCATTAGTGCGTGTTGCCATTCGTTTTAGAAAACCTCTGACGGTGTTTCGTTTCAAACGACTTGAGAAACCCTTTTAAGTTTCTCGCCGCTCGAGCCCCCAAAAAAGTCAGGTGACGCTGATGAAAAATAAAAGAGAGAAATTTTGCCATACAAATGTCAACATTTTAACTCTCATTTGTCATCTGGAGGCGCTGCTAATTATTGTTTTCATTAACTTGAACGAATGGCAAATGAACTTATAAGTCTCACTAGGCTAGGTACTTAGTAATCGTCAGTGATATGGCCGGTTTGAAGAGCTGATGACCTTACATACAGATTACGAACAAATAAATTTCGAGCTTTTGGAACAAAACCTCTGTATTCTCAATATCGCACCGATAATGTGCAAACGCGTGTCCAGACCGTGCGAACACGTGACAGACATGGAACGCCTCCAATCCAAGGTATGGTAGTGGCACAGATGTTGGCACGACACCTTTAAAAACAGTTCTCGACACAAATACCATCGTTAAAAAATTTTTATGGAATGTTATGGCAACTAGAAAGCAGGTGATCTGTATTGAATTGTTACTAAAGACAAATCAGGTCTTCATCATCAGCTCATTTATGTCCCCACTGCTGGGGCACGAGCGTTCCCTATGGATGGGAGAACGGGCCATAAACCACCACGCGGGCTCAGTGCGGATTGGTGGTTGTTAACGACTGCTAATGAAGCCGAGACCGACGGCTTAATGTGTCTTCCGAAGCACGGAGGAGCTCGAGATGATAAATATTTGGTCACCCATCCGATGACCGGCCTTTGCGAAAGTTGCTTAACATCAGCATTCGCAGACCGGGCGCGCCATCAAGCTCCTCAGAAATCATTTGCTGACTCTATTTTTTTTATTAAAAGAAATAATGTTGATCGCTAGCTTCTGACGAACACTGGAGCCGCTACCCTAGCTAACTTTGCGATCGCAGCCGTCAAAAGATCAAAGCGATTGGAGGCGCCACCGATCTCTTAAGGGGAACCGCTTAAACTCGGCAAAGATACGAGGTGTATTGGATTCCCTATGTAATGGTTTCACTTAACCAAATTGGACTATATATCGTTTACAAGCGAATAGATCTTACCACCTACGACATTTTAAACGCACGCACATCAACAACAAACAAATATTAGAGTAGATGAATTCTATTTCCAACATTTATTTTGTCATAGGTATTTAAAAAATAAAAAAAATAATCTCTATAATTATCATCAATTAATAAAAAACCAAAACCAGTCGTTGTGGAGATCCTTTGGTAGGCCTTTGTCCAGCAGTGGAAGTGTTTTGGATGAAATGATGATGATGATTGATGAATTAACTACGAGAAATAAAGTCATCTAATAAGATAAAACAAACATTTCTTGTTTAATAAAAAAAAAAGATTTTCTTAAATCCCGCTCAGCTTATAAATTTCTTTTATAGCAATGTGTGTATGTATTGTTAACAGTTTTGATGAAACTGTTGAAGAAAAACCAGCGTAAAGTGCTCTTCCTGCCCATGTTATTCTGACGAAAATATCATTAAGTTCAGAACATATCTCTCATGCCTCACTTTTACAGATGTATATAATGAAAGTAATCCAAATGAAGCATTTAATAAATTCCATGACTGGTTTTGTTTACTTTATAAATTATGTTTCCCAGTTCGCAAAGTCACAATAAACACTAACACTAACCAGTACTGGATCTCTAAGGGTATTAAAAAAAGCTGTGCAACAAGTAGAGCGCACCGTCTTAATCACTATAAAAGGAAAACATACAACACAAAAAAGAAATATCAAACATATTCAAAAATACTAAAACGATGCATACTACAGGCAAAAAAACAGTCAAATAATAAATATATCTTTAATAATAGTAAAAAAAACACATGCAAAGCTACTTGGAAAATTATACACGAAGAGACAAATACCAAACCGACATGTAGCAATTATATTGAAACTATAGACTATAATCAACATAATATAAACAATCCAATAGAAATTGCCAATAAGTTCAATGACCATTTTATCAATATCACAGGTGTCACGCATGCAAAAACAAATAATGACTTGCATGGGAAAACCACTAATCTGATAAATTCAATTTATCTGACTCCTGTTGATGAGTACTGTGTTAGGAAAACAATTAAGTCCCTCAAAAACACAAAATCTGAAGGGTATGACAACATATGTACAAAGGTTCTGAAGGCTTGTAGTGAAGAAATATCTACTGTTCTAACATTTCTTATAAACCTATCAATATCCTCTGGGACTTTTCCAGACAGGCTTAAGTATTCACTAGTCAAACCCTTACATAAAAAAAATGAGAAAACAGTAGTTGACAACTACAGACCCATTACACTTATCTCAATCATATCAAAGGTTTATGAAAAAATTGTACTTGAGAAACTGATGGTGTTTTTTGAAAAGTATGATATACTAAATCAAGATCAATTCGGATTTCAAAAAAAGAAATCCACAACCCATGCCATATTCAACCTAGTGAATGAAATACTAATGAACATAAATGAAAATATGTACACAACAGCTCTTTTTCTTGACATGTCTAGAGCATTCGATTATTGCTTACATGACACCCTACTAAAAAAGTTGGAAAACAATGGCATTAGGGGGCCGGCACTAAATTGGCTAAAAACTTATTTGAGCAATAGGATGCAAGCCGTTGAAGTAGCTAAACTTGATAAAAATAATATAACACAAAAATATCTATCTGAGTTTAAAGAAATCAAGTTTGGGGTGCCCCAGGGGAGTGTCTTGGGCCCATTTTTGTTCCTCACTTATATAAATAACTTACCAAAACTGACAAAGCACCGCTGCATCTTATTTGCCGATGATGTCTCAATCATAGTGACCACAAATAAGAAATTGACATTGAATGACCATAGTAATGAAATTAACAATACAATCAACTTAATAATAAATTGGCTTAAAGATAATAACCTCTTAATTAATATTGACAAAACTTATTTCATGAATTTTAATAATACACCTTATCAAACGTTAAATGTACACTATCAAGGACTACGACTACACGGCACAAATATAACTAAGTTTCTGGGTATAGAAATTGATCATAAGTTGGACTGGAAGCAGCAGATCACAAGCATATGTGATAAAATAAATAGATTTACTTTTGCACTATATAAACTCACTAAAGTAGCCTCTCAAAGTGCAGCACTCACAGCATACTTTGCATATATTGAGTCCATCCTCCGTTATGGTTTAATCATATGGGGAAACAGCACAGATACGAATAAAACATTTATCGCTCAAAAAAAATGTATTAGGGCAATCTGTGGTACTGCACCAGATGAGCCAAGTGCACCCTTATTTAAAAGGTTGGGAGTCTTACCTCTGCCATGTCTATACATTTTTGAAATAGCCAAATTTGTTAAACTCAACCAACGTTATTTTGAAACAGCACAAGATATGTATCCCCGAAACACTAGAAATGGAAAAAGGTTGGTGCCGGCTTTTGTTCCAAAAAGCACTCGGATGCAAAAGAATTGTTTCTGTATGTGCATAAGTATTTTTAATAAATTGCCTGAAACAATTAGAAAACTTATTGTAAAACAATTTCTAGCAGAGTTACATAAATGGCTTATGGCACACCTATTTTATTCAGTGCAAGATTTTCTTACACATTCACCTAATAAATGTAAGACGTGTACCTAGATGTGTGCAAACAAATATTTTACTTTTATGTTAACGACATATTATTTTCTTTTGATGTCTGCAAAATACTGTTCACCTTGACCAAACTTGATAAATCACTTGACTTTTATTATTATTTTATTTCTGTATTTATGATTTAATTGCAAATAATAGTAACGTTTGACAACTTTGTAACTTTTCACAAACTTTTCTGTTTTCTTCCATGGACTGCCATAGAGAAGTGAAGTCTACAAGCTCCACAGATTATAAGTTAAGTTGCTCAGTAATATTGATTTGACATATTTTTGACATATTATTGGTTATGGACAATTTTTAGTATAATTTTGAATTTTATTGTAATATAATTTAATTGGTTTTTGACAATTTGGAGAATTAATTTTGTATTTTTATATGTAATGTTGTAATAGAAATAGTCATTGTTATTTATAAAAAAAAAGGTAAAAGCTATTTGCATGCTACATTGTCAGCTGAGATAGAGAAGAAAATTAGATTAAGACCAAAAATGTACCTTTCTCAAGCGCAAATAAAATATATTTCATTTCATTTCATTTCGTTAAATAATTTTTTTAGCTTTTGGCAACTAGTTTCTGTTTACATTAAAAGAAAAATATTTTGTTCTTGTGTTATATTTGTTTGTCTCTTAATAAATTTTAAAAAAAAATTAGCTAAACCAGCAATGTTACGGTCTCTATAAAACTGCTTTATGACTTGCTTGCGCTGCGAGCGGTAATTATTTATGCCACGATTGCGACCAACAGCACACTGCACTGCACCCCAAAATAAGGAGACCCAGAAGGTAAGCTAAAGTGAAAACTGAAACATGCACACTGAAAAATGCACCAACTTTAATATGACTCACGAATCTAAAATGTTGATATAGGTAAATTCATGTCTTTATCTTGAATTTGCTTGCTCAAATACACGATTGTATAATTTTGACTCGATCATAATTATTTTCGAAAACACCACAAACAAAAAAACTGTTGTTCAAATTGCAACAGAATTACTTAATTGATATGGTTGAAAACCAGTTAAATATATTGATAACATCAATATTCGTAATTTAGTAGCTGCATATTTTAATTTTTTTTAAAGATTTTTTTGATTTTTTAAAATTTGCGTTCTCAATTGTCGCAGGCGCTACGTATTTTCGACCTTATGACAGCGCCAGTAAGGATCAGCCTTTTGAATGTTCACAAAGCAAGGTGTCGTCTTAATACATACCGCGCTCGTGCGCGACAACGCACACTTGCACAGACACGGATCCCGGAACAGTCCGAGCGCAGCTGTCGCTTTTTTTTGACCCCGCAGATGGGGCACCCACCTGCTAAAACTAGCAACCCTGAGGAGGTGAATACTACTTGTACAGTTCTACCTCAAGCGGTTAAGCTAGCCTGTGTCAGACTCCTACTGACTAAACACCCCCTGTGGATGCCTATAGCCTTTGAAAGGTTATATAGGCTGACGGAACGGTCGCCTCCCGTGGATGCGAGGCGACGTTGGCGTTACTCAATCAGAGTGCACGCTGGTGGTGAAGTCAGCGCGCCCCCTAGTGGGACGCGCTCTATCTGCAGTGATGCTGCCCATCCTCGTCGGCTGACTGATTAACTAAGCGACGAAGTGCCCTGTGCTGCAAGTAGGCCATCCAGGTCACGTGATAACTGATTTGGGGGATCCGATAAAGCGTGTTCGGGCCTACTAAAATGGGGGATGGAGGGAAGCTCGGGACTAGTTCACTGCCTTTCGAATAAGAGGATTTGAGTGATTCTCCGAAGTTTCGAAGAATCGCTCTGCTACCGTACGTAGATGCTGCTGCAGCGTTGGAAGTTTCCGCGTCCGTGAGAGGTTGTCTATGTGAGCATTGCTCGAGCGCGTTTCTATGAAGCTTTCCTTCTGTAATCCCTTTGTTTTGTGGTTCACCAACTTTGCTAGTTTTAATGGAGCTACCTGCACTCGTATCTCAGTCAAATGTAAAGGAATATCGCGTAGAAAAGTTGAATGGTCGAGTAGTAATGCCATCGGTCATCAGTGTCATCACGGTGTTGTAAACTGCTTTTGTCATCATGTGACGGTTCTCCATTCCATTAATTAAATAAATATATGAAAATTATATACATATATTATTATATGTAGATATACGTGCTACATATATTTTTTTACCGCGTGTAAAACCATTCCGTGTAAATTTCAAAAATCCGACCTTATTCTTTGTCTACATAACAAAGGAAATCTCTCCTACATTCAATTCCAATATCTAAATAAATATCTACTGAAATTTAATTCGAAGGTTAACTTCGCGACTTAAGAGCTGTTGTTGCCCAACTTGCCGATGAATTCCTTATTGTTAATCCACACTATAAAAAAAAACTGTAACGGGGTCGTATCTGTAGTCTATACACTTTCTTTTTAAATTTCTGTCAAGGTTGGAATGTTTCTGGAGCTTGAAAATAAATAAATAAATAATTTGCTGTTTATGCATAAGGCATAGTGGATATCCTTTATCCAGCAGTGGACGTCTTTTGGCTCAGATTATGATGATAGTAAGAATCCACCTTGTTTGTGTAGGAGCAGTAGTGTTGTTGAGCCCCGGCAATAGTTCGGTCACTACGGCTTAAAGAGATGCTGTAAAGACCATACGTGGCCAACAATAACTATTTCGCTAACAAAAAAAGGTAAAATTGATGATGTAATCTTTATCTAAAGATCATTATTACATAGTATTAAAACAAAGTCGCTCCCGCTGTTGTCTATCTGTACGCTTAGATCTTTTAAGCTACGCAACGGATTTTAATGCAGTTTTCAGCAATAGATAGTTTGATTCAAGAGGAAAGTTTATATGTATAATGCATATAATTGGTGGCGCTACTATAGGGTTCTATAGGATGCGGGTGCTCACTCAAGCGGACGAAGTCGCGAGCGGGCCGCTAGTACAAGATAATGCAGAAACTAATGGCCACATATACGGAGTTACCACACAGGTTCTGGTTTGACATAACACTTTTGTCGAGGTCAGTACACAAAGCACCTCCGGCGCTACGTTGCGATACCGAGTAACGTAATTAAATTTGTTTTCGGTACCGACGGAGAGTCTACTCAAACTTCTACCTTTCCATATAGTACCTCGATAATAAATTGTTTTCCTCGTCGTCTGTTCGAATTTGTACCTACTTCACCTGTATTTAAGTCTATTTCGGATGCTGATGCGGTATTCTACATTAAAATGTATTCATTAAAAGAACACTGGCTGTCTGTTCATAAGCTTCTCTTTGAAGGATATTAACTAAGACATTCATGTTGATCGCATAAAACATTTGACTTTAAATACATTTTTGAGGTAAGCTTTAGATTATGAGAACCGTAAGCGAAGAAAGCGAAGCGAGAAACGGTGTGGATTCGAAACACGTTCATGATTTAAATATTCTGAACTAAATTAAGTTTATTGCTGAATCTGAAAATGTTACCCTATTCTAAAATTCATTCGATTAAATATTTTATCGCTAGCGTTTGATCTAACTATGACTATTTATATTGCTAAAAATGGCGAGAGAATATAGAGGCACAAAATAAGGAGACTGCAGAATGTAAGCTTATTGCATACTGCGCTCTAGCAACGCCGTTTAGGCTGCATTTCCACCAGAGATGTGTGAGGTAGCTAAGCGGTGCGCGAGGTAAATATCCACCAATAGGAGAATTCCATTTTATCCTGCAAGGTCAATGAAGGTACATATAAACCTTAAAAGATACACATAAACCTTCCTCTTGAATCAATCTATTTATTGCTGAAAACTGCATTAAAATGCGTTGCGTAGTTTAAAAGATCTAAGCGTACTGACACAGCAGCGGGAGCGACTTTGTTTTATACTATGTAATAATGATAATAATGATAAAGATAAAGATTACATCATCTATTTTACCTTTTTTGTTAGCGAAATAGTTATTGTTGGCCATGTATGATCTTTACAGCCATTTTATCCTGCAAGGACAATGAAGGAATCCTATTGGTGGATTTTTACCTCACACGCCTCGAAACGCAGCCTTTGACCCTCTCACGGACACGCAATCTTGGAATAGCTCGCAACAGTCCTTTCGACACAAAGTACTTACCTATGTGTTTACGTGGTGTTTACTTTATATTTCAATTGATAATTACGAAATACTTAACATACAACGATATTGATGTTATTTTCCCGGCGCAGCTGTTGCGAAATTCCGTATCCGCGAGAGGTCTATTTGTGTGTTGCTCGAGCTTGCCTTCTGCAGTCTCCTTATTTTGTGATAGAGGCGACAGACAATTCGCTAATCGATAGGGCAAAGGTCATAGTACTGATTTAATTATAGGGACTGTGACTCTGATTAATGTGCTTAATTAATTGCCATTGGAGAACCTACCGTGCTCACTTACTCGTACATTGCTCGATGTCAGTCTTTAGTCGTTAATTGCAGATATAAAAATAAATTACTTATTTAATGAAACAGACTGTCTCATAAATTTAAACACCGACCGTACGAAATAAATAAGTTAACGTAATTATAGGCTGTGAGTGGTAATTTTAAAATCACGATAACTATCAAATGTATAACTTGTTATTATATAAAGTTATTTATTTGACGACAAACACAATATTGTGACTATTCATTATTGTCATCATCACATCACATCATCACCAGCTCATTATATGTCCCCACTGCTGGGGCACGAGCCTTCCCCATGGATGGATAGGGAGAACGGGCCATAAACCACCACGCGGGCTCAATGGAGCCAAGACCAACGGCTTTACGTGCTTTCCGAAGCACGGAGAAGCTCGAGATAATACATTTTTGATCACCCATCCGATGACTGGCCCTTACGAAAGTTGCGACTATGTTAACTACTGCGCCATCGAGCTCCTCAAGACTCATGATGACTATTCATGACAGGACATAATATATCCATATTCGATAATGGTCCCAAGTGCTCAATAACGTATAATGTACAATGATATTTTTTATGTCTATGCTAATATTGAATACTATATCTATTAAGAATAGTAAATATCACACAAGTTGATGTAAAACATATTGGCTATTGGTTAGCGTCGTTTTGTAAATTCGCATGTGTACCCTTCCATTTTGATAACGCTTTGTAATTTAATTTATGTACTTTGATTTTTTTACGAATTTTATGTAACAACATTTCTAAAGGCAGGCTATTTTGTTTGCAAAGGAATTTTTAGCACTGGCCATATGGTTTACTGAATCCTGGAGAAGGTCTTCTAATTATTATCTCCGTGTAGTAAGTACGTTTTTGTTACTGTTATTTCGTTTTGACGTCATGGAAGGACCTCCCATCTCATGCATTTATATTTTTTTTGTTAGAATTATCAATATGATTCTGGAAAGCATATTTGAAAACCTAACCTTGCAAGTCGTCCTTTACAGGTATGCTCAACTAGTGTAGTAAGTTATTGGTAAAGACACTTACTTACTCACGACGCGTATACACTAGAAAATGTGTGTGTCTTGTTGGTGGTCCATAAATAATAAACCATACGTGCTTAGCTAAGGGGCTTCCTGTGTCCAGCAGACCACACGTTCACTTTATCTCAGCTAGCGGTAACTTCAATACCTGACTTGCTCCTACTAGTTTGATATACTTGTATCTACGACTATAGCAGTACTAAACATTGTATGGTCATCGCAGGCTTTGTTAACAGTTTAGAAATCTGTGTATGCAGCTGTGTGGCAGCAGTATATTAAAGGATAACAAAACACTATCTATTCCTGTAAGTTTTACTTTACCTTACCACATCAGGGACAAAGGTGATACAGACAAATAATTATGCACAGGACACCTCAACTCGCCACGAGTCATGTCTGAGGTACTGAGAGATGCGATTTGGTCAAGTGAGAAGTTGTAAAGGTTGTGTTTGCCAATCTTTAACAATACTGCTTCATTGGGAATAGTTTTGCACTAATGTGAGTGGGCATGTAGTCAAAGGCAGACACTTTGACTCTTGGAATTTCAGGACATACTTCTCTAGGAGTTTTGGGGTACCTTTGCTTAATAGCTTTATATTATTGTTCCTTAACATTTTGTCTTACTGCAACGTGTATTAAAATATCGCTACAAGAAAACAGCTGATAGCTTCTTCTACCAACGAATTCTGTATTATACTTCTCGCAGGTTCTCGCAGATTAGAAAAAATAAACAAAAGTATATCAGCTTCACGTTAGGGAGGTAAAGTGTGCCAATTTACTCGTGGTGCGAGTGTCGCACGAGTGTGCACACTGGCGCACTAGACCGAGCACTGCAAATGGACCAACCCGGCATTGTAAATTTGTACCAGGATGTACGGACGGGCTGTGTGAAACTTGCACAAAGGTGGGCGATGCACGCTGGAGTCTGAGCATTGTACAGGCATTGAATTTGTTTTTTCGGGATGCCGCCGAACTTTGGTAGACTGGATCTATTTGTACGTGGAAGCTTTTAAAAGTGCCATCAGTAACTTGGTTGTGTACTGTCCGGTAATATTACGATGTACAATTCCGCTAAGTATCTTTAGTATTCCTTTAAAAATTTTATTACACATCAAAACTAGTCCTTTTAAAAGAACAGAAAGCCTTACCCTCCGTTTTTCCCTCTATGTATAAAGAACTTGAATGGACTCATATTTCCCTTGAAATAGCTGTTAGTGAACAAGGTCGCAAACTGTAGAATTCTTTATACGCATCCTAAGTGCGACATTGCTAGTGTTCGTGAGCACACTCGTCGGAATTGGAAACACCTCAACGGATGCGCGGTACGTGTCGGAGAAATGAGGCGAATAATACCTGGAATTTTATTACGACCTCCTTTTTACTGGAACGTGTAAGGCTGAATATCAGGACTCCTTTGTATGTCATTTGGCTCTTCACTTTGGTTTTGTTAGGGTGCTGCAACGATAATCACTACTTTGTAACGGGCGTCAGCGTATCATTTGGCTTTTCACTTTAGTTTTCTTCGCATGCCTAACAATCATAGTTAATTCTGTAATTCACTGTTTTGTACGGATCTCGAGCTCGATGGCGCAGTGGTTAACGCGCCCGGTCTGCGGGTGCAACTTCGCAAGGGTCGGGGGTAAGCAACTTTCGCAAAGGCCGGTCATCGGATGGGTGACCAAAAATGTATCATCTCGAGCTCCTCCGTGCTTCGGAAGGCACGTTAAGCCGTTGGTCCCGGCTGCATTAGCAGTCGTTAACAACCACCAATCCGCATTGGGCCCGCGTGGTGGTTTATGGCCCGTTCTCCCTATCCATCCATAGGGAAGGCTCGTGCCCCAGCCCCCACTGCTGCATAAATTAGCTGATGATGTACGGATCTCTCGAGCTTTTTTGCATTATATTTTATCATAACGTTTTGAACCCTTTGCTCGGTCTGTGGACACATAGAGACCGGAGACTGTGGTGTGTGTTGGGGTCTAATTCACGAAATTGACGGTCACAACATCGACGGTTGCTGTATCGAAAACGTCCCATCGACGCGGCGACGACGGTACGCTGCATCGACAGTACGCCATATCGATTGTACGCTGCTTCGACATACACCATATCGACGGTACGCTGCATCGATTGTACACCATATCGTGTCTATCTACCCTGTCTATCTACATCTGTCCCTATCTACTGACCCTGATAGGTAGGGTATGGCAGCTGGAACTACGGGTCCGGCTGTCTTTTCAAGGGTACCACGGGAGTTCCGGATCCTAGGCCCCCTGTCGGTTATGCCTTCGCGGGCGTCTCCGACAGGTTCCGGACATGGGTTGGACTCGTGGTGGCATGTGGTTAGCTGTAGAAGTGGGAATGTTCGTCTGCCTGGTTGATGTGGCCAGGCTTCCATTTCGTGCACAGCGAGGGGGTCCAAGTAGCGGTCTCGAGGGGCCCGATGCGAAAGGACTTGCGGGGCACGTGAGTTGCCCATAGTTGGTTGTCATGCTCGGTGGTTTTCACTGAGCATAACTCCAACATCTCCGGCACTAGTCTGGATAACTAGTAGAGGTGCCCGCTAGATGCAATACCTCCGGTTGAGCCAACCGCGTAGGATGTTGAAATTGGCAAGGTGCCTGGATGGGTACTGAGAAGTGAGTGGGCTTACAACTCCGCCACCAAAGAGGATATTTGGTAGTCAACTTAGAGTTGACGACCCGAGCAGTGGAATCTGCGAGTTGTGCTCTTAGTGCAACGAGAAGTGAGCGAGCTTACAGCTCCGGTAACCTATCTGGATAATAGGTAGTGGACTATACGTGTCCACGGGGCAACTAGCTTGAGACACTAGTCTTAAAAGTACCGGATGAAGAATGCGCTTCGGTGCGTCCTGATCTGGCGTTATGACCTGACGTAGATGGTCCCTTGTGCTTGCACAAGGATGTCTGACACCTACTTTGTGACCTAACGGTTGGTAGGGGGTGTCAGTATAAACTTTAAAGTAGTGTTAAGTGGGTTTGTACACCATATCGATTGTACGCTGCTTCGACAGCCCGATCCAAGTCAGACACAAGTGTCCAGAAGGTAGAAAAGGTCTTGCTTGGCCCGAATCCTTATGTATTGTTCCGCATTTTATTTTAGTTTCGAGTTACGGATATATTGGTGTACTGTCGATATGGTGTACTGTCGATGCAGCGTACCATCAATATAGTGTACTCTCGTTATAGTGACCCGTCGATGGAACGTTTTCGATACAGTGAACGTCGATGTTGTGGCTGTCGATTTCGTGAATTAGACCCGTTGGTTGTCTCAATATCTTGTTGTAACATGCTACTGTCAGCTGTTTTTTATCAGGTGCGTTCCTATTTCGTAACCTGTACATATGTATGATAGGTTCCGCAGGTAGTAAATTCTTATCATCTTCTAATTTGTCGCCTTTTTGTCGGTAGCTCGGAAAACAATTTTGTCGTATTTTTGTATACACAAGGACTGTTCATAATAAATCATCAAAAGATAAGATGTCATATAAATTTAAATATAGATCTTAAATAAAATCAAGATTGAATACCACAAAAGGTGGAAGTTAATCAAAAGAAGATTTACATAATATTGTAGGAACTCCTTTTAGTTTACCATTAATTTAATATTCATGTTGTTAAGACGAGTTATAGACCACTTCTCCTTGGTTTACTTAATTTTATATTTATAAAACACTTAAACAGGCAATTAATTTTAACTATTCTGACAATAATGCAACGTCTTTTAGTTTTTTCTGCCTGTGCTACTGCCTACAATTCTGTCCCTATAGCTATTCAATTATGAAAAGTGATATTTATGTGTTATTGTTGTAACTTTATAACAGAGTATATTAAATAGTATAATCCGAATAACGGTTATACGGATCTATCCACTTATCGGATTATTGTGACCTGTGATGTGATTAGAGCAATATGTAAAATAAACGATACTGATCCGTATAGTATAACGTAACGTGTTTAATTTTAATGTGTAGTTTTCGAGTAAGTTTTAGCAAAAAAAAAGTTTTTCTACCTTATGTTAAGTGGAAAAATGGAGTCTAGACGCTTAGATAACTGGTGCAGCGTGAAAACATCGCAACATCAGTCACCCCTCACTCTGTCGGCCCTAAAAAAGGACCAAAGTATAATTATGGTCCTTCGGTGTCAGTAATGCTATGTTTCTGTGTAAAATTGGTCAGTCAGTTCACAGGTCTACACATGTTGAACATGACATGTGTAAACTGACGCTAATTATCCGGCCTTGCGTCGGTCAGTCGGCTAGTCGTTATCGCAGCGTGTGCAGGAAGCTAAAGCCTGATTAGTCTCACACTAGCGATGTTTGTTTTAGTTCTTGTGCTAATCATCAGGGACTTCAGTGAGTTGAGGATTAAGACAAAGAATACTTTCCTTTTGCTTTCCTGCTTCTCATGTGGTAGTTCAAGATCAGTATGATCATCATCGTCAGCTCATTTTATGTCCCCACTGCTGGGGCACGAGCCTACCCTTGGGCCATATGGATAGGGAGAACGGGCCATAAACCACCACGCGGGCCCAGTGAAGATTGGTGGTTGTTAACGACTGCAAATGCAGCCGGGACCAACGGCTCTAACGGACTAACCTCAGGACTCGCAGACCGGGCGCGTTAACCACTGCGCCATCGAGCTTAGTATGATCATCATTATCCAAAGCGACAAATCGTTGTTCAGCCCCCATAGTTATCGGTAACGAAGCTACAACGTTAGACTGCTGACGTGTCATTTGAACCTATCCATGGTCTGTGGAACCAGTGCATAACGCAAGCATATTCGAGTTCTACTAGGTGAGGGACTTTATTTACTTATGTGTTAATAGCGAAATATTCAACCCATGTCAGACCAATGCTGGACATCTATTCCAATGCATGCCACTAAAGCTGATCGTCGGCTCTGCTCATCCAACTGCATCCAATCCAATCCATGCTGCGTAAGCGTTGCTCTATCTAGAAAATGCAAAAACCTTGGTAATGTATCATTTTATTATGATGTTAAACAGGAGAAAAGTCCATGTGCGAGGACTACTATTATCGTGGAGCAGATTGTACGTCACTATATAGCCGTCCTCACCTTGCTGACTATCTAGTTGCTTCTTCACACCTCGTTTAAGGGTTGAAGGAAGGTGGTAGTAAAAGTATTATGTAGTTATATTACTATGTAACTGGATTCTCACGTAATATTCGCTCACTAAAAATATAGTAGGCTACCCAAGCATTTCATGAAACATGTATATACCTTTTCTAGAGCAGATTCCATTACGATATCTTAAACATTTTCAAAGCTATGAGATTATTTCGCACCGCGATCTCAGATGGGATGGATCGCGCGGCATCCGCACGATGTCGAAGTGCTTTGGCGTAAAATATGTATAATATAAGTCCGTAAATAACGTTACTCCACATAAAGTGCTTGGCGTAACACTTAAAATAATATGCGGCATATTCTTGAGGCGGGTGTGGATAACACTATTTTATGTTTTAATGGAAAAACAGCGGCGTGGTATAGTCACTTTCTTTGTATGACGTGTATTTTTGTTTTTATTTTCTTGTAATCAGTAATCACTTATTTTAATAAAAATTTTGGACGGATTAGGTGATAAATTGATTTCAATGATGGAGGCATTTGCCCAGTAGTAAGACAGTATAATATAAGCTATTTACTTTACGATTATGATATTTTTCTTATATCATATTAAATCCGAACTCAAAACATTTTGAAAGAGTTAACTAAGTACAAAAATCTAGATTCTATTCATGATTTTTCGAGCGAAGAGAATAAACCATCTCAGGCGTGAACATATTTATACAGTACAATAAATTCCCCGTATGTCCGCACTGGAGCACCGTGCGCCCGTGTCCCTGCCGCCGCCCGGCGCCGTATTATGTACGTTTGTGTGCCGAGTTCGATGTCCGGTGTGCTCCACCGAGTGTAGTGGCCATGTGGCTAGGTGGTCTAGTGTTAAACCGACCGCTCATTGAGCCTAGATAAAGTTGTCAACGCTCACATAATTTTACAGTTGGTACACTGAATTTCTCGCTCTATGTCCGCACTATAGCTGCTTTTCCACTGGATTTGGAAACATAAATGTAATTATAAATATATATTTATTACATTAGGGGTTGTATTTAATCGATCACCAAACTAACCTAACCTAACCCACAAAAATACTAAGTTAGCATCTAAACTACTATTTAGATGCTAACTTAGCATTTTAGGTGCTAGCCTACTATTTTTTTGTGGATCAATTTATTATTTCTCTTACATTAGTATTAAAGGAGCTCGATGGCGCAGTGGTTAACGCGCCCGGTCTGCGAGTGTTGAGGTTAAGCAACTTTCGCAAGGGCCGGTCATCGGATGGGTGACCAAAAATTTATCATGTCGAGCTCCTCCGTGCTTCGGAAGGCACGTAAAGCCGTTGGTCCCGGCTGCATTAGCAGTCGTTAACAACCACCAATCCGCACTGGGCCCGCGTAGTGGTTTATAGCCCGTTCTCCCTTTCCATCCATAGGGAAAGCTCGTACCCCAGCAGTGGGGACATAAAATGAGCTGATGATGATGATGACATTAGTATTATGTGTGTGTGTTTATTAATATGTGTATAAGTGTCCTGCTGTGATGAGGCATTTTGAGCAAAAGAAAGGGAGAAAAGTAATGCCCTTATTGAGTTTCTTGCCGGTTCTCTCAGTACAATGTCTCCCGCCCAGAGTAGACTTACGAACCGATATATATGGCATAGTCACATTCATAAGTGCTAATTTGTAGCACTTATGGAAATGGAAATTGGAAATTGATGTGCGAAGTTACTCTGTTTTACACCGCAAAGAATAGGAAGCAATCCTATTGGTAGATTCTTTCATCGTGCAACGGTTAGCTATCTCGCACAGCCCTGGTGGAGAAGCAGCTTTATATGCACACGGTGCCCTAGTTGTATATACAGACGCCTGACCATCAACCTATTCAAAGCTGTCAAAGGAGGTCACTAATAGTCCATACATCTTTGGCTATGTTTGTACCTTGAGGTACATAGATACCAAAATGTAGAGAAAAATTCGAGGATTCCGATAAACGTATCATTTTGCTTTTATATTTAGATACAACTAGATAATAAATTAATAAAGTTGGTAAAGTAATTACATTTTTATCATGTGGTAACATTGAATGTTCAATTGCGTTTAGTATCAGACTTCTCTAAAACCAGTAGTGTTAAAAAAATATTTTATTGCTGTTAATTATTGCTAATGCATCTATTTGTCGTCCATTTTATCAATACATAATTTAAGTCCTCGCGCGCCATATGCACTACCGGTAGTGCATAAGGGGGCCGTGGACGTAAAACAATAAAAAATAGAAAATAATAATATTAAAATCAGCAAAATAATTGTCTCTCTACAAGTAACAAAACGCTACAAAATGTCAAAATACAACAAATGGCATAAATGTCATTCCGTTCGTTTCGGCGTTTCGGGGTGCTTCGTTATTTTCGTTTGCGATTCGTATTTTTATTTAAAAACTTGGCTATTCCTTGTGGTATTCCGTTTTTCCTCGTGATTTGGTTCCTGTTGATAATCGTATCACAGATTATTTAACATACTCGTAGACAGGGTCTAAAATGGCGTATTTTTTCAAACCGAAATTATTATTATTTTTTGTCTTTTCCAAATAACTAACAAACAAAGTAGGCCTGCTATAATATTCAGCGTTTCATAAAGTATGTTTTTCCATAAAGTGTACCTCGGTACATTAACTGGCCAGATTTCAGTGACTTCCTTTCTCTAGTAAATGTTCAACCCTATGCTTTAGGCATACAGTTCAAAGTATCTTGAGGAAATTTGTGGTAATCTGACGTGCAGGCGTTTGTACATTTCGCAGTGAAACGGACACCGTACCGAGTTCGATGTCCGGTGTGGTCCGCCGGCGCCGTGTGTCAAACCGACCGCACACTGAGCCTAGATAAAGTTGTCAACGCGCATTGACTCGACGCGTTCGGGGCTCAAGCGACAAGCGATTGTCTTTCACTCACCGTGCTGGTTTGGTGCATAAGCGGTTGCCCTTTCTGCTTCAATTAGCGGTGGTAACACGTTCCATTTTCGTATGAAACTGTCACCGCATCGAGTTTGATATGTGAGTTTGTTGATAAAGTTGTCAACGCGCATTGACTTGACACGTTTGGTGCTCAAGCGACAAGCGATTGACTAATTGGTATATTTGTTTTGGCAAACACTTTTCGCTGACTTAATCAGGGTAGCGTTTGTATGGTGTATTAGTGGTTTCCTTTTTTTTTAACGCATTAGGTATTCGATGGGAATAGATCTTCCATTTCCGATACTGTTATATTCTTATTCGAATATTCATGTCGGCACTAGCAAAACGTATTAATTAATAAAAAATGTTTAATTTTTTTTTACAACACACTGTGTTTGGTCAATAAAAATATATTTAGCAGTTGTTTGAATTGAGTTTGATTGAATAACCAAATTGATTGAACTGCGACGGTGTTTTGAACTTAACTTAAATACGAAATACCTTTAAAATTTTCGGTAAATAAACTGATTTCTCAAAGCGAACAAGATTCGTTTTTGAAGCATTTGGTCTTCTTAATTTGATGTCGATTTGGCTGAATGTTTTATATTTCACCTGCATCTTCAACTATAGAGGCATTGGCTATCTTACCCCGAAACACAACAACGCGGCTAAGATTTATGTTATAGCGACAGGTTTAGATAAGATGGTGGTAGGTGGTAGACAACCAACCAAACCAGGCACAATATGTACCCACGCTCGGAATTGAACCCTCCGGGATTTATTAATATAATGTAGGGAAGATAAGAAAGCAACGGAGGGTAAGATGTCTGCCGTTGAACAGTAAACATCTGTAAAGTCGCATTGGGCCTTTATGGCCAACGTCTTGGGTTGGCCTTCTCTCCATACATATGCTACGTAATCGTGGTGCGGTGTGGGACCAACAATTATATTTTACTAGCTGGCACCCACGATTTCTTGTGCGTAGAATAATTATTATGATTAGCCTATGTCTTTCTCAAAGTCCAAACTATATCTATACCCGAATTCATCGAAATTGGTTCAGTACTGTAGGTGTGAAAACTTAACAGACAGACTTACTGTCGCATTTATAATATTAGTTAAAATAGACAATCTATTGGGTAGAACTTCTTTCCATTAATGCACTGTTTTGTAGAAACAAAAATTGTGTTTATGGCCAAATTATGTTCCTTCTAAATATATAAATAATAGTTATTTTCTCATTAAAGAGTATTGTGGTAAGGTGTGGGACCAACAAATATGTTTATAGACAATCTGTTGGATAGTTCTCTCCACTTAGTATTGTGGTAAGGTGTGGGACCAACAGTGATATATTACCTATATGTCCCAATTGTTGGGTTGATTTCTCCATATGCTGCTGTTTTGTGGTAAATAATGTCTAGGACCAACAAATGTACGTCCATTGACTGTTAATGCTAGTATAATTATATAGTTACACCATCATTATAACGTTACTAACCGTTTAATGCGCCGTTAATGAACACTGGCCGCAACAGGCTAATTAACCGCGACAGAGAATAAAGAGTTTTTATAAACATATTAGCGTAGTTGCGTTCACAATACTGGACATTTTAATTGTGGTTAAAGTATACTAGATTAATGTAAATAAATAATAAATCAAAAGTCGTATACAACTACTTAAAGCTAGCTGAAGTCTCTTTAATATTAGTAAATATATTATAGTTGGTTATACTCGTTTTTTTTTATTGTGCAGAGGGGTTCATACGCTAATTTGATAAACAATGATGGTTGCTATGATATTCTATATAGCACATCAACCTGTTTTGCCTGTAGCACGAAAGGAATAACTTGTAGCATAGTAGGTATAACTGTAGTATAAATCAAACTTTTTATAATATTTTAAATATTATAAAAATTGATAATGTCAAGAAAAAAAGAAAGAAAGCTAAACAAACGTCATGACAGTTTCTCTTGGGTATATATATTTAAAAATCGTTTTATCTTGTGACAAAACGCCTCGTTGGCCTAGTGGCGAAGCACTCGGCTCGATAAGATAAGTGTTTCGGATTTTTCAATGCATAGCCCGGGTTTGTGATCACCAACCCGCATTTGGCAAGCGCGGTGATTAAGCCAGTACCCATCATATCGCGATGACTTGATTGATTTCAATGATGCAGGCTTTTGCCCAGCAGTGGGACAGTATTAGGCTATTTACTTACTTTATCATGTGAATAGCTCGATGGCGCAGTGGTTAACGCGCCCGGTCTGCTGCGAGTGCTGAGGTTAAGTAACTTTCGCAAAGGCCCAGTCATCGGATGGGTGACCAAAAATGTATCATCTCGAGCTCCTCCGTGCTTCGGAAGGATAGCAGTCGTTAATAACCATCGATCCGCACTGGGCCCGCGTGGTGGTTTATGGCTCGTTCTCCCTATCCATCCATAGGGAAGGCTCGTGTGCCCCAGCAGTAGGGACATAAAAATGAGCTGATGATGATGATCAGGTGAATTGTGCTCCTTTTGTGAGATACGTAACACAACACAACAGTGTGCTTTTGATAATATCTTCCGTCAGTTCGCTACTCGCAAGTCATTGTTTAGTTGGACCACACCGCGACCGCTCGCGCGCACGAACATTATATGTACGTACTCGTTCTTAGTTCTATTGCATTGTATTTTCACTGGACCGTTTGAATAGAATATCCGATTAAATACTTTGAGGAAGCAAGAGGCGTACACTTGCTTGGCTTGACTCGCTATGTCTGGGTGGCTAGTAGGTACGAGTTTCATTTGTCATAAGATCACGTAAACGAAGACGTGATATTCGTATTGTATACTATTTTTATTCTCCTTGTTTTTCACCAAGAGGCGCTGCTTCAATCCCATACTAATTTCCGTTTTTGGTGAGATACATAACACAACACAACATTGTGCTTTTGATAGTATCTTCCCTCAGCTCGCTACTCGCAATTCTTTGTTTAGTTGGACCACACCACGGCCGCTCGCGCGCACGTAGAGTATGTACCTACCTACGTACTCGTTTCTAGTTCCGTCGCATTGCATTGTATTGAATAGAATATCCATTCAGTTGTGTTTGCGAGTCGACTGGACTGTGCGATTCAATATCTTTGAGGAAGCAAGAGGCGACCGCTTGCTTGGCTTGGCACGCTTTGTCTGCTGTCTAGTGTGACATTTATTTGTCATAAGATCACGTTAACGAAATAGAATAGTTCAATATAGTTTTATTTTTCCACAAAACAGCACTGAACATCGAAGACAAACGACGTTAGTGTTCGCAGAAATGACACAAGGGAACCGCGCTGCAGGCAGCCATACTTTATTAATATTCGTTGTAGCTGTCTTCGGTGTCGATAAGGTAGAGCCCTTGACTTCTGCATAACATCAGGTGTAGACCCTACACTTCTATAAAAAATATTAAGAAAACAAGGTTTTGTGGTACAATTTTTTTTCTTCTCTTCGTTTGTCCACCAGCAACTTCTTCCTGGCAGCTAACTTGAGGCTTCTCTCCTTGTCAGTGGGTGTGGGATAGGCGGACGGGTGACTCCCACGTAACCGTCAGGCCTCCTGAAGGTCGGGTGTTCTTAACGGCTTCCCCTGGGTCAAAAAAAAAGGTTAGGGATGGTTAGCCAGCAAGCTGGCAGTTTTAATGCCATAAGAATTCCCGTTTCCGTTAACGTAAATAAAATTCGCACAAGGCACCCTGCACTGATGTTCGTGTCTTTGTTATGTTAGCGTACGCACTTTTCACTGTACTAAATATTTTTTTCCCTAAAAATAGATCATGCTGGCAAATTCGATATTTCTTTGATTTTTATTTGAGCACTTTTATGCCTTTTTATAGTAATTTATTTGAGAGAAGTGCATATTGTTTCCATGGATCATCATCATCATCATCATCATCATCATAATCAGCTCATTTTATGTCCCCATTGCTGGAGCACGAACCTTCCCTATAGATGGATAGGGAGAATGGGGCTCAAACCACCACGCGGGCCTAATGCAGCCCGGACCAACGGCTTTAGTGCCGAAGCACGGAGGAGCTCGAGATGATAAACTATTTGTCACCCATCCTATCATCCTATAACCATAGTAGAATAATACCTCAGCACTCGCAGACCGGGCGCGTTACCCACTGCGCAATCGAGCTCCACGGTTTTTCCATGGATAACACACAATAAATATACAGCGATGAAGCTTATTCAGCTTTCAAGTACAATTCAACTCGTATACCATTCACCAGTTTATTAGTAAAATATTTATTAATATGAAATTATTTTGTTCCAGGTAACCTTAGCACATACGAGTAATCACACAAACACGGTGCAGCGTTGAATTTTTGAAGCCGGGTTTGTTATCATTTTTCATGAATTTTCAACAGCTTTGAAGATAAAACTCAATAATCCGTTTTATAGCGTTCCAGCATAAAAATAAGCTGTAAAGCGTCTTTTATAATATATTCTAGAAATGTACATAGAAATAGAACCAACATTATGTTATTGGATATAACTTATAATAGAGAAATATACCATATTGTGTTTACGAACAGCCTAACAGTTAATGCATTAAATTGATGGTTATAATCACAATTATATCGAGTGTAGTGCGTCGTGTGCGTGTCTAATTGTTTAATTGTCTGAATGACGAAATGTTCATATCATGTCGATGCTGTCATATCTAGTAGTTTGATACGAAATTTTCCAAATTTTTCTAATTTTCTGTACTAGGTTCTTGTTGTTATTATAACGTTTTGTCGGGAAATTATGTATTATTACTATTTTGTTTTTAATTTATATATTATTGGTATGTATGTTAGTCTGAAAGGTATCTATTCTATATGGTCCTCTTTGTATTGTACCATCTGGTACACTGTGTGTTGCCTGAAATATGCCTAATACATCTAATCTAATTGAATATATACATTATCTAATAATCTATACATTGTCAGTGAATAGTCAACATCAAAATGGTCGAAATCCCACTGTGGACAGAAATGTCGAAGCATTTAAGTAAAATAAGTGTTAACTGCGCTGGGCCTGCGTGGTGGTTTATGGCCCGTTCTCCCCTATCCATCCATAGGAGGCTCGTGCCCCAGCAGTGGGGACATAAAATGAGCTGATGATGATGATGAAGTGTTAACCCGAAAAATTTGAGTTTTATGTTTTGAATTAAAAAGTCAAAGACAGTGTTTGTCAAAAACGTATTCTGAAAACATAAAAAACAAGGCTTACAACTTGTTGGTTTAATTATTTTCTTTTTTTCCTGCTAGTAGACAAAAGTATTACTTTAGCAAGTTGTTTTGTGATCACATCAAAAACATACAACTTTACTACTACTATGATTAAGTTCAAGCTTGTAACCGATTTTGTGAAATAATAAAAAAAAATAGCTGACTACATTATTCAATGATTAATTTAAAACCTCGTTTATTTTATATTATACACTTTTAAACTTTCACGTTCTTTTGTAATCAAAGAAATTTAAACGTAAAATTTAAACAAGTTGGTAAACTAATTAGTAAACTAAATGTTTACTAATTAGTTTGTGTGCGTATATATCGTTTATGCTACTGCAAATAGATTCAGTTTAACTTGTTCGTGTTTTCACTTTGCATAGCCTACAGCTCAATATTCTCAAGTCTACGCACCGACCGATCGTGTTAACTCTGGACATCAAAGGGCGAGGTCAGCTAAGGTCGCGTGAGGAATCCGACCAGTTTGCTAGTTGCCAGTTTGCCAGTTTGATAGGGCCCGCTGGTCCAAGTGAAGTTAAAAACTCATTTGTGAACACAACTTTAGATTAGATAATGCTTTTACATTAAACCGCAATAAACGTGAAAGGTAATAATGAACATGATGACACAGATGAAGAAATAAAACGCTTCTCATGTGCGCGGCGTTGTTGTAAAACGTAATCGTCTATAAACGTCCCACTGCTGGGTTCAGGCCTTTCCACATAAAAATATAGCCTACCATGCTGACCCAATGCGGGTTGGTGGGTTTTAACGATCACCATCTTGCAACACCAACCCTTCTTAATCAGGCATGCTCGCCAAAGTGGTCATAGTTACGGGTGGGAATGACAGTTCTTGTAATGTATCCAGTCTGCTCTATTGGAAGCATTGTGAGAGCAGTTGGTCATGGTGGATTGAGTGACGGATCTAATGAGATCTGCCCATCTGGTTGGTGAGCGACCACGTGATCTCTTGCCCTCCATTTTGCCCTACAACACCATCAGGGACCAACAGCTTAACGTGTCTTCCGAAGCAAGACAGAGCTCGAGATATTTTAATATGAGCACCTGGCTTTGCGAAAGTAGCTTAGCTTGCAAGATCGCCACAAAACATGTTCAAATAAAATCTCAAAAAAATTTCGCAGCCACACAATGCAATGACGAAACGCGGGCGAAATTCCTACAACAGATAAAATTGTGCTCTCAAAGTTTGCACAAAGATAACTTTTGTAAAATAAAAACTAAAAAATGTACTTCTCGCGATGGTATCCAGCAACGCAACCATCTATTACACTTCGCAGGAAAGTTTTAATAGTGATATAAAAGTCGGTTTAAAATAGTTCCGCCGGTCGTCGTCGGTCGGTCGCTGAAGTTGTATCGTAAAGAAGTTGCACGTGCCAGTGAGATGCTTGGAGAAACTTGGGGAAACGATACTGCCTGCTGCCTGTTCATGGATAATGTATCGGATGGGAAGATAGACTGGATGGACAACTTGTGTTTACGATGACAGTGGCTCGCTTTGGTTGGTGGCACGGCTTATCTCAAGTTCACTTGTGGCGATAACAACAATGTTAGTAGTATTATTTTTGCGTTTTGACAGTTTAAGATGCGCTGCCACCTTGGGCCTAATTAAGATGTGAGATACGGCATACCCATTGTGAAATTGGAAACAAAACGCTCCGGGGCTGGAGTCCGCTTGACCACTCTCTTAACTCTGGTCTTGAAGCTTTAATTTTTATGCTTTTATACCTAAACATAGTTACTCGGCTAGTCACCAATGTCTTTACATTGGTCCCGCGGCTGCATTTATCATCATCATCATCATCATAAGCTCATTTTATGTCCTACTGCTGGGGCACGAGCCTTCCCTATGGATGGATAGGGAGAAAGGGCCGTAGACCACCACGCGAGCCTAGTGCAGGTTGGTGGCTGCATTAGCAGTCGTTATCAACCACCATTGGTGGGCCCACGTGATTGTTTATTACCTGTTCTCCCTATCCTTCTATAGAGAAGGTTTGTGCTCCAGTAGGGGGACATAAAATGAGCTGGTGATGGATGATGTGGTCTGAGGATCTGGTTGGTGAGCGGCTTGCGCGTTTGTGTTTTATTTGTCTTTTGTTTTGTTACTTGTTTTTAATTATCACCTGTGTATCCTTTTTGACTTTGTTATTGTTGTGTTGTGCAGGTCAATAAATGATTCTCATTCTTTTAGTTTTATTATTATTAGTGTTTTCTGTTTGGTTTCGTTTCATCCAAGTTGACGTTAAGTCATCAAATCTTGGAATTACATCGTGTGTTCATATTGCATTTAATATTTTCCCCTTTGAACTAAAGCAAGACGTCTCTTTTTACAGTTCAATTTTCGAATAAGCAAGCCGAACAAGTTGCGTCTTGTCAGTTTTAAATCGGACGATTCAGAACCGACGACTGTTCGTTGTCTGAACCCCTTATTCTCATTAATGAACAATTTATCCGTTTAACGCTATGATTCATTGTGGTATGACCAATGGATGCAGTCTACCAGAAATAGAATGCAAGTATAATGTCTAGTACCTGGATGCTCGGTATTTTTTACGGATAAAACGACGTTTTCTAAAAATTAAACCTAGCTAGATCGATTTATCGCCCCCGAATCCCCCAGCATACTAAATTTCATGAAAATCGTTGCAGCCGTTTCCGAGATTCAGATTATAATATATACATATATACAAGAATTACTCGTTTAAAGGTATTAGATAGATAAATGTCAATTGTTTTGAAAGCACAAACATTGGTGGATTGATATCGATGTCTTTACAAGAATGGTGAAAACCTGTGAACACGGCTACTTGTCGTTTTTACTCATCACGGATTTGAATTCATTTCTATTCGTGTTACACCGTGCGTTTGTCATTTTTGATTCTTTAAACATTTTAATTTTACGTCTAGAAACATAGACATGGGCTTTGTTGTTTGATTATCGGTATTCTGATATACTTTGCTTTGTTTATGAACACAATGTGTAAAAAGTTTAAAATTAATACGATAAAGCCTCGTCTCGTTTCTAACTAAAATCATTCAAATCTGTCAAATACCAGATTGAAGTACCTATTACTCATTTAAATACAAACTACACTATTATTCCTTGTATAACATTAACACATTGAAACCATTAAATAAGAATACGAGTATTATAATTACAAGCATATTGGCCATTCGAATGTTATTTCTCTGTTTATTACTTAAGAAAGTTCTTAGTAAAACATTCAAAGAGAAAGCTGACAGCCAGTCATAGCATAGCACAATGCAATCTGTCAACCGTGGTTAATCTTCCACGTTCATTTGCTTAAACAGCCACGATTGTTGTCTCATAAAACACTGAAGCTACTATTTCTTACTAAACAAAATTACCGTTATACGAGCAACTGTTATTAATTAATCACGTCTAATTTCAACACTACCTTAAACGTGAGATCGGTTGTAAAGTTTGTAGTAAGATATGAGTGTGGCGCACATGCACACGTCCGGCGCGCTTGACGGGTCAACGCGCTCTGGCTGAGTCACATGCGGGCGTGAAGTACCCACCTACTTGCTTATCTGTCGAGCGCATGCGCCGCGCACACATACGCGACATGTGATATTGTGACGTGCGCATGCGCTCGCGCACTGTCTGTCGCAGCTTTTCAAACCGGTACTCAGTCAGACAGACGGAACTCCCAATCTCGTCGAGTGGTTGGATGGTTGGTTGGTAAAGAAAAGTTACTCTTTTATTTTTCGTTGGTTATATTTGTTTGCTGACACTAGCAGCTTTTTTTGTCGTCAATTGCTCTCAACGTACTACAACATCAGTTATGAGTTAGGTCATAATGATATTAGCATAAAACGGCGTAAATGCCTTGGTAATGCTTACCTACGTAATTCAGAAGTCAGAGAAGTCCATTTTTCCCCAGTTGCTATATGGTGGATGGGTGGCCGGATGGGTGACCATTTAAAAAACCTTTTAGAAGCTATTCTCCATTCGATAGCAGTAGTCTTTATTATACTAGATATATATTAAGTATAACGAAACCTCTAAAGGTTACCCTTTACTAATATCTCAGCTTAACAAAAGCAATCTTAATGAGTATAACTTTAAAATACATCAGAACAAAAGTAACTTGAAATTTCTTAAGTTTCACTCTAAATAACAGCCACCCAACCAAATCCACTCAAAAGACTTTATTATCACATTGTAACTTGTAATTAAAACTCGGCGTATAAATAAACTAATTTAACGCAAAGCAGTTATCTCTTTGTAGCAAAACATTTAATTACGTGTGTTTAATGGAAACCTGTGTTTCACGAATTCCGCTCAGTGTTACTGGACGCAATGGATTTAATTAAACATTCACCAAACATCCGTCAAACGTTGGATGGAACATACCGAAATGTTGAATAATAGTTTTCGATGAAGTTATCAATTCATTTATATCACGTAATTTATCAATAATGCGCTATCGGCGAACTGATTTTCATCATCAGCATTGTCATCATCATCGTAATCAGCCCCTATCAGCATAGTAGAACTATGGTGTCAGTCTACTGCTGAACATAAGCCTTTTCTAATGCATGCCACTAAGTCCATTCCAAAATTTTTTCAAAAAAAATCCTAATAAATTGTATTCTATCTACCTAACTAATATTGTAACAACTCCAATTATACCTACTTATGAAAAGCAAAAAAATGATTGAATTGAACTGATATTTTATTAAAGTTAAACTGTATAAAAATAAATTTGCGACAACCCTTGTCGTTTTATATCTTTATCAGGGGTGTGATCTATAAAACGGTGACAATAATTCTCATAATTACGATATCAATAAATTATAATGTCATTCAAAGTCACAGATGACTATTGTGACACTGGAAATTCTTTGACAATGTACTCTAAATAAAAATATTTGTATATTTAACAGTGTATTATATATAATTATATGTCTTGTTTCATTTTAAGTTCGCCAGTGATATTCAAAAACCGCACCCCACCAAGGCATAAAAAGGAATTGCGGTTTTGTGATTATCAGCGCGTTAAATGTCTGCCGACCAACGCCCTTTTCATGCATGATGCTTTGTTGTTTTTTTGTACAGACGCTTGCGCGTCAATCCTATCCAAAACTGTCAAATTTCTTCAATGAATGTTCAACCTTAAGGTATATACATAAAGTTCAAGTGTATTGAGAAAGTTTATCAGTAGTCTTATGTGCAGGCGTGTGTACCAGGGATGTACAAAGTATGAAATTAAAATACAAAATAAAATCAGCGTTCTCTTCTGATATCCGCATCCGCATTCATCGTTGTGCAAGTCGAACAAATTGTAGGCGGGGCCAGCGAGTGGCCGTGAGTCGTGCATGACCACTTTTGCTTTACAAACCAATAAGTATTTAATTTTTTTTATTATAAAATTGAATATAAAATCTGTATTTTTGTTTATATGCATTCTGTATCGAAAATGTATCCTATACTGATTTTCAGCTTCAAGTAAACATATATGTACGCAATTACGCATTATATATCCACGTCGTTCACATTAATTTTTCAGCATGACTCTTAGTGCCTTACAAATAAACAAAGAATAAGGTCCATATAGTTATTCCGTGTTTTGTTCCTGTCATTTAAACGTCATTTCAAATTAGAGTAAAAGAGACAAAACACGGAATAACTATTCGGACCTTATTCTTTGTTTATTTGTAAGGCACATAGAGTTCAATATCGATTGATTAGTCCGTCATTATTAGATAGACTGATTGACGTCGCGATACTCGCGTTGATTGAAACTCTTAAAAAAATTGTACAAACTATTTCACTCATTTCTTCCTGTTTTTATTTTGCTCCCCAAATTTTGGTTTCCCCGCAAAGTCTTTGCCAGCACACAATCCCTGACCTCCCACCTTCCGTGGCGGCGCTAAAAGAACATACTACGAGCCGGAACAATACAAATGTTGAACGAATGTTTGTGTACGTACACACAATGTGCATGTTACGTAGCCGCGAGCCCGCGATGTTTACGCAAATACGCACGACACCGTTGTTGGAAATATGCGATTGGCTTCGCCGTTCACCGATCCGCTGCGAGTGGTTGGCGAATGGCGAATGTCTAGTGTGTAGTTTGAAACGCTTTACATTGTGCCACTGCTGCCGACGGCAAACACGAAAAAAGTGTTTGCATTTCGCCAACTGTAAGAGCGATTGTTGACGGTCACAGTTGTTTTACAAATAAAGTTTGTGTCGGTTCGGGTCGTTGTTACGCTGATTATGTCGTTTTAATTGTTTGTTTAAGTGTTCGTGCTGATATTTGTCGTGTAAAATGTTAATATTTACGTTCTTTACTTACAAGATGATGAAGAATGTAACTGCTTATGTGGTGTTTCTTAAACCCAGAGGGTTCGATTTCTAGCAAAGGGTACTTTATAGTGTACTCTATTTCGTTAATGGTAGGGCTTGTTTTAAGTTTGCCTAGTTTCCACTATCTTATTTGAGTCTGTATCTATAACAACAATGTTTGTAGTAGTAGCTTTGTTGTATTCCGACATTCAGAGATAAGATAGCCAGGCCCACAGTAAATTATTATTCTCTTTATTAAATATACAATCTTAAGAAGAAAAAATTACAATATTTTATATTAAAACATATTTACAATATAAAATATTAAAAAAAACTTAACCTAGGTTGCCACCGGCAGCGGGGATAGACCAATAGATCATTATTTTTGTTAGAGAAAAATAAAGTTATTTATTATTATGAGGATTCCAGGTGAAGTGAACATGATAGCCTATTATAGCGGTTCTTTCTTGTGGTTTAAAAATCCTCTATTATGAAATCAATCGATCAACTAAGCACGAATAATCGAATAAGCAGCTTTTGCTCTAATAAATCTTTCTAGTAAAAGAAAATATGAATTTCTACAAGAAAAGTGAAGTCATTGAAAAGCCATTTTTTCATTTCATCGGACCCACGTCACCCACGTCACCTGCGCCTTCCTTTCCCGCAATAATTGACAAGCGAACAAGGGTACAATGCTATGTATTGCACCTCAGAGGGATACGCCAATAATATGAAGAAAGATTTTGACAGGCTAAGTAAGGGGAAGTTCGTTGTATTACTTGCTCGCGTCGTTTGAATACCCTCACCTTAATCAAAAGGTTAAAAATATTGCTTCTTGTGTGTAGATCGTTTTGGGAAGAGTCAAATAATGTTATGAGGTGATTTTAAAATGTACGACGATAATAATAATTCCAATACCATTACCTTTATTGTGAAATTTAGATTGGTATTGGTTCATTATTATTAGAACCTATTAATATTGATTTATCATGATGACTTAATGTGAGACTAGAATAAACTGATTTTGGTTGACTTGATTGATTGGGGCATTTGAGGCTTTATAAGCAATTTAGCCCAGTCAATAAATTTCCGTCAATTATTACTTTAAATCCCAAATGATTGTATTCAGAATTGATCAATCAGTATTCAAAATATCCTTACAGTGTACAGCCTTGCCCTACATTTCTACTTAAACTTAATTGTTACCTATTTAGGCGCGATGGGCTTAGAATAATTTGTATCGGAAATTTGCCTGTCCTTGTATGTTTCTATTCATTATCATCATCTTTTCTCATTATCATTATCATTAGCCTTTCTCGATCCACTGCTGGGCATAGGCTCGTCAATAGGTCAATTTATTTTCTTCATGGCAGAATACTTTTAGCTTCCTTACAGTTAACATGAAATAATAATTTATATAAACAAAAGACTACATGTACAAAATCACATTGTGAAACAGAAGAGCTTTATCAGTAAATTTTACTTTTTATTTTTATGTGCTAATTGCTGCATTTATAAATATTTAATTCAGCTTTATTAGGTTAGGTTTCAAACTAATACGCAACTCAAATAAGGGCTTTGTTTTCTTAAGGATAACCTTTAAAACGAATGGTGCTATTTTCTAAGGGATACATCCCACGGACAAATGGGGAGAACCGAGTTTTGGAAGCGGGAGATAAGTTCCTTTAACAAATGGTTTCTGTTAGCCCAACTTTAATTTACAATACAGAAGTCAAACATAGCAAGAGTCTAGTTTCTTCCGGGCAAAAGAAATCCTCACTTCTTTTCTCGCTCAGTAAACGGGAAAATTGTTTCGGGGGATATCCATTTGGGAGGATTTATAGGCGACCTTAGTTATAACCTACGCTCAAATACACTAAGCAGGCGTGTGCTCGGAGTTAATAATACACTTTCAAGCTTTAGTGTCTACTTCTGTATACTTATGTCTGCATTTTTTAACAGATATCGTGTTACGATTAAGTCGGTCCTATTCAGTACAGGCACAACACCTAGATGGAATCAAGCAAAAAAATCTATAGCTTCTTTAAATTAAACAACAAAAGATATGAAAGATTTTCATCAAATCAATATTAAATGAGACAACATTTCGATCACGGTTAATGTAAACACATAAAAATTCAGGAAATTTGAGGCGATTGCACGACGTGCATGATAATTTTAGGCAGACAAACAACATAGCACTATTTTAGAATTTCGCTATTCGAAAATAGTGTTATGTTCGAATGGATGGATCGAAAACGAAAGGATATGTCGACAGTCTTAATTGTAAAAGAAAGATGGGATTCAGGGAAAAAAAGGATCTCGCTGACGACGCAGCGGCAGCGGACGCGGAATGGCGATTGGCCAATTGTACGGGGAATGGGAAAGGGAGCTTAGCCCGTTTTCGGATGAAACATCATTACCGCGCGGTATGGCTGCGATCAGAATTAATGTAACTTGGAAAAGACTTCAAAAACTCCCAACATTCTAAGTTTCGAAGAGCCACGCTGAAAACGTTGCACGTTTTGGATGAAAACAATCGAAGCGTGACGGAAACTTTTCCTTCGTACATCAAATATTTGAATTACGACAACTATTAGGCTATGCTATTGTCACATGAGTAAACTGTGCTATTGTCATGTCGACGCAATTTACATCTCAATCATCATACCTGTCAATTTCAAACGCTGTATGTAGTATAGGAAAAACAGATTATGAGCACATTTACTTTCATGTTTAACTACATTTTTAGAATAGTGCTTATAGCCAGAGGATTTATCAGCCACGACGTATAATAGAATCCCAACATTTCTATTTGCTATTGTTTTCGTGAATATGTTTCAGTATTAACAGTGTGACGTTTACAGGCTGATGATTATGATGATACCTAATAAAAAAACCGATGCTGTGCCAAATATTGCACCAGTGTGATATATCTTTTCAATTCAGTTTAAAAAAAAAAAGTTACTCCGTAGTCGAGTGGTTGTACGTCGCACGCCGGTTGCACGCCGGTCTGGTGTTGCCATCTCCGAGGACCAGAGTTCGTTTCCCAGTCGGGTTAATGTAGAAAAGCGTTTTTTTTTCTGTATTTCCTCGGGTCTAGGTGGTTGTAGTACCGTCGTTGTTCATGGTTTCAATAACACTAGTGCTAAAGCTACTTCCTTCGAAGTCAGAGCAAGGTATGTGATGGTGTCTAATATTTATTAATTTTATTTATTATTTATTAACTTCAAACACAAGTTACTAGAAATTGATATCGTTTCCTAAATTGTCTTTAAGTAAGACTTATTTAGCATTTACATTATCCCTTTTGCCTTAGAAATTGAACAGACGTCGAAATCGGATAGAGTCGTCGCTTCAAATTGATTGTCCAATCTTAACAAATAACAGTAAATAGGCCGGAAGCGGCTTAAGTCGTTCTTAACCGAACAATCGTTACGCTGTACTCTGCAAATTTTGATGAGTGTCTTTAGATTTCCTCCTTTATGTTTGATTTCACAAATCGAGTAATTTCGTTTAATGAATTACTTTTGCACTTCACAATGGGGCGTCGTATTATTGTCAATCCTGGTTTTATGTCTGCATTTACTTGCAATATTTTTTTTGTATTTCTTTATTACCTCTTACACAGGGTATTTGTTCTTTGTTCTCTAGATACCTACTGCCATCTTCTGAAGTCTGTAGCCAATCACCAATCAGCAATTAAAGCATAATGACTTCTCGATTTTTTTATGAAAAACAATTTCTTTTAAAGCTTTTGATTACAGCAAAATATTCAAGAATAATTCAAGAATGAAGTTCGAGAGATTTCTCAATTTGAAAAGTTCAGTTCCATAATTGCTATACGCCGAGACGACCCAAAGCGAATCCAATTGGGTTTTATTATTGTTACTTCAAAGATGTACAATCTAAGGAGCGTCTGACATTTATAAAAATAACAAATTTTCATCTCAACAGTCATAATCTTGTGCCGAGTTGTCACTTCCACTGAAGATCTACGAATTATTGCGTCCAATTTTTTTCGCTTGACTAGCTAAAGCTTCCAAATTTAAGCAATAAAGGCACAAAATAAGGAAATCCCAGAATGTAAGCTTAAATACATACCGCGCTCGAGCAACGCACACAAAGACCCACAGTGAGAGGTTATGTATTTCTGCAATTGCGTAGAGATGTTGCGTCACTCAGTGTGTTTTACCGCTTATACCATGGCGAGTGCTCTGACCTCATCCCACCTTCTCCCTTCCTTCATGGGAGTACACGTGCTGCTCTTCGGAGTCACCGCTTCACTGTCTCACATATACCATCGCGCACAAAGAAATTTGGTGACTAGTTTCTTTGTCACACCTCCAAAAGACACGCGTTTTCCCTCCTTCCTATGATATGGGGTCCTTCAAAAGAGTCGTGATAAAGCACCTTGTGGGCCGACAGAGTAAAGTTAACTGATGCTACGTTTGTTTTCACGCTGCACCAGTTATCTTCGCGTCTGGACTCCATTTCCACTTAACATCAGGTGGGATGGAGTCATTTGCCGAGCTATCTATAAAAAAATAAAAAATCTATGTGTGCGTTGCTCAAGCGCGTTTTTATGAAGCTTATCTTCTGCCGTCTCCTTACTTTGAGGTAGGGCGAGGCTGGAGCTGTGTCTGCTCGTCTGTACTGAAATCCGGGAAATCACGTTATGTGCGAGCGGGAACTAACGAACGTAATCTCTGACCCGCGCTTTGTCTGCTACTATGGCCCTTAATTATATTTTGTTTCACACCCTACTTTTGCGAATCACCCTAAATTGCAGGGAGAGAGGCAGTAATTTTATTTGCAACAAATTACTTGCTAGCGCCTTGCCTTTGTTTTGTGACACATTTATAGATATGGGTTGTTTGTACATTTATAGACGCTTTGTAATGTTGCAATGTTTAGACTTTGAACAATAACACGTTACACGCAGTGCCGATGCAGGTTTTTTTTAATTACAGTTAAAAAGCATTTGATTTCGTTGGCTTATAACGCCTTTCAAAGCATGGCAAAGGAGTTTGATAGACCGTTGGTTAGTGCTGCTCAATCATCGTGAAATAATTCGATTCGAGTGGGCCCGCGGGCCCAGTCGCCGGAATACTCGAAATTCGTACGTGCAGTTGCTCGTGACTTAACGTGGCGATTGCCTTATTTGAAACTTTACTTGTGGAAGAGGCCCTTAATATAATAAAGAATATCAATGAATACGTATGTCCGCTTGAAACTTTGTACTGTTTATACAATACAGAGACATTAGCTTTTAAATAACTTCCGTGAATCAAGCGGATGCGCAGCGGCTGTTGCATTATGCATTATCATATTGAAACATCTCTTGGGACTTTTTTTTTTCTCATAACATGTCATTGACATAATAATTGAATATCCGATTTTTTTAATGTGTAACATCTTTCCGTTAGAAGGCGAACGGAAAGATGTTATGTATGATATATACAATTTGTGGGAGTGATTTCGTAGGAAAGGGACGGAAGTACGTAACAGTGTGATCCGTAACAGCCACCAGTGATCGAAACTTTAAGCTCAATGTTCGTTGAAGGTAGTAATACTTGTGGGAGTGATTTCGTAGAAATGTGATCGTAACAGTGTGATACTGCCGCACAATTTATGAACGCATTAAGTACAACTTACTGTGTTTGTGATTATGATATTTGAGGTGCTGACATTACGATCTATTTTCTCGAAATTGTTCACATGTTCTTTACTGAGTTCATAAATTGCGCGGCAGATAGGATGTGTCAGTGTGACATGTCTGTCTCTAATGAGTATTTACTGAATTCTCTATAAGATTTGAAAAAATATATACGGAGTCGGAAGCGCACATTTAAAATCGATAATAAAAACAAGGCATATTATTTTTTATATTTACGGGTAAGCACAGTGCCTTAATCTCACCTGATGTTAGGTGATGATAAGGCCATAAAACGGGGACATAAAATATGATGATGATGATGATGATGATGATGAAGGCCATTTGGTGGAAGCGCACTTTACCCGGGATCCTCAACTAGTGACGCTTATTTCCTTATTTTTGAAGTAAGCCAGTGCATGATATATATATACAGTGGTGGACATAATATGTCCATATGTACATAATATGTATGTATTATAATTAGAAACACTACCAAAGGAACTTAACATTATACAAGATATTTGACCCTAATACTTTTTATTTGGAAATGAAACAACAAATAGCAATAAATATGTTCAATGACTTATCATTTATTAAAAAAAACAACAAAATATCAACTAAACAAGTACCGATTCAATATTAAATTTCATACAAACAACTAAATGAGTTTTAAAGTACTAGCAATAATCGACAACTAATTAGAAACAATAGAAAAAAAAAGATATGTAATTTATAGGTTTAATTATTGAGCATTATATGTATAATTTAGGTAAAAGATACTGTCTCTAAAACTTATTATTAATATTTTGTTGCGTATCTTTTATTATCAATCACAGCTCTACAACGACGTGGCATTGATTCAAGCAATTTCATACATTTTTCTAGTGGGATTGAATTCCATGCTTCGACAAAAGCTTCGTAGAGTCACAACGTGACTGGAGTTAAGTTTGTTTGAGACTTTCTTTTTTACGACATGCCACAGATTTTCTATAGGATTTAAATCAGGGCTATTTATTTATTTATTTATTTAAACTCTTTTTATGATTGAAGTTTAGTTAGTTTTGTTTTTTTAATGTATTTTATGAGTATTCTAATTGAGTGGCTATATAGTTGCATGATTATTAAAAATTGAATCTATAAATTTTTCACGAATATTGTATGTGGACTTCAAAACTTTCATAATTCATATAAAGTGTTTCTAATTACAAGTCCACCACTGTATATCTCAGTCAGTAGTTCGTTGAGTGTGAGTTTGCTAGCGAAATAAAAACAAAAGAAAAAAAGGGAAAATAATTAAAAATAGATTTTAAAAAAAGAAAAAAAATTCTATTGTAATATTGATTTCAAAAGGTGAGATGTCAAATGTTACACATAATATGCGACTACTGTAAGGCTCGTTAATTTTTTTCAACAACTCCTAGATTTTTGTCATGAAGCTCTTCAAACAACAATGTGTTCGAATATAGCTCAATTTATAATTCCAAAGTAATATTCTAAATTCCGTAATTTGTCTAATATACTTTTTCGAAAGTTTTTTTAGCTTTCATAATGCCCGTAGCCAGAGCACTAGTGTTTTTCATATACTTTAACTTTGTAGTAAAGTGAGTGGGACAAGAACACAAATTTACCCGACAAAGGCACATTCAAAAGAATCGTTAAAATGGAATGTAATCTATTGAGGAGAAACAAACGACAACCGACTATGGTGGTGTTTGAGAGGCTGACCTTGTTAATGTCCGCACTATTGTTTGGTCAGAAAAAGTGGACCAATAGGAAATTAAACGGTATTTGCGTGATACTTAGATTGTTAAGGTCATCCATTCGAAGATAATCTTAAAGCCTATGAAACGAAAGTTAACTGGCATATTCTTGAAAGTCGCTCTTTCATAGATCTCATTTATAGACCAGCAGGCGAAGTAGTGATCAAGTTTAGGAAGTTTTCTATCAATTCGACAATCGAAGCAGTAAATAACTGCAGGGAAGTCTATACCCGGTACAAAACAGAGTTAAAGCTTCGAATAATTATTGTTCCATGTCTTGTCTCTTTTACTCTAATATGAAATAAGTTTTCATGACGGAAACAAAAAACGTAATATCTTTTCCAAATTTACACTCTGTTTATTAGTAAGACCCTTTATATATAAAAATATAAAAACAAGTGATAATACCATAATTCTTTTTCAGCATTTAGGTTTTTGTTTTTGGACAAATCTATTATAACGATATTGAGTATCGCGCATTTGCAGATTTATTGTTGGAGGGCATTCGGCGGGCGGCCTTAATCCAGAATTTACGAGCTTTTAGTTCACGATAAATAAAGTTTTTAAAGGCGCGAAACTGTCACGCGACGCTATGAAACTGACGGTAACTACTGAACTTTCACTGACTAACGGTTTCTTTTAAGTTCTTTAAATAGCAGGTAATCAATTTTATTCCTCTTTCAAGAGCTGAGGCACTTCTCAAACTATTGTACTTTCAAAATCTTTTTTTTTAAATTTTATGGCGCGGCTACTGTTTTTGGGTAACAGTCTCGATAGAAGCATTTTTTGTTATGTATAATCCATAACGGGAGTTAGTAGTTCCGAAAATTATAATAAACTAACGACCAATCCGTAATATAATCTGCGAAACCTCCCACGATCCCTAGGAAATAAATAAAAATCTTTTCTTAGCATACGGAGCTACACACTTAAGAAACCAACAAGTTTGTAGGCTTTATAGTTCTTGTGATCTGGTGATACGTCTGTCAGACAGTAGGTACTGGTATTACGTTTTTATGTGTATTAGATATTATCTTGATCTTTATAGGATATAGCTACGCCGTTTTCCTGGACTGGTGATAAAATTTTAATATCTCCATCTCCTTCTATGTTTCTGAAGGAACGTTAAGCCTCGTTGGTCCCGGTTTTTACTGTAATATTGCAATCGTTATCACCCAATCAACGTTTATTATATTTCTGCATAATTGGCAAACTGCTATAATCATCATCATTTCGTGGTATCTTCATAGTGAAGCTTGGAGATTACACAAAACTTCGTGCGGTCCCACGTAGCATGTTTTAGCTGACGAAAATGCTGAAGGAAAATTTGTTAATTATTATAAACTTACTTAACTTAAAATCAAAGTAAAATCAAGAATGATGTGTCACTCATAATGGAGCACATATCAGAATATAACCAATATTGATTGTATTATATTCACAGCCCCTTACAAATAAATAAAGAATAAGGTCCGAATAGTTATTCCGTGTTTTGTCTCTTTTACTCTCATTTGAAATGACATTTACATGACAGTAACAAAACACGGAATAACTATTCAGACCTTATTCTTTGTTTATTTGTAAGGCGGATAATGTTTAATGTGTGTTCTGCGAGTGTACCTATATCAATTTAAAAAAATAAGGTACTCTATTTTTGAAGTCAATTAGGTACCGTTAATTGATACCAAAAAATGGAATGTGCTTCCAGCAGACGTATTTCCTCCTTCCTACAACATGGGTTCCTTTAAACGAGGTGTGAAGAAGCAACTTGCAGGTAGGTAAGGTGAGGGCATAAGGAACAATTCTGATTCACTAGCTGTCTTCGCATCGGAACTTTGATTCTAATTAACATCAGGTAGAGAAGTCATTTGTTAACATTACTAAAAGTAAAGTAAATTGCCTATAACTGAACCACGAATGGGCAAATCAAGTTATCACTACAAAATTGATGGGATGACTTAAGCACGACGCTAGCCAAATGAGGGTTGGTTGGTTTGGTTTGAAAATTTCGAAACACACTTTGGAACACACTGACGACCTGGGAATTGAACTAACCTTCGTGTATCGGGCCGAGCGCATTGCCACTCGGCCAACGAGCTGTTACTATTAAACATTACTATGTTTTAAAAATCTATCGAATAATTGAAGGTATATAGTGGGAGGTGTTAGTATGTGCGAGCGCGAGTACACATTGCACACATAATGGCGCTTCGGGTAACGCGCCGTCGTCAGTTCGATTCGAGCACGGCGGGCTTTGGCGGCAGGTCACTCGGAATTTTTCCCATCAGCGAGCTGTTCGCCCGGATTAGCGGCCAACGATACAACGCCGCCGCCCGGGCAGACGTTTTCACCCGGTGAGCAATATGTTAGCAGACATTTTTTTTGTACGACAATTCGCCGACAGTTTTATGTACACTTAACTACACTTACTTTGTTGTTGATTTACCCCCTTATTCATAAAAAAACTATTTAAGCATTATTTAGTTATGTTGTTTTGTCAACGTCACACAAACGTCATTTTGAATTTGTGAAAAAGAGACAAAACAATGATTAACTAAATTATGCTTGAATAGTTTTTATGAATATGTATTTATGGGGGTTAGTATCTACTAGTGGTCGCCCAGTGGTCGAAATTCAACCGTAATTTTATTAAGGCTGCACGGATAGTATTCTAAGCAATTAAAAATTAAAAAGATAGAATGTGAGTTTGGATTGGCATTAATAGATTTCGGCCGCTCCTCTTCCATTTTTGATTTTTTTGAAAAGAGTACATATATGCGTGTGTGTCAAATACATTGTAGTGTGTGTAATGTTTGTTTTGTTGATTTAATGTATTTTTATGCATAATTTAAAATAATATTAACATTCTGCAATCCTTCTCTATATAAATTATAAGTGTGCGAAATTTCATACTCCTCCGTCCGCGCAATTTTCGTAAAAAGGGGTAAGTACAAGTTTTTGCTTCACTTATTAATATATAGATAAATATTGTCTCAGAACGCTCATTATACAAAATATCAAATTATCTCCAGTCAATATCATTTTATAGATAACCTAATAAAATGTCGTTACGTTTGAATCAATTTATTGACTAATGACGATGAAGAATATTTTGGCTTTCGCCCAACATGGTTTAGAGAAAGGACATAGTACCTACTGAAGATAACGACGTCTACGACTTCGCCATATTAGATTCCGTTTGTCAAAAGCGTCTGTGTATAATTTGTTGACAAAAATTTAGCATCGTCTGGAGTATGCAACAAATAGGTAGGTGAGTTGTATGCGCTCGTTGTATTTACGTGCTGGTAGGTATGTATTAAAGAATTACGCTATTCATGACTTCTTATTTATACAAATTCTCTGTCAACAAACAATCAACACAACAGACATATTTCCCTGGTTAATTAAAAATACGCAGCGCCATTGCTCAGGCATGGTATGTGTGTACTTTTATGCTTGGTGGTTAATATTTTCGTTCGTTTCATTCGTTCATCGTTCGTCACAGAGTAATTAAGCGAGAGTAACTTACCCATAGATTAATCTGGTGAAATGAAACCAAAGTTAGCCGTAGATTAAATCATAAGTGTACCTAAAGTTAAACTGGGATAGCTATTCTCTTATAAATTGGATGTTGGTAAAATCCACCCTAAATACGATTAGCGCTAAACACGCTTAAAAAATCATTCCATTTCTGACGTTTGTTAAAAGTTGAAAGAGACAGAATGATACTCTAAACATAATTAGCGCTAAACTTATTTAGTGAGTTTTCGTGCAAGCCGACCTAAGAAGTAAAAGAGAGTTTAATAGGTACGGGAACAAGAATCGTAGCCGTTAGCTAAGTAGGTACTTACCTAACCTGCATAGGTCTGCAAAACCTTTCTGTAGTTTAATCTTTGAAATTGAATTTTCCCACGTCATGTGCCTTAACATATTCGATATTTTTATTAATAGGTAATTAAAAACTTAACTCTTTTTACTAAAAACTAAATCTTAATGCAAAGTTTTTATGAAATTTAGAGAGGACTCTTTATAAAATGTAGGTACTTTAACAACCTTTAGGTATAACGGGTAATTTTGCAACAGATTGTATACTCTTTGCAAAAATTTCAAAAATGGAAGAGGAGCGGCCGAAATCTGTCAATGCCAATCCAAACTCACATTCTATCTTTTTTAATTTTTCATTGCTTAGGATACAATCCGTGCAGCCTTAATAAAATTACGGTCGAATAACGACCACTGGGCGACCACTAGTTATTATTAATCCATTATTAACACATTAATAACAGTCCTGTTAACCCTCCTAGAAAGCTAATACGCTTGTGTGAGGCATACCTCATACATACCATACATACCTCCGTTGGACTAATGAGGTAAAACCCATAGATAGGAGCTATAGGTATTGAACTATGATTTGTCGCAATCAACCCGAGCATCTTTCCTTTTGGTTAACGACACTTTGCTATTATTATCCATTTAATGTTAATAATATTTAGCGTGTAAGCACAGTGCCTTGATTTCACCTGATGTTAAGTGACGATAAGGCCAATATGATGGAAGCGCACTTCACTCGGGACCCTCAACTATTGAGGCACTGGCTATCTTATCTCTGCCGGAACACAACAATGCTACAAACATTGTTGTTATGGCGACATATTTATGGAATTGCAATTTTCTTTGCTGATATCGTCTTTATAATGCAATAGCACTTTACTCGTGACTTCGTCCGCGTGTCATTTAAAAATAAACTTTTTTTAAATAAAATATAGCCTATGTTACCCACAAGGAATTTAGCTTTCTATCAGTAAAAAAATTTTCGAAATTTGACCAGTAGTTCCAGAGATTAGCCCCGACATACAAACAAACAAAGTCACAAACGTTGCCTCTTTATTAATAGTATAGATTTGAGACCTAGTCTCAATAAGTTGCGGTTAGAAAGTGTTGGTATCAACGGATTCTTAGATTTCTAATGGCTACATTATGCAATCTGTTTAGTTAGATAGGAAATGAAAGTGCCCACAAATAGCAAACGTCATTATTGTTATATCAACAATTTCGATAATAGGAAGAGGAATACAATAACTATGTTTATGATAGCATAAGAGTCATAGTAAACATTTACAGCGGCATGCGGTGTTATCTTACATTACTTACTACTACTGTATGTGTGTTGCTAATTACTAGCTATATTTATATTTAGTGTAATTATTGTGAGTCGTTTCTGAAACAAGTCCTAAATAAAAAAAAAACCAAATTTGAACTCCAAAAGAAAAGATTCTTTAAGACTCCTCGTCCACAAAAATACAAGATCTCTTAGTGCTTTTAAAACGTCTGGTTCATGTCTGTGGTTCTTTTCCGCTTCCGGATCGTGGAAACATTTAATTTAAGAATGCCATATTAAATAAATGACTGATAAAAAAGTCTAAAATTATTCGACAATATTTTACGACAGCAGGCTAAAAAAAATTTTCGATCTTAAATTCATTTTTATTAATTAAATATAAATCTAATACCTTTAAACTAGATCAATTCTTGTATATATGTATATATAAGCTGAATCTCTGAAACGGCTCCAACGATTTTCATGAAATTTTGTATGCAGGGGTTTCGGGGGCGATAAATCGATCTAGCTAGGTTCCATTTTAAAAAACGTCATTTTATCTGTAAAAAAGTACCGACCAAAGCTGTGTTGTGCTTTTATAAGGCAGTGGCATATATATTGCCACCATATTTTGAACTTTATGCAATTGAGATAAAGTCGAAAACCAATTAAAAATTTGAACATGCTGTGCCCGTTAAAGGGTTAAAATAAGTACTTTGGAAACGTCCGAGCGGTTTTTTTTTTACCTGCGACCCTATCAGGATAGTCTATTTTTCCAGCCAACAATGCTGAAATACATACATACATATACATATAAATATAAGCTAATATACTAGCTTAGCTACACCGCGTTTTATTACCTCTTTTTAGCACCTTGTCAATTTATTCATGACATTTAGGTACGAAACTGCAAAAGAGGCGAAACAAATATTTTTGTTCAAAGAGAGATAGGTGAGTTAATCAAACACGTTGTGTCATCTTTGGTTTTTTACAAAATTTGTCGCTATTTTTTAATTTAATTCAACTTGTGTCACATTAATTTATTTACAAGCTGAAAACTGCACTTTGTTGCAAACAAACAAAAACCATAAACATCGCTTAGCTGCGGTCTGTGCGCAAACAATAAAATATAATATAAAAAGTTAGAACCTGTTCTGTTAAATTTTCCGTACATACATTAAAATATTATGCTATTAATTTTTTCTTCATTCATTAAAAAAATATCGATACTGAAAAATGCTCTTGGAAAAAAACAATGACCTTTCGTATGATCTCGACGACGAGCTACTATGAATAAGTAATACGAGTCAGATTTAGAGCTGCAATGACACAGTAGCAACGACTCCCCCGAACAAAGGTTGATTTGTTAGCAACCACACAATTAGGCCGCAACTCCGCACCCCTGGCGCAAAATACGGAGACCCTAGAAGGTAAGGTTTAAAGAATATTTATTGTCTCGAGAAATTACAATTTAAATATATTACTAAAAACTTATGCTAAATGTGGGCAGTAGTGAGGTGCTTGTTACAAATTGTTACTTTTATAATACCTGTTGTGGGAGAACTACTTTTCTTTTTTCTTGATTAATAGTAGTTCTAATAAATGTTTTTTGAGATTTTTCTTAAAAATATTATAAAGATTGACAATCCTTTAACGACTTGGGTAATTTATTATATTAATCAAATTTTGGATTCCATTCCAATTTGTTCTAGGAAAAGGTAAATTTATATTATCAGCAATTCTCATGTTTTTGTTTTTCACTTTTCTTATTAAAACTTATTTCTGAATGTCTTTTACCGTGTATAATCTTATGTATTAGAACAGGTTTTAAATGTGTGTAAAAGATTTAATATTCATACACTTTGTTTCTTTGTATAGTTGCTTAGTCGGTGTTAGACAGAAGGTCCATCCCGCTCTCGAGCAACGCAAACATAGACCTTTGACGGACACAGAATCTCAGACCAGTCCGAGTGCAGCTGTTGCTAGATTTCGTGTCCGTGACAGGTTGTCTCTATGTGTGCATAGCGCTTTTGAAGCTTAACTTCTGCAGTCTCCTTATTTTGTGCCCATAGCGTGTCTCACCGACACCGACAAAGACGAATCCAGGGCGCCCTGATTAGACAGGCAGACAGACACATGCCCTCACCGCACATGCAGAATGCAGAAAATAGTTTGCATCACTCACGTAAATGTACATGTCGATTCAGCGTTGACTCCAGTCGATGTGACCTAGTTTGTTATTAGGAAAGCTTTTCAGTATCACATTTCCAACATGTTTAAAAAAGCACAAACTGTGTTTTGTTATTATTACTATTGAAACTAGTCTCACTGAAATGGTGGACAGACAAAAGTGATAAGAATGGAGGGAGGCTTCTACCCTGCAAGTGAGACAAAATGGACTAATCACAGACCCGCTCTGTGGTCTGTAGCTGATAATACAATAATGCGGTCAATGTTAATTTACGTTTCTTTAGGCTAAGTACCTACTCATAATATCTTACACTCATTCCTGTTCTCAATTCCTTAATTTTCAGTTGTTGTCAACTAACAAATATAACAGTGGTCCTTCGAATCAAGTCATCAATTATATTTGCTATTTCGTTGAAAAGAGGCTAGGCTATGTAAATATAGCTGGTACACAATCAGTGGGATATTCCCTCGCCGCCACCTATCATTCTCTCACTCACTCAGCATCAACAAAGACCGCATCTAGGTTGCCCTGATTAGACGCTTATTATCAGCAGCACATATTATTATCTACGACCTAGGTACGAGGCATTCAATGTGAGCCTCAATCCTCTTAAACATTGAGTTATTAGAAAGCAGGAAAAGAGAAAGGATGTTTTTCATTCACACCTTTATGTTACTTTTCACTATGTTTAATCATGATATTGACTGTTATATCAAAAATTTTATCGGTGATTTAGTTTTCTCTTAATTTTTATTGGTGCATTTTATTACTGCTGTATTTATTACAAGAATACAATAGAATAAGTTGACTAGACTAGGCTGGAAACCTCAAAAAATATCGCATGATCACTAGCTAAATACAACAGTAATCTTTGGGAGACAAAAGATGTTGTATTCACGGATTTCTTTCTCTATGTTTGTTCATGAAAAAAAATAACAATATATAAATACACATACTTTATCGACGTTGATTTCGATTTCAATAAAAGCTGAAAGAAACCTAGTATCACGTTATAGTATTTCCACAGCAGCGGCGGCGGCAGCTCGTGCAAATTAATTTGGATCACGCTTGATTGCTGGCGTTGACAGGAGGCTCTCGAGGGCGGCAACTTTCCAGGCTTTAGGGCTAACTGTAACGTTGTTACCGAAACTTGTCGGTGATACTTTCCGGTTTTGTCTCTCGGTGTTTCTGAATAGCGCATTTGATAAACCCACCGAATACGGTGGTCCGACCATATGGATAGAAAATAGACAATTTTTTCAAAAATATTTTGTTTTCTGATACACTCCGGAATCATATCATCCTTATAACCCTGTTTGGCTGCAGCCGCGAGACTTAAATATAATACCATTAAAAACAAACTTGTAAAAAAACCAAGTCTCACAACTCAGTTATTCTACCGTAAAAAGTTGTGAGATCCATGTAATACCAAGTTCTCAATATTAAAAATCTGTTATGTTTTTAATAAATAGATTGACTTGGCCATTGCATGAAAATACAATGTATCTCACAAGTAATACATGTATTATATTAATTTAGATTGTTTAGTGCGATAAAATGGATTTAACTCGGGAAAATTTTCGTTGCATGATTTTTTACGATACGTGCACCGCTGTGAATAACAAAAGCATCGAACCCTTGCGCCGTATGATTGAATCAGACAGGCATGTGACCTACCATGAGATCCGGACATCTTTGGACATAGGCATAAGTCAAATACAGTCAATCCTACACAAACATTTGGGTGTGAGAAAGCTGTGTTCTCGATGGATCCCACACAATTTGACCGATGCTCAAAAACGGACAGCATCACTTGGTGCCATGCTCTGCTAGCCAGATACGACGAAGGGGCTTCAAATTTGGTGTGGGACATAGTAACAGGTGACAAAACATGGATTTACAGCTATGATCCCAAAACGAAGCAGCAATCGAGCGTATGGGTCTATAGAGATGAGCCGAAACCAACCAAGGTGGCGCGCGTGAAAAGTGCCTCAAAACGATAGAAGCCCTTTTTGTAGTTCAACTTGAACACTTCAACTAAAACCCTATGCTCGAAACGTAATATAGGTTTATAAATATGGCAAAATATTGCCCATGGTATCCGTCGCAGTACTCAGAATGTTACTTAAGAAGTTAAGTGGCATTATCAGTAATGATATATTTGTATACAATGAGGAGGCACTCCACGGGCGGATATTACTTTGGCGAAATATTGTCGCTCCAAAATCTCGTGGTCTCAAGTTTACGACTTAAACAAAAATATTTCTTTCGACGAGACGCGACGGCTTATTTTCACGTTTCCAATTTCCGTTGGTGTTGCTTTGCTGGGAGCCTTGTGTTGTTTGTTTTTGTTGGTTGTTTTTGTTTGAAACTTGTCTGAATGTTGACGGCATTTTGTTATGAGTTTCTTAATAAGCATATTGGTGTAATTAGACTGAGATTGTATTATGTATTTGATACTTGTTTTGTGATATTACTTTATTGTAATATTACTAGTATTAGGATATTTGAAAACAAGATAAAGAACGTTAGAATTATAAAGAAGTACGAATTTTTTATGCTACGTGCAACAGATATAACGAATCATAGAAGAAATAATAAAAGTAAAATGTATATTTTTACTAAATATTGACCTAATTGTTATGTGTCTCCCTTATTAATAAATGTTTTTATTTTTTCAGGTAATTATGGTTCTGCCAAGTTATCGACGCCTGTCTAATGGTAATTAATCAAATTAAAAATGTTTTGGGTTATGTGGTAAGGTCTGCGTGACGTTTTTTTAGTTTTTTAATTTTTCCTAAACGGGTAGCTCTTGGCTTTCAAGTCGCAAGAAGAACGACGTGAACTGCGAAATTAACTTCTCATGCAATATCAAAAGACAAGCTTATTAATTTATAACATAAAAACCCTACTGTTCATAGCTCCTTTTTATCGATAATACTAATTTATTAGGCTGAACAAATACATTGTTAAACGAAAACCGGTGATGGCTAACCTTTTTTTATGTGCGCACATAAAACTGTTCTCGACAAAAACCTTTGGAAGGCAGACATGTTATCAGTCGTCAAGTTCTGTCGTATCTGGCCAGACGGCGTGCATTGTCTGTGATAACGTTTTATTTCCCTCGTGGTCCACAAAGCCCTGTGTGCGATGTATTCGTTGATGGGCTTTTGTTTGTCCCTGAGTTCTTTATCAATAATATCTGTAGTACGGTCGTAATAAAATTAATCGAAACAACGTAATTAGTCATAAACATCATGCCATTTAAGAAGAGCTTATATACTGTACGAGTTACGTACATGATTTTAGTTAATTAGGTTTTTGATTTGTTCATAGTTTTACTACCATGTAGGCGCGATTCAATATTGCACTTTGGTCGCGGGTTCGCGACCTACTTTTTGTACATTGACATTAGGCCAACCTGGCCGAATGCATACATCATTACAGTTAGTGTTCAATTAGAAGCCAATCGATTAACTCGGGAGTTTCATTTTTGACAACACCTTTTATCCCTTGGACACTCAATCTGACTTTTACATTTACATTGACGTTGACGTAGCTAACCGTTACAGCTTTTTGGTCCTTCGAAAAAAGGACTTCGGGAAATTCGGGAGTAATAACTGAGTGCCGAGGTCCGGGATATAAATCAGTGACATTGACGTACCTTTTACGTGTCGCCGCGTGTGAATTGTGCAATAACGCCTGTGTGACATCCTGCCGCCCGACTGCTGGACTGCTGCTAAAGGGAGGTTCCTGACTTTCAAGTAAGATCTTTCCTTTTTTGCTTGACCATGAACGCAAAGATTGAACAGCAGGCGGCTCTCCTTCTGGAGATTAAACAAGTGCACTCCAACTTTAAGAAAGATGGAGCGCAAAGAAAAACTGAGGAGTATATTATACGTAGATTAGAAAAGTTAGACGAGTTGTGGGAGAAGTGTAGGCGGAACCACGAGAGTCTGATGGTAATAGAAGATAAATCTCACCAATATTTTCGTGAAAACATCTTCGAGGTCATACAAGGATGGTACGAAGGAGCCCGCACTGAAATTGCATCTTGGGGGCAAAAACTTCCTACCGTTCCACCTACTCAAAAGCTTGGGGAGGCTACTGGTACTGATCAGGGTGACATCAGGTTTGACAGCAGACAATTCCAGAGTACGCGAGATGATGACAAGACAGCAGAATTACAACAGTTGCAAAATGCTAATTTTAGAGCTTTGACAAGGTTAGTAAAGACTATTTGCATTGACGAAATAAAAGAAAAATGGGAAATTGAGGATAAGTTGAGGTCCTTAGAGACGCGTTGGAATGCTATTGATAAATTACATTTACATATTGATGGTATCTTAAATGGGAGTGATGATGGTTATTATGAATCTTTTATGCATCATGAAAAACAATACGAACAGATGAAACGATCATTGAATTTAAAAATTAATATTTCCGCTTATCAGCAACATGCTATGCCGAAAATTGATATACCTACGTTTAGTGGCAATTACACACAATGGCCCACTTTTGTTGATTTGTATTCTGAGGCTATTCATAACAGTCCGGCATTGACAAAAGCTCAGAAAATGCAGCATTTAAAGGGCAGATTGCGTGGCGAAGCTGAAAAGCTAGTCCAACACTTGCATATTACTAGCGATAATTATGATACCTGCTGGGAGTTGTTAAATCACAGATATAATAACAAGCACCTTCTCTTTACTAAGAGTTTTCAATTATTTATGCGCCAGCCAACCCTTCAAAAACAATCTGCATTTGAGTTGAAAAGGTTATATGACATCACAAGTGAATCTATTCACGCTATTCATAATTTAGGTATCGATACGTCATCATGGGACCCGATACTGACTTACATTTTATGCGAGAAACTTGACACCGATACTTACACGGAGTACATGCAATCTAGAACAGATCCCCGCGAAATTCCAACATATGATCATTTTATGGACTTCGTTGAAAATAAATTCATTGCATTAGAGCCCTTACAGAGAAAAAAGGCTGAAGGTACTCCAAAACCACAGTCACTACAAAGAGTACAAAGTAGTAACACGCCATACCGGTATAATAAGTATCAGGCGGCATCATCCTATCAGCCTAATAAAACCTTATCTACTCCTTACTATAAATCTCGCAATTTCCATGCGTTTAATGTAGGCCAATTTAATAAAATATACTGCCCATTATGCAAAGACGATCACGCTTTGTATCATTGCACACAGTTTATTAACATGACGGATGCTGACAAATTGAGATTCGTTGCGAAAGGCAATATTTGTAAAAATTGTTTATTTGTGCATACAAAAGGCTACTGTGCGTCACAGAAAAAGTGTAGAGAGTGCAATGACACACATAATTCGTTATTGCACAATGCGGTTTTAGCTTCGGCACAAGCGGCCTTAGCAACAACTAAACCTATGACAAAAAGTACATCACCGCCGATTAAATCTGTGCCGACAACTTCTAATAAAGTTGCCCAAAATAATTTTGCTTCCAATGACGATGACGAGATATTACTTGCGACTGTTCTAGTAAAGGTAAAAAATTCAGAGGGTGATTTTATTACATTACGCGGGTTCCTTGATCAAGGGTCACAAATCACTTTACTAACAGAAAATGCAGCGCAAAAGTTAGGGTTGCCAAGAAAGCAAATGAATGCAAGTATTAGTGGAATCGGTACAATTTCAAATAAAAGTAAGGGAAAGGTTAACTTGATCTGTCAATCGTTACATAACGATTTTCAGTTTACAACTGAAGCGTTAGTAATGACTCGAGTTGTTAACAATTTGCCAAACGTCACATTAACAAAGAAATATTGGCCACACGTTTCAAATATAACATTAGCCGATCCAGAGTATAATACTTCGAGGCCTGTAGACATACTTTTTGATGCACACGTCTATTCTGAAATTTTAATGAATGGTCTACTTAAGGGTGAAGAGCATCAACCTATGGCTCAACAGACTCAATTGGGTTGGATTCTCTCAGGAAGCGTTAAGACTTATAACTGTCATGTGGTTGTGAATAACATTGAAGATTTGACAAAATATTGGGAAATTGAAGACGTCGGTGAGGGGACCACTTGCAGTAAGATGACATCCGAGGAGCAGCGATGCGAAGAGCTTTTTGCTCAAACCACCAAAAGGTTAAGAAACGGGAAGTATGAGGTGCGTCTCCCTATGAAAGACAACTTCGAACAACAACTGGGAAGTTCTAAACCTCAAGCCATTGCTCAATTCATGCAATTAGAACGAAGACTACAAAAAGATGAACAACTATCAGCTAATTATATAAAGTTTATGCAGGAGTATCTTGAAATGGGTCATATGAAGGAAAGCAAGGAGGATACCATTCCGTTCTGTTATCTACCTCACCATGGGGTGTTAAAACAGGATTCAGTCACAACAAAATTGAGAGTTGTGTTTAATGCCTCACAGAAAACAGGAACAGGTAAAAGCTTAAATGACTTGATGGACTGTGGACCAAAACTTCATCAAGATTTATTGACATTGTTGTTAGGTTGGAGACTGTACAGATATGTATTTACTGCAGACTGCGAGAAAATGTACAGAATGATCTTAATAAACAAAGAAGATCAACAACTGCAAAAGATCTTATGGAGGGAGAGTAAGGAAGCGCCACTGAAGGAGTATCAACTTTGTACTGTGACATATGGTACAAAAGCAGCCCCCTTTCTGGCTTTGCGAACTTTAAAGCAGCTTGCAGAAGATGACGCAACAAAATACCCGCTAGCCGCTGACGTCATTACAAACCAAATGTACGTTGATGACGTATTGAGCGGGAGTCAGACCATAACTAAGGCGCACGAGATCCAACAACAACTCATACAAATGCTCCGAGGGGCTGGTCTCACCTTACGAAAATGGAACAGTAACGAACCTAGTTTACTCGAGACGCTGTCCGACTCTGAACTCAATCAAACCACTACGCACTTCAAAAGTGAAGGATTGACAAAAACATTAGGCTTACATTGGAATCCGCAAACTGATAATTTTATATTCACAAACAAAATAAATAAATGCACTAACAGCTTGACGAAAAGGACGCTTTTATCAGAAATCTCTAAAACATTTGATCCTGTTGGTTTTCTTACGCCCTTGACGATAAGATCGAAGCTATTGTTCCAGAAAATATGGTTATCCAACTGTACCTGGGATGACATGCTACCTAAAGAACTCCAAGACGATTGGAAGGCCTTTTTATTAGACATTGATGACATACAAAACTTTACGATGCCTAGATGGCTAGGTGACATGACAAAGCCCTTCCAAATACACGGATTTTGCGATGCATCCGAAAAGGCATACGCGTGTGTTATTTACGTACGCACGGTAAATGACAAGAACGAGCCTCTAATCAGATTAATCGCTGCAAAATCAAGGTTAGCACCCATCAACAATAAACTGACGCTTCCACGACTCGAGCTGTGTGCGGCTGTATTACTGACACAACTCATGAAAAAGGTATTACAAGCCTTTAAGTGGGAACACATTGACAAAAATACATATGCTTGGAGTGACTCCATGATCGTCTTAAGTTGGTTAAATGGTGACGTCACAAGGTGGAAAACGTTTGTAAGTAATAGAGTGCAAAAAGTGTGTGACGTTATACCAAAAGAGCATTGGAATTATGTTAAATCCGAAGATAACGCTGCAGATTGCGCAACCCGAGGTGTATCCTGTTCACAATTACTAAAACATCCTTTGTGGTTTCAAGGTCCAGAATGGTTAAAAACTTTTGACAAAAATGCAATAACTTCACGAGATATCATACAAACTAACTTAGAATTAAAAACAAAACAACAATCATATGTTACGCAATCCGAACCGTCCTCAGTAGTCGTCGAGCTTATTGACGCGCACAGCGATATGACTCATATTACACGAGTTATAACATGGATACAGCGATTCATCAACAATTTGAAGTCGAGCACTAAAATAAAAACCAATTATTTAACATCAACGGAAATAAAAAATGCGGAAAAAACAATTGTCAAATGTATTCAATTGCACACATTCCAAGAGGAAATTTTGAAACTTATGGCAGGGACACCGATTAGTTTAAAAAGTAGTTTATTGACATTGACTCCTTACCTCGACGGCGAAAACATCCTACGCGTTGGAGGGAGATTAAAACACTCAAAGCTAAGCGATGACACTAAGAACCCCATGTTATTGCCACATAACCATAAACTGACTGATCTACTAGTCTGGCAAGCTCATCACCAGACTTTACATGGAGGTCCTAAGCTAACAGTAACACGCTTAAGGCAAAAATACTGGACCGTGGGGGGCCTGCGCGCTGTTAAGCGGGTCCTACACAAATGCACTACTTGTCGTCGATACCAAGCAAAAGCACAAAATCAGATCATGGCCGATTTACCACAACCCAGAGTGACAGTATCGCGCCCATTCACACATACTGGGGTCGATTTTACTGGTCACATCGAAATAAAGGCAAGTAAAGGCCGAGGCGTTAAAACCTTGCTGGCATACATAGCAGTCTTTGTTTGTCTGGCTACCAAAGCAGCACACTTGGAGCTCGTGACGGAACTCAGCAGTAGCGCATTCCTCGCTGCATTTAAGCGTTTCTGTGCCCGACGGGGAACTCCAAGTGATATGTATAGTGATAATGGCACCAACTTTACTTCAACTAATCGGATCTTACGACAACAATACAATACTATGTTACAAACTATTGACACCATGTTTCTGGACAAGATAGGAGAAATGGGAATAAACTGGCACTTTAACGCTCCGGGATGGCCAACCGCAGGGGGATTGTGGGAAGCATGCGTAAAAAGTGTTAAACACCACCTGAAACGCGTTATAGGTGACCAGCGTCTGACTTACGAGGAAATGACCACTTTACTATGCCATATTGAAGCCTGTCTAAACTCAAGACCGTTGTGCACTGTGACAGAAAATATTGAAGACATTGACTGCCTAACACCGGGCCACTTCCTCACCGGTACATCTAACCTGACAATTCCACAAGCTGACGCTGTTAATTGTGACCTACGAACACGATGGCAGATGTTACAAAAAATAACAAAAGATTTTTGGAAAAAATGGTCCCAAGAATACTTACAACAATTGCAAGCCAGGGTGAAATGGCAAAGAAAGAACACAGATCCACAACTAAATGACATTGTGTGCATCAAAAATGAAAACATACCAGCAGGAAAATGGGCGCTCGGACGTATTATTGAACTACATCCTGGAAAGGACGGCTACACAAGGGTTGTAACCCTTAAAACTGCAAGGGGTGAAATTAAAAGGCCAATCACAAAATTAGTACCTTTGGTAGATGAAGACCGAAACGTGACAAAAAACAAAGATAATAATGACAAAATAAAAAGACGAAACAAAACCGGAAAATTTAATTTAAAATGCTTTTCTTCCTTATTATTATTGTTTACATTAGTTACACCATCCTTACAACAAGCTACCAACAACATCCACATAACTCCATTGACCAGAAACCAAACCATATACTTTGACAAGGTTGCCGATTTACATGAGATCAAGGACGAATGGAAGGTGGTTTTTTATTATAACATGACAAATTACTGGCAAAACGTAGATGCATTACAACAATTCGTGGCTCATGTTAAGACGTTCCAGAAAGAGGGATGGGCAATGCAATTTCATGTTTTGATTAATCAGCTCGAACAAAACACGCAAGAAATAAATTATTACAATGACCTATTAAAAACACATAATCTAATACAGAAAAGATACAGAAGAGGCTTAATTGACGGCATTGGCTATGCGGCAAATTCTTTGTTTGGCGTTCTTGACCAAAGATTCGCGGAAAAATATGAAATTGATATCAAAACCTTACAACATAATGACAATCATATACTGCAACTTATAAAAAACCAAACAAGCATTTTAGAGGCTGAGCATAATATTTTACAACGCAATGAAGCTACAATGGCAAAACATTTTAACCTTATTAACGAGCATTTAATCTCATTACAAAATGACACGCTGCAACAACAAAAAGACACACAAAATGCCTTTTATATCATTACGTCAGCTATCGCGGCAGAGGCCATGGTCCAAAACCTAAAATATATTCAGCAAACTCTTATAAATACATTAACAAATATGTATCGGGGACACATTGACATACATTTAATATCCCCTAATCAATTGCAAACAGAATTAAATAAAATAGCACGACAATTGCCACATAAACTCGCACTACCGGATATACAAGACAATGTAAGAGAGATATACAGGCTGTTCCGCATTCATGCAAACATCGTAAATAATTTTCTCATGATGGAAATAAAGATTCCACTACTAGGTGATGAGCCGTATGAACTTGACAAGTTAATAAGCATTCCTCAGCGCGTTGATTCTAACCGCATCTTAAATGTCATACCAACCTCTGAAATGATTGCATTTAATGCTGATAAATTTACTTTTGTACCTTTAGACCAATCAGACCTTTACAGTTGTCAAAAGATCCAGGAAGAGAAACTGATGTGCAAACTAAATCAACCTGTGTATAGCACAAGAAACAGAGGGGAATCCATTTGTGACGTACAACTTATTCATAGCAATGAAAAACACGATGTATATTGCCACTCAGTAACTACAACCTGCACCGATAAATGGATCAAGTTGCATAAACAGAACACGTGGCTTTATTATTGTTGTGATGTTTGCGTAGTCCATACTATGTGCCCAGCTGGCATGACGTCAGACACCTTGCGTAGCACAGGACTGCTGACGCTCGGACGCGGCTGTGTTCTACGAGGTGACACATTCATGCTACATGCAACCTTAGACTATACTGACAATGTTATGTTAAATAATCCCATTCACTTAAACATACCTAATATATCACCTGTTAACTACATATTAAGAACATCATTAAAAAATACGTCATTGCAAATTGAAACCCATGAAGATGAATTAAAGAATATTAAAGAAAAATTGAATACTATCAAAGAAGAGTCAAAATTAGAAACTTTATCGATACATGATTGGCACCATTATACCATGATATACTTAGTCCTAACCATAAGCATTGCACTGTTTGTAGTTTCTCTCTTTTGTTGGCGAAGGAAAGTGGGTAGACGTAATGCTGCAAACCAAAAAGAAGAGACGCGAGGAAGCGAGCTGGAGCGCATGGAGCACCTGCACGAGGCTGACAGCCAACAGGGTGCGACGGCATCCCCATATTATAGTGAAATAAAGTGCAAACCAGAAGTGCATATTAGTGTAGATAAAGTGAAAAGTGTTGTGCCCTCCTCAAGTAAAGTGAAATTTGACACTGATAGACATAGTGACTCATGTGTAAAATGAAAATATGAACCTTACTAAACATTTTAAATACTTTAGTGATTATTTGTTTTGACTCTTATTTATAAATAAGTTATTATCGTATTGAGATATTTAAGTACCTAGTTCTATTACATTGTTGTCATGTACTATTATAAACATTGAAATATTATTATTAGTTACTTACTTAGTTAAGGGATTATGTATAACTCACTTCTTTACATCTTTGTTTGTTTGTAAGTGGCAGTATGTACGAGTTACGTACATGATTTTAGTTAATTAGGTTTTTGATTTGTTCATAGTTTTACTACCATGTAGGCGCGATTCAATATTGCACTTTGGTCGCGGGTTCGCGACCTACTTTTTGTACATTGACATTAGGCCAACCTGGCCGAATGCATACATCATTACAGTTAGTGTTCAATTAGAAGCCAATCGATTAACTCGGGAGTTTCATTTTTGACAACACCTTTTATCCCTTGGACACTCAATCTGACTTTTACATTTACATTGACGTTGACGTAGCTAACCGTTACATATACCTTATTGGCAAACAGTTAGAGTGTGTTATTGGAAAACATTGTTGAAATTTTTGATTCAGACAAAATTAATTAATAAATAATTACATAGTGATTATAAATAGGTACAAAAGGTGTTAAAATATACAATGTAGCGCCCCGTAAGGGCATAGCAAACAGAAGGAGTATAGCTAACTTATTTATTACTGATTTATACATTTTAACATTTAAAAATAAAATATTGTATTACATGTAACGCCCTGTAAGGACATAGCAAATTTTATGAGGCTGTTACATTATTATGAATGATTATATCTATACCATTATATAATTATATCCATTACAAAATAAAAAAAAATAACAATAAAAACTGAAAATAAAAATTATATCCTGAAGTCATGATACATTAAAAATATTCCTTAAACTTAAAGTGAATAATCTGATATCCGATGAATTAAAATATTTGTGAAATAAAATTACAGTCAAATATTGCCTTTTTAAATTATTATTAAAATTTATCATTAATGAACTCATCTGTTAAAAGATAATTTTTCAACTTTGTAATAAACCATGTTGTTTCTTTTACTTCTTTTATGTCAATGTGAGTGATAAACAAAGAGAGGATAACATTGTTAATCTCTGTTAATTTAACAGCCAACGTCAAAAAACTCATTCAACTTGAATTTAAAGAGGATTAAGGATGTCTAGATCAAGTTGATGCTGATATAATAAAATGAAGAAATCATGAAAGGATGTGTATTAATGTATGCAAAGTGACAGTCATCCAAACATTTTATAGAGAGAAACTACCTCTGCTTGGGCTTACGAAATCTTTGAAAATGGATGGACCTAAATGGTGAGTGAATGATAAGCACGATTACCAATAAATGAATCGTTGTTATAGCAATTGATATTGCATTCCCGAATGTGTTACTATTTGCAGAAGGCCAAATCAGTGTCGATTAAGAAATTCGTCGATTACATTCAATACCGTGTCTTGATTTAAGTCTATAAAAATTCCAACTAATTGGTGATTGACCCGAGGTCCAGCGATGCTTCCATCTCAATTTGAACGACAAACAAGCTTCGCCACTTCTACCAGATTGGAATTGGTTGTGCGCTGCGCGAACGAGGATCGTTAAAAGGATTTGCATAAGGTTGTCGAGGGATTTAATTACTTTCAAATTAACATTCGAGAGTTTTAGTTTCTAGTCTCAACTTTGGAAAAGGAGATATATTTTATTTGTTTTAGATTTTAGCTTTTCTAGTTCTACTGTGTCGGCAGACTTATGATCCCCTGATAGTAAACAGTCATTGCAACCAGTCTAATAATGGTTGTTACACCATGAGTATAATTTGTGCGTAGCTTAGATTTAGCTTACTTAGCTTAGCTTAGCGTAAGATTACCTTGAACTCTATTTTATGTTTTGACACTCAGTAACTTTATTAGAACTCATGTACTTTCCTAGCGATGGCGCAGTGGTTAACGCGCCCGGTCTGCGATTGCTGAGGTTAAGCAACTTTCTGCAAAGGTCGTTCATCGGATAGGTGACTAAAAATTTACCATCTCGAGCACCCTCCGTGCTTCGGAAGGCACGTAAAGCCGTTGGTCCCGGCTGCATTAGCAGTTGTTAACAACCACCAATCCGCACTAGCTGGGCCCGCGTGGTGGTTTACGACCCGTTCTCCCTATCCATCCATAGGGAAGGCGCTCGTGCCCCAGCAGCGGGGACATAAAATGAGCTGATGATGATGATGATGCCTTCTCTAGCTGTGGCTTCCTATTCTATGTCTGTAGAAAAAAATTACAATTGGCTTTGCCTGTCTTTACACAAAGTATTGTTTTGTTTTGATGGTCGTTGTTAGGAAGATTTCTTTTTACAAGCTTTTATTTAGTTTCACCTGTCCCGATGTTTGTTTGTGCTTAATCAAATCTTGCAAGTTAAATTTGATCCACTTCCCGGTTACCGATTTAGCTGAAATTTTGCATGCATGTGTAAATCGGATGACAATGCAAAATTATTAGGACATGGAGCTGATCTGATGATAGAACCGGAAGGTGGCCATAGGAACTCTGTAGTTAAACGACATCGAGTTTGGGCTCATATGATTCGTCTTGACGAGTACTTTGGTGCTAGATGGTAACCAGGGTCTGATGATGGAGCTGGAAGATGGCCATAGGAACTCTGTAGTTAAACGACACAACCCCCTCGAGTTTGGACTCGTTTAATCCGTCATGACGAGTACTTTGGTGCTAGATGGTAACCAGGGTCTGATGATGGAACCGGAAGGTGGCTATAGGAACTCGGTAGTTAAACGACACAACCCCCTCGAGTTTGGACTCGTTTGATTCGTCTTGACGAGTTCTTTTTTACTACTAGATGGTAATGATGGTAATGATGGTCTGAAGATGGAGCAGGAAGATGGCCATAGGAAATCGGTAATTAAACGATACAACCCATCTAGATTGGGCTCGTATGATTCGTCTTGATGAGTACCTACTTTGTTGCTAGATGGTAAGCAGGGTCTGATGATAGAGTTGGAAGATGGCTATAAGAACTCGGTAGTTAAACGACACAAACCCATCAAGTTTGGGCTCATATGTTTCGTCTTGACAAGTACTTTGTTGCTAGATATGTCATGTCGTTAATGTTGCGTCTCAGGGTATCAGGGCGAACTTTGTTGTACTGAAGCCCTTATCTCCCTAAAAAAATACTAATTAAAAGTTAAAAATAAAATTAAAAGAAAAAATACTATTTTAAAACAAGCTTCTTTTTATTTATTTTTTATTTTTTTATTACTTGTTAATAATAAAGAACTAAAAAGTTAAAAGTAATTTAAACCTGATAATAAGAAAATTTTATTTTATTTATAAATAAAAGCGTGGTACATTTTGATGGAACATTATAGAACAATTAGTATAGGTGTTACACTTTCATTATTTTTCTTATTATCAGGTATAAATTATTTTTAACTTTTTAGTTCTTTTTTTATTAACAAGTAATAAAAGCTTGTTTTTAAAAAGTTTTTTTTTCTTTTTATTTTTATTAGTAAAGCTGTTACCTTCCACATGTAATTTAATTTTAATTCTGAAACAGACTGCCGACCAGAACTCGTTAAACCAAGTTAATTTGTTATTGCTTAGTATACTTTACAAAGCTTCAAATTGAGGTCGCAACGCAATCAATGTAGGATTTAAAATGAAATTGCCGCGATCAACACCGTCTGCGTGAAATATTACGTATATTATCGTACCTATATGTTACTAACTTTGTGATCAGTATCGACACTCAAGAACAGCAACCCTCCACGTTGGAACTTAGTTATAACGACGCCGAAATTGACTTGAGAATATTCAGATATGTTTAACGAAGCACATATGAAGTTGTTATATTCAATTAATAAGAATATGTAATCAGAGTAATTAAACGACGAATCAGAACTTCAAAGATTTTTGTTTTACATCAAAGCAGGGAATTGCTAGCTGACCTACTGGTGTACCGATAATTGTTATTAAGATACCACTAAAGTAATCATCATCATCATCTCCTTGTCTGACACCTAAATTCTAGATAACAGGCAATTAAAATTAATTCAGCCTTAAACAGATTTTATAATCTGTAGTATTGGTGTAATTATAAAATCATTTAAACATATTTCATAAATGCATCCCAAAATCCCAACTAGCTGAAATTAAACGTGGAAATCACTATTAAAATATCTTCAAATGATGTATTCGACTTTCTCGTGTAAAATGAATTCGCAGAGCACTCAGTGTAGGAACTTAGTAATTTTATAAAACTTCATTGCAAACCTGAAGACGCTGCACTTATGAGCTTTCGCGAACGTAACTTAAATCCGATTTGCGAGTTCCAATATTTGTTTTAAAGTCTATTTTTGTGCTGCATCACTTTTCCTGTATAAAGTTTGTTAAAGTATTAGAAGTTTTCAAATTTGATTTTATAAGGTGTCATAAAACTAAGTTCGTATATTTTGGTGAGGTCTGGCATTCAACTGAAATGAAATGACATAATTAATTTACTTTAGAAATTTAACTTAGTAAATACTGATACACATGAATTCATTGCGAATGTCGAGTAAATGAATGAAAAAGACGCACAAACAGATAAAACACAATATTTTAATCTTAGTGGCCTGTTCCTGATATATTTTTTGAAGTCCAAATGTCAGAATGGTAGTTCACTTGGTATTCCATATAGTCTATAGAAATTGTAGAATCCAGGCCCGATAGTAGTGTTGCCAAATGGTACATAATGATGCTTCCTTTTTACGGTATTTAGCTAATTTGTAGTCATAGATTTCTTGAAATATAGTTTTGCGTATAAAATATACAATTTTTCTTGGGCTTTTTTTATTAAATGATGTATTCTCAAAATATCCACATTTAATTTAACGCCACCTTACACACTATAGATCGAATAAAAAATCATTATGTTGTGAATTTAAGAAAACGTGTAACCCCAAAATACCTGCTTTGTTTCTTCCCCCAACTTAAAGAATTGAAATTTATTGCGCTAACAAATGGCGCACCATTGCTTCAAACATGAACCACGTTTTACTAATATATCCAGTTAATAGCCGGCCCTTTATCCCTTTGATGGGCAACGCTCCTGCTAATTATAATTGTGTAATACGCCCTCGGTGGGAGCACGTCGGTGCATGTTAATTATGTTTCGTCAATATTAGTTTGTTAAGGCCCACCCTGGAAATCTACACGCTTGAGATTGAGATTAAGACTTCGATTACATCATATTATCTACAGTAAATTATATGGAATTAGTTAATTTGTGCTGTGCGGTAAATGGAACGCATCATCCATATTGAAATTAAGGTATGGCAACATGTTTCGAATTTTGATAGTACCGCTAAATCTTTGAAACGGGCTGTGGAAAGGGTCCGGAAGCTTAAAGGAATCTAAAATAAATACGAGTAGATCCGTTAAAAATCTGTTTTTTAATTTCAATACAGGAATGTGTAAAAGGAGATGTTCCATTTTTGTATGGATGCTGGGCCCCCTAATTCTTACAGTGATGAAATTATATTTTATGAAAAGAGCACAAAATAAGTAACCATTCCATGTATTATTATATTTTTTAAACATACCCAAACATTGTATTATATAATAAAAAAGGTCAGATAATAAAAATTCATAAAATAGCAACCCTAAACTTTTTATACCTTGGCAACTTTGCTTTTCTAATGTCTTGACAACTTCGTGAAGTGAACTGTCAGTGTCAGATGTCAAGTCAAAATAACTGACAATGACACAACTGACACTTCAAATGACAGCGAGTACGTATTTAAAAAATATAACTTATTTTTTAAATTAGTAGTGCAATGGTACGATCCATTACAGCCATCAACCGCATGGTTTAATTTTCAGGAAATTGCATTGTAATCTTGAAATACCTTTTAAAATGTAATAAGTTCAGCAATATATAACAAACACTTAAAACTTTCCTTAGAAACCAAAAATAATAAGAAAAGCTTGATGAAGAAAAAAAGATTTCAAGTTTTTAAATATTTTTTTAAAGTATGTTGGGGCCTTTTTATATATTTTTTTTGGAAACATCATCTCAGAAGGCAGATCTATCAGAAAAGCATCACTTCAAAACTGTAATAAAATAAGGACCCAAAAACGAACATCTCCTTTTACACTCTCTCGGTGCGCGAATCCATTTTAATTATTATTCATTTTTTTAAATAATGGGATCTCAAACATGGCAGTTTACTTAAAAAGAAACCCCGTTAAATATTTTATTTAAAATTAGATTTGATGATTAACCATAATAGTTTCAATCTCTTATCATGCATCATCTACCTTTATAAGATCTCTGTTTAAAAGCAAATCAATTAGACGGGTGACATCTGCCAAGCAAGTTTTATTCAGGCATTTGTAAAGCGGGGTCGCCCTTTTCACTGTTCCCCAGTTCAGTCTTTAGTTCCGAAATAGAGACAAATGAATCGAGCCGAGTTATCTTGTCGCCATTTCTTCTAATTCGCGACCAAATGACCTGCGGGCCATCTCAGGGTTAATTAAAGAATTAATCGTCACCGCCTCTGGCTAGCTGCGTGACTAAAATTTGTCCTAGCCTTATTTATTAGCAGCAGCGGTTCTGATCTCCGACGTGGGCGTGTTTTATTTTGGTCTCGCTTGCTTACTTATATGTAATTTATTATGTTTGTGGATCACCGTTTGAGCGACTTTAAATAATACTTTCGTATTGTGCGTTTGTTTATTTTCGAAACAGAAAATGAGGAATTCTTCACGTATCACACTTTTTTCTATCTAATTTTCTAACTTGGGAATTGTGCTTTCGGAGACACGTTAAGTCCGTTAAGTGCTGGTTGTTGTGACGTAAGATAGCGGTCGTTAATACCCACCATCCTTTTGACCAGCATGCTAAGGGCCCATACTCCTCATGTGTTATTGTGTTTGTGGAAAGACCTGTGTCCAACAATGAACTTTTAAAGGCTGATGGAGATAATGATATAAACTTATTGAATGACTAGTGTGTTTTCTCACATCCTGTGTTTTGTTTCGTCTTCTGTCAATAAACTATAAGATGCCACAATGGGACAAGGAGGCTTTTTTCTTGTTGTGCCTCTTCAATCTTTAAGGTCAGCTTCATATTTTATCTTTTAAAGTTTAGACACTTCTAGTTAATGTTGTAATTATCTTACTGATTTTCGAGCGAGTAAACTATTTTGAGTTTCGGTATTGTATCTCCTAAGACGTCATAGTTAGTGCCATTATTTACACACGGATGTGTGCTGCCGAGTCAGGAAACGGCGCCGGTATCCTCGCAGATCAATTATGTATGTGCATCAATCGCGGCCGAGGTCGCGCACGTGTGAACTCGCCCGAAAATATCGCTGATTAATTCCCCCGACGACTGTACCGCGTGCAATTTGCTTGCGCGGCTTCTGGAGTTTCTATCCCCTGTGCTTATATCCCCTTCGCTGGCTAGATTGATGGTGCTGCTTCAACATGCTGGCTCATTGTGCTCTTGTATGACTTTGCGGGTAGTACAATAAATGGTTGTTACAGATGTTGAATACTGAACAGTCGGGTAGATTCGCAAATGATTTATACGATGCGTAATGTGTTGTACGAAGATTGACTTCGGAGTAGTACTGTTTGTTACGTCTTATTTTTGTTAATGATATTACAAATCCATTTTTATAAGTATCATTGCTCAGAGATTAGTATAATTATTATAATATTATTGCCTTAAGACGGATCATTGCCACTAATTAAAATAAATGGATTATAAATCTGTTCATCTACTTTGATGACTATTTTACTAAGAGTCATGTATTTAACAATATAATGTCCTGCTGCATGGTCCATGCCTATGGGAAAATTAATATGAATTTAGTTGCGTACTTTTTGTTTTGATTTCAATGATGGAGGCTTTTGCCCAGCTGTGGGTTAGTATATATGGGCAAATTACTACTACTATTACTGCTTATGTCAATTAATTATTGGTCCATAAATCTTTATATTGTGTTGCTCATATATAGGATACACATATACCTATATTATTGCAAAACCATATTTTGCAATAAATATTTAAGAATTCATCATCATCATCATCATCATTAGCTCTATTTATGTCCCCATTGCTGGGGCACGAGCCTTTCTATGGATGGATAGGAGAACGGGCCCTAAACCAACACGCGGGCCCAGTGCGGATTGGTGGTTGTTAACAACTGCTAATACAGCCGGGACCAACGGCTCAACGTGCCTTCCGAAGCACGGAGAAGCTTGAGATGATAAATTTTTGGTCACCCATCCGATGACCGACCTTTTTGCGAAAGTTGCGTAACGTCAGCAATCGCAGACCGAGCGCGTTGACCACTGCGCCGTCGAGCTCCTCCAATATATTGAGGATTGAAAGTTTTAAAAATATTAAGGTACCTGAACCTTCCATCAAATTGTAGCGTCCCTCAACTTCCCACGATGATTTAGTTAGCCGAGCGCTTAACGGTGACTGACTTATTCGATCAATATACGAGTAAAACTCTGTTCCACATCGTAAATTACGTTAGAGCCGCGGATGCAGTTGTGAACTTGTGCGGGAACATCGCTGACTATAATGTCCGCGGATTGGTGATAGCAGTGGCATACAAAGTCAAAGTCAAATCATTTATTCAACATAAGCCATCACAGGCACTTATTGACGTCAAAACTATAAAATCCAAATAATAAAAAACTAAAAAATTAGTTTAGACTAAACCACGGAATCTACTACCAGTTCGGATTTTGGGAGAGCCTTCGACCGAGAAGTGCTGGCAAGAAACTCAGGAGGCTTACATATATCTTTTTCTCCATCTTTTCAACCAAAATACAATCGAGTAATATAATAATCTATCTATCTATATCAGCCTTTGGGTTCGTCTTCGAACATACTTCATACATACATAACATTTTTTCTATCAATATACTAGCACTATGGTCGCCTGAATCACAGGATTTTCCTAGTTCAGGCAAAAATTCAATATGTTTATCTATAAGAATTTATCTGTTTCTGTTTATATGTGTGATTTTATATGAAAAATAAATTATTACTTATTACTTATTATAGGCCTCCTCTTCGTCTTTCCAGCGTTCTCTGTTACCAGCCACCTGCATCCAGTTAATTCCGGCTTGTTGCCGGATGTCGTCCGTCCATCTTTTAGACGGTCTTCCCCTGTCGCGGGTGTCATTGCGGGGTCTCCACTCTAAAGTCCTTCTAACTCAGCGATCGTAGTTCATCCGTGCAATGTGTCCCGCCCATCTCCACTTACGGCTCTCAATCTCGATATAATAATATACAAATTTTATACAATTTTGTACACATGAATAACAATATTCAAGCCAGCGCAGGCGACTTATTCCCATACGACTGCAACTGGTATGTAGCGGTTTCAGCGGTTTTGTTATTTGTCTAGGTTTGAAGCTTTTTTTTGACTGACTTATTCGATTAAACCCTCGCGTGCCATATGTACGCACGGTCGTACGTTAAGGTGGCCCGCTAATTATACCTACAGCGCGGGACGGGTATAAAGCCCTGTTTCACAATCCACATCGTACATTACGTTAGAGCAGCGAATGCAGTTGTGAACTGGTGCGGGAACAACGCTGACTAATGTTTGCGCTTCCCGCCAGCCAGCGGGCTGGTGATAGTAGCAATAGTATACGATTACTGGTATATGGCAGTTTATTTTTTAATTGGCAGTTATTTTTCTGGGTAAGAAGCGTTTTTTCTTTGACTGACATTCGATTAATATACAAAGGATTATATGTTCTATATCGTTCATGACGTTGGAGCCGTGAATGCGAAAATACAGCGGTTTCGTTATTATGCTTTTAGAAGCTTTTTTAAGTCTTTAATCGCCGTGGTGGTCACCGGTGGGTGACCACCGGTGACCACCACTACTTACTGGTTACTTTTACTATTTATTAATGAGTTTTTGAGAGCAATATGCTATGTTTTGTGGTCGATTCTTTTTCTCTATAATGAAGCTCTTCCGTAGCTAGCGACACGTCTGTCGGTCATCTACATACGAGTAGAAACCAGTAGTGTCGTCGCGACACATAGACTGCAGCTGCCGTCTGCAGTCGGCTACGGAATTTGACCTTAAAACATTAAAAAAAACAAATGACTTACTATAAAGCATACTAACCGAGTTGCAAAAAGTAATTTATTATTATATTACATTTTACCGAAAATTTTATTGGTGTCCCGTGCTGATGGTAGCTGGATGTGCGCTCGTTTGCCAGTATTGTTATAAAAAAGTAATTCTTCATTGTAACGTTCTTGCTGAAAAGTGAAAACGTGGTTGGTACGTTTGTCATTTGAAAATAAATACCCAAACCCTCAATGCATTATTATAGTAGATATATGTATTAACCGATAACATTATTATTTGGTTTATTTATAAGATTGTATTGGTGTTTTATATCCCGATTTTAAATTGAAGCTTTCTGCCCGATAATGTAGCGTAAAGGTGAGACGGCTAAATATACATAGGTGTATGCCAAAACCTTGAGCCGTCTAGAGGGCACTGCGCATTGTATGGTACTGTACTTTGCTAGCTCATCACAGGTAACACTGCCAACTGTGATGATATTATTGGTTACTAATGTTCTGTTATAATTAGAATTTAAACACTATCGAAATATACTCAAAAGACAGGAACATGTTACACCACACACAACATTTTTCCGGCTTTTCATTGTGTTGTAATTGTCTTTGTTCAATTTTCTTTGTGTGTGTTTGTATCTTTAAAAAGTTAACCAGTGGTAAAACCAGTGATGAGAGAAACAAGCTATTGTCGGCAGCGTTGCTCGCGTGCTTTACAAGACGTCTTGTGTCTGATAAAATGGTTTTACCAACTCGGAAACCTTCGCGGAAGAGTACAACGGTACAAACAAAGAAACATTAGAATGAACGCTTTTGCGAATCTACTCGCGTTTAATTTGTAATATAAGATTTTATCCTGAAGTTCCAAAACCTTTACAGGGTACGTGGTCACAGGGAGAGACTTACGTGTCGGTCGTCTCATAAATAGTTGTAAGTTTATGCCTGGCGTCGATGACGTCACATTGACGTTCAGCTACGGTATGCAAAAAGGAGCAATTTGAAATATTCGGGAAAAAATGTTTGTAAAATTACATGAAACTAACCTTTAATGATTGACAAAATTTCAATAATACCTATACAGTTAAGGTATAGGCGCAATCTTAACTCGACCGGGTTGTTGTAGGTATGCATAGATAATAAAATGCATTTCTATCAAAGTGCGTTTCATCACACTCATACGCAGACACAATGTTTCTCATTCGACCGAACGAAGGTTAACGCCCGTGCCCTTCGCATTTGTCTGATTAAGAACACATTATGAATACTACTACCTACATAGTGCACCGCTCCCATCGGCAAACACGTTCTAATGGAATTAGCGCTGAAATTGCTGAGCGCCTCAAAACAAGCAGACAGGCAAGTCTCCTCGTTATCTGAATAATGTATTAGCATCGAGGAGTCTCTCCTAGATTCAAGGCGGGCATCGGTGTTGCTAGCTTTTGAAGGATTTACCGTCATATCTAGCGGATTGGTATGAGCTGAAACCGGACAAATCCTTCGTCGTAACGGATTTTCTAGCGGAATGACAGAATGTACAATATATTATGGTAGGTACCTAATATTTTTGTTATATTTTGAAGGCTTGAGCAGAAAAGAGTCCATCTAGTTACTTATTACTTTATTAAAAGTATCTCTTTATTTAGTTGTCGACCTAAAAGTGGGTATAAAAGACGCTATTTTCAAAAAACTCTTAGCGTGATGGAATTTTGACAGAATTTTTTTTTTTTTTTACTTCCTTAAAAATAGTTTTTGTTTTGTCAAAAGCTTGCGGAATTTTAAGGTTATAGTTGGCAACACTGGCGGGCACACCCAGCCGCGCTAAATTAGATTTAGAGAGCGCTATAAAAATGTTGCTGCTTAATGTAGAACTCGGGCGATGTTGAGTGCGAAAGCACGAGTTACTTTAGTACGTTATGCATTGCTTTGTGGAAGCTGATATATTATGAAATCGTTTAGATGAAGCTTTTCCCTACCTCAAAGAGTTTTCTAGTAACTTTACATGTAAAATGTCTATTTAGATGTTCGAGTGATCAACCGTAAGCTAAACCTGGTGTCCTATTCCATCCATTTAGGCATCGGGAATTCATTCATTCATTAAGTTGCATATTTTGTTATTATATTATTTGCTATTTCATCACGTTAATGAAACTACGAAAGAAGCGCATCCTGGTGAAAAACGAGGAGAGTTAAAATAATGCCATAAAAAGTCTCGTTTCGTTCGCGAATAAAAACTCGTAGTAGGTACCCAGAACAATTGTCCAACAACAGGTCGATCTGCATATTGTCTTATAACCACCCGCAATTGCTTGTTGTTTTGCAATTCCTTTGTTCCACTCACCACGGGCGTGTTATTGCATCTTTCACGATAAAATTTTGCAACGTGTCACAATACTCACAATCGCAACTCATTTCATTGTGAGTCGAGCTCATTGGTATTGTCAGTAAAACTCGCTGAGTTTGCTAAATTAGTGTGTTAACAAATGGACCAGTAAGTGGAAGTCTAAAAGATAGGAAAACATGCTTTTACCTGTCGTCTGCTGTAAATACAGGCAATAGATTTTATATTGTTTAGGCCACTGATCAGTGCTCGCCGCAGATTAAAAACTTTGGTAAAGCTGCAATTAACAATCGTTAAATGTTGTCGTTGGTTATTCTTATTCTTAATAACCACCAATCCGCACGGGGCCCGCGTGGTGGTTTGTGGCTCGTTCTCCCTATCCATCCATTAGCCCAGCAGTAGGGACATAAAATGAGCTGGTGATGATGGTGATGAAAACTGAATTCAATCATATGTAAAAATTCTCATAGGAAACTTTAAATAGGTAACAAAATTTCTCCCATAATTTTGCATTATACATATTTCAATGCGTATTTCTATAGTAATCTTAACATACGTTAAGTAATGCTACGGACTTCATCTCAGCCAAAAAGACGTCCACTGCTGGACAAAGGCCTCCCTCAAAGATAAATAATTTTGAGGGGAATTTGCCATAATCGCCACGCTTGTCAGGCGGGTTGGCGATCACAGTAAGGTGAGAATAATCACAGAGAGACGCTGCTGCCCATCCTCTGGAATGGTCCCATAGTCGCCTTCTACGACACCCACGGGAAGAGATGGGGTGGTGCAATTCTTTACCCCCGGCACCGCACGGGAAACGCTACGGACTTGGTAGTGCTGTATCAATCTGCTCATTTTAGTAAAAAGTTGGCACCTAAATATTATAAATGCCGAATTAAAGAAAAGCGTTCGCCTTTGGTCTATGTGTTGGAGGATATGAATGGTCGTGACATTGGCGTTTGGCAAATCAAAGACCTTAAAATATTGGTAGCTCTCTGAAAGATTGATATATTTTTTTTTGGGTGTTCTTTTCGGATTTTGATATAGGTCAAAATCCTCTTTTAGGAGAGGGGGTGCTGTAACATAGCGTTACAAACACCTAAATTAAAAGACTTATTTAGCACGATAAATTATTAACTACTCATCATCATCATCATCATCAGCTCATTTTATGTCCCCACTGTTGGGGCACGAGCCTTCCCTATGTATGGATAGGGAGAACGGGCCATAAACCACCACGCGGGCCCAGTGCAGATTGGCGGTTGTTAACGACTGCTAATGCAGCCGGGACCAACGGCTTTACGTGCCTTCCGAAGCACGGAGGAGCTCGAGATGATAAATTTTTGGTCACCCATCCGATGACCGGTCTTTGCGAAAGTTGCTTAACCTCAGCACTCGCAGACCGGGCGCGTTAACCACTGCGCCATCGAGCTCCATTAACTACTACTTATATAGTAACAATCAAAATTAAAATCTATTGATTGCTTAAAATATTATTACAACAATCAAAAGAATCAAGAACATTGACACGTGTTGCACAACATGAATTCGATAATTGTTCGTGCTAGGCCCTGTAATGTAGAATTTTGTTTTATTGAGGATTTTGTTCTAGTGTTCTCCAATACAAAATATATTTTTTACAACACCTATTAATCCTTTCAACTACTGCAATAAAAGAAATTGCAAATATTTTAAGAGATTTTACCGTATTCAGATCCTTGTTTATAAAAATTCGACGATATGGTTCTTTAGAATAAATCCTTTCTCTTATAATTTTGGAATTCTCATTCATTTAGATTGCTCACCGACAGACTGACGGACTAATCACGCAATCTCAAGAACTATTAAGCTTACAAACTTGAAAATTGCCAAGTAGGTTCGTTATAGGTTAGAGACGTCCACTAAGAAAAGATTTTTCAAAACTCCCATGGCATGACGGGATACGGGTGCTTACACACACGGAGGAAGTCTCGAGAATGCCGCCCGTATCTAGTATAAAGTTTCACCTTCATCCAAATGTCTATAATTTTATTTATTCAAAGCAAATGTTACGTTTTGTTAGCTTATTCATATTCATCTTAATAAGTACTACAGAACAAAAGTAAGGTATCAACAAAAATACTGTATCAATTTTACAAATAAATTAAATGCGAAAGTATCCATAATCATTAAGTTGTTTAACTTTAAATACATCGAAACAGTTCAACACATTAAGTAAGATAGTATTTGGCACACAAGTAGAGTATATCCTGGATTTACACATAGGAAAACATATAATTCCTTCCAAAAATTTAACGTTTGGGTAAAGCCAGTGAAGCAATAAAGATTTATGACTTGACTATCATAGATTCTTATTTATCGTCGTAAAGTGTGTTCAGAAAAAGGCGCAAAAGTTAATGGCTTTCTTAATGTCGCTCACCGGAAGAATGACCAAACTGTACTTCTGCAAAAGACAAGAAAAAGGAGAATAATAACATGAAAAACAGTAACATGATGTTGTTAAATAAGACTATTTAATTAAAACTACGAATGTTTGCAAAAACACCCCTCAAACAAAAATGTCTGATTCATCAACGGAAAGTCTCGGTGCAAAACTCGAGACAAGAGCACAATGTAAAGTTACAACCACTCCATCAACTGAACGTCACAATGTAATATTTGCCTTCGTAAAAGATAAATTTTAAACACTGAAAGCTTTAGCCTAGAGAGGGATTAACGATTTTAATTTAAACTCGCCAACCTCCTGTTAACGATTCTATCCATCAAACAGCTCGCATAAATCTTTAACGAGCAGTTGCACGATACATTGTGGTTGCAAAACGCAACGCAGCGCAGGGACGAATAAGAACAACAGAACGCAATAACAGAGATATGAAAAAAGGACAATAAGGGATAAGGCAAACGCGCGTATAAAGGCAGTGCCTGTTACTAAAATGCTGGGGAATTACGGCTACATAAAAATGAAGGGAACGACCGCAGTGCTTCTAGACAATGCCCCTGGTACGCCATCGCTTGCTATTAACTCTCCCTCCGCCGTAACTATGCATTGCCAAAAAGGAAATGCTCGTATTAATACAAGCCAAGGTGAAAGAACCAGAAGAATATCGTGATTAAAATAAAACTTTATTTTTTAATAGAACGCCTATTTTTGTAAACAATCCAATAGAAACTAAAAAAAAAGTTGTATCATCCTCATACATCGCTCATCGTTTAGTAAACTCTATTTCAGGTTTTATTGCACTCCGTTAGTAGTTTAAAGTTAATAGACATAATTAACGGTTTTACCAAGATTTTGCTAAATCTATATTTAAGATTCTGATGCAAACATGCAAGTGGCCTTTGAAGTCTATTAAATAAGCTGTGCCCTGCGGTTTCACCCGCGTTAATTAGCGACTGTTCCACTCCTATTAGTCATAGCGTGATGTAATATAGCCTATAGCCTTCCTCAATAAATGTACTATTCAATACAAAAATAATTTTTCAATTCGAACCAGTAGTTCCTGAGATTAGCACGTTCAAACAAACAAACAAACAAACAAACAAACTCTTCAGCTTTATAATATTTGTATAGATTTCATACTCTCGATAGAATGCATGAATCTTAACCTCGATCAATGATGTGTTCGAAATTTCCGGAAGCGTGCTAAATCGAGGATAACCTCTATCAAATTATCTATACGACATGATGTTACGTAAAAATATTCTACGAGTAGATTCCAAAAATCCTTAACATTGGTGTCTCGTGATGTTCAGAGGCCAAATTAGATTGAAAATAATGTATTCTGAGTAACGTAGCTACACCATACATAAATGGGTAATAACATTTATTTAGCCAGAGCGTCTTTGATCGTTAAAAAAACTATTTATGTCCAGGTTTCGCAACTGTTATTTGATGTCTTTTTGTACTTTTTATTCTTTTGGAGTTAATTATTACAGTTTTAAAAAGAATGAGTGCTACGAGCTCGCAAGTAATCAGTTTTGAAAACTGCTCTTTTCGCTTTTCTTTTTAGTGTCTTGTCACTTTATAGATAGATAGAGATATCTTGAAATCTGTGACTATGATTGGTGGTATATTCGATGACACAGTTGTCTTGTGTACTTAGGATTATCACATATCATATCATATTATATATTTGTTATTTTCAACCACGAAAATAATAACAGATGAAAGGACTCAAAACCTTAGTGAGAAAATTCCTCGCATTTGTCCAGAAGTCATTGGAAGTTTCCAAGATTAAATGAAACTCAAGTTTTCATTGAGCGTGCAGTATCTCCCTCGCTTGGCTATTGGCTATTCCAGTCACGTCCGCCTGGCGGGTATAAACAATTAATTTTTTTAATCAACTGCGCCCGCCGGTGACTTATCTCCCTGGAGCTGATGTTGTGCTATTTATATATGAGAAATAATAAATTGATCCACAAAAAATAGTAGGCTAGCACCTAAAATGGTAAGTTAGCATCTAAATGTCGTTTAGGTGCTCACTTTGTATTTTTAGGTGCTAACTTAGTATTTTTGTGGGTTACGTTAGGTTACTTTGGTGATCGATTAAATACAACCCTTTATATATTAGTGTTATTATATAACTTTTTAAACTGTCATGGTCACTTACATTAGAATAATAATATAACAGGATTATTACTATGTTTTTTGTTGTGTGTGAGTATCCGATATTTCATCCGCCATGATATGTTGATCCACTCAAAAGATGATGATCCATTCAAAAGAGTGAGACAATTTTAATACCTAGGACATATTATCACTGATGATCTTAAAGACAATGCAGACATTGAACGTGAACGCAGGGCGCTGGCTGTCCGGGGTAACATGTTGGCTCGCAGGTTTGCTCGTTCTTCGACTGAAGTCAAATTAACATTATTAAAGGCTTATTGCCAATCTTTTTACACGAGCAGCTTTTGGGTCAATTGCACTCAAAGGGCATACAGCACTCTGCGTGTTCAATATAATAATGTTTTCAGAATGCTGTTGCGGCTGCCGCGCTTGTGTAGCGCGTCCGCGATGTTCGCCGACGCGCGTACGGATGTTTTTTATGCGATCAGGCGCAAACGTATCTCCTCACTGCTACGCAGAGTGCGTGGTACCAGTAACAGCATTCTGAAGGCATTATCAGATAAATATGATTGCCCAATACAATAGTTTTTTTTATAAAATATGTTATTGGGGCAGTTAAATAGCTTTTAATGTACCTACAATTTTATTTAATATTATTTTAATTTTAATTTTTATTATTTATTTAATTACTAACATAGTTTAAGTGCCCATTGTAACTAATCATAATTGGATCTATTGTTATCTTTAATAAATGAATTATTATTATTATTAATTAATAAACACAACGCGTACAACTCACACACAACAAAAACATGGTAATAATCCCGTTAAGTCTAGTAATTCTAGTGTTATTATAATTATCCTTCAATTCGCCAGAAACGTTGTAAATTGTCGGAATTTTGTTATCATTCTGTTATGGAACTGGTTTCCATCTTGACGCTTGTGACTTTTGGATGAAATTCGGATTATATTTATGTTTAACTTATGTTATAAAAACGTTATGTTTAACTTATGTTTAATTTATGTTATAAAAACTTTTTATTTCAGAGGCGATTTTTCTATCTTTATATTATTTTTATTATTACTATACATATGTGGAAGACCCAGGTTCGATTCCTGGCTGGGTCGGATAGGCATTTAATTTTTTCACTGTATTTTATATAGGTATATTTATTATTATGTGGTTTAATTTTGTACAGCCATTTTGATGTGTTTTAATTTGTGGTTTTTCCTGCGTCTATCATATTTTAATTTTTATTAAGAAATTCGGTTGACTTTTAAGTAATTTATTTGTAACAGAAGTAATTTCGGTTGATATCATTATCCGTAGGCAGATTCTTTTAGCGATTTCGCGTCCCGCTTTTTAAGTGTATTCCATATTTTACGTAAATTTAGTTATTACATTCACGTTTATCTTATCTTAAAGTAGAACTGTCTGATTAATGTACTGTCGCACAGCTCTTAATAAATTGTCGACTGATAGTTGGTGAGAAACAACTAGTTTAATCAGCAGCGTGTAAAGTTAAAGTTGGTTAGGGCAAGCTCCGTGGCCGCTATCTTTATGGCCGGTTCTAACTGCGATGGCCGGTGCGATGGCCGGTGCGATAGTCGGTGCGATAGTCGGTGCGATAGCCGTGCAATGTCAGGCCACCGGTCACCGTTACAGTTCTATCTGAAATCGGACGGTTTGACGTAGATCACTAGCGACAGTAAAAAATTGTATCCTCAAAAATCAATTGTAATTGAAAAATTTGTATTCTCAAACTTAATACTTCAATGAAGAAACTTTACTTTTATTAAAGAAGCGGGTCTAGCTATTTCTTTGTTAAATGCATATTTTAACATTATAAAATTTTCTATAATAATAAAGTTAGACTAATAACATTGTCACAAGGTTATGATTGCAAACAATTAAGCAAAGAAATGGTTAAATCACTACTTATAATTTATTTATTTTAAACTTTTGCAACAAAATATTACATGGCGGACTTAATTATGTGCCCTTTTTAAGTTTCTTGTCGATTCTTCTCAGTACAAGGTCTCCCGCCCGCCCTGTAGACTTGCGAATAAACGGCTAAACTGAATAAAACTTTCAGAATTTTTAATTTTACAGTACTCCTGTTGTTTTTAAGTGAATAAGTTTTTAATTAAAATATTTGCATTACGGGAATAACTAATGTGTAAACTATGAATACAACGACAATTAAAAAAGTAACTAAAAGACGAAAAAAAGTATATGAAAAAAATATATTTTGGTAAAATAAAGTTAATTATGTCTGTTACCATTAACGTCAAGTCAATGTGCTTCAATTGTTTGTGCCTCATTGGCAACAAATTAAACGACACGTTTTCGCCTCACTATAGAAATTGCCAAGTAATTCCACCCATCCTAATGACTATACATTTTCGTTCTATCGGTACCGAGTACCGTCATAATATGCATAATATTTTGACACAACCGGCCCAAATTATACCTATTGCAGCGCTATCTACCGGATCCAATTGTTGTGAATCGAAACCATCCAGAAACCTACTTAAACACACGAAAAATTTCATCAAAATCAGTCCAGCCATTTAGGAAGAGTTTAATGACATACACACACGTATTGAAGAATTATAATAGATACAATAGTAAACAACTTGAACTCAGCTTAAGCTCTGGTGTGAGATTTGTTTCTCATTCGATAACGCTAACGAAACGAGAATTTATAGCTTTATAGTAACCAAAAAAATTGCCATAAAAATACTAGTTTTTATCAACGTGTTCGAATCTATACTATTAATAAAGAGGTAGAGTTTGTGACTTTGTTTGTTTGTTTGCGGAGACATTTTATTTTTAAAATCTTAAATCCACGCGGACGAAGTCTCAAGAAAAGTGCAAGTGTAAAATAAAATTGGCATTAGGCTGCTGACTTTGCCGCTAGAAGTCCTTCACTTGTCGCACGTTCCTATGTAACGGGCCCGTCGCTATCTTATTGCTACAAACTAAATTCACAAAATAAAGAGACTGCAGACTACTTCACAGAATGCATCTATCAGCGAATAGCTTGTGTAGAGTATGTAGAGAGAAAACGGAGTCAATGCAGCACCTACTGTGTGACTGCGACTCTCTGGCTAGGAAAAGAATGGGACTCCTGGGGTCGGCCTATCCGAAACCGGAGGACTTCAGGCTCTTGGCCCTTAAAGACGTTGCCAAACTTATGGCATCTATCTTTGCAGAGGAAGAAGAGTGAAAGGATGGGGATGCACAAAAGATCCCGATGGGTCGAATTGCTACTGCGAGGGAAACCTCAGCAGGCCCCAATAACATAACATAAGATAAGGTAAGATAAGATGTAACGGGCCAGTCGCGTTATTGCTACTCGGTTCTTGTCTTGCAGTGTGTCCACTACAAACTAACGGCACAAAATAAGGAGACTGCAAAAAGTAGCAAGCTTCATACATACCGCGCTTAAGCTAACACAAAAAGTGGCCATTGTTTGTGAATAAATGCAATAGCCCGTTTTGTGAATAAACCACGCAACAAAAACTAGTGCACAATTATTAAATAAATACTATGGATGCTTTCCTGTTATAAGACGGTACGCAATGTTTAAAAAAAGATGCGGTCCGTTAGTAATTGTCAAATTATCAATTGGTGGCGCTAGTGTGCCTTACCCTTCGCAATTTGAACAATAGTATTTTTTTTGTGGCGTTTTCGAAAATAATTATGATCGAGTCAAAATTATACAATCGTGTATTTGAGCAAGCAAATTCAAGATAAAGTCATGAATTTACCTATATCAACATTTCAGATTCGTGAGTCATATTATAGTCTTAAACTATTCGCCGAAAGTTGGTGCATTTTTTCAGTGTGTCGCCTTAAGCAACGCCACAGAAGGTAGCGCACACACCTCGATCACGGAATCTCGGAGCAGCACAGAGCAGTCCGAGTGCAGCTGTTGCGAGATTCCGTGTCTGTGGGGGCTTGTCTTTTGTGTCTCGAGTGCGTTTGTATGTAGCTTACTTTCTGCAGTCTCCTTATATTGTACTAACGGCTTATTACGGCAAATCGCAGTGAACGGTGCCTTACGCTATATTTCGATTTACCGTCTTTACTGGATGTACTCTAACTTAGATGTATGACCATCAAATAAATATGTAATTAACCAATTTAAATGCAAATAAACTATTCTGTTCTATTCCATTAAATATAATATAATAATATTCTATTCTATTATAGAATATAATAAAAACATAGAACCACTAATCTATAAGACCTACCTATGTAACTACAAAAAAATATATGATTGTACAGTAAAGAGAGTGGTCTCTTCTAAAATAAGTTTTTTCAAACTTAACAGAAGAGACCCTCCCACTTGACCATTTGTAAAAAAAATACTTGTAGATAATAATAAAAATAAAAAAAAAATATTATATTTTATTCTATTCTATACTATGTGTTTTCAGTTGTTGCTAATGTCAAAAATCTGTTGCTGAGCCCTAGACGATCACCGGTTCCTGTTACTTTACTAATAAAATTGTATAAATAAAATTTTTATTTGCTAACTTTCTATATCCCTTTAATTGATCAAACAAATTGTTGATAGGATGAGTTTCTTTGACGATAAGACCGCCTTCGCCTAAATTGTTGGCAGGATTATGTGTAACCGTTTTTCTAATGTGAGAGATCAATGACGTGACTATCTAAAGAAAATATTAAAATTCTTTCTTTCTTTCTATCTATTTTTATGTCTGATAATCATGACATGGAATATTTTTAAAGTTTATTTATGCGTCAGCTTATTCTTCATCATAATCATCATCATCAGCCTACACACGTCCACTGCTGGACATAGGCCTCTCCAAGTGCACGCCACCGAGCACGATCCGCGGCTACTCTCATCCAGCTCTTGCCAGCCACCTTTGGAAGATCGTCGTTCCACCTAGTCGGAGGGAATCCTACACTATGTTTGCCGATACGCGGTCTCCACTCAAGAAGTCGTTTACCCCATCGGTTATCTGGTATCTCGATAAGAAGTCATTTAATCAGTTTTTATAATTCGCACCGCTAAGCCAGCGCATCGGTCGGTACCAATTACAAATGACCGATGGTTGATTTAATTAATTGGAGTTAATTGAATCGATCAATGAGACGTTGCTAATTGGTGGTGTATAAAAGATTTCTAATTCATGGTTTTTTGTTTCCAGTACATTTAACCAAGTGTACGTATGCAAAATAAAAAGGTGTGCTAGCCATAAAAGATTCGATTACGTTAACGGAAGCAAAAAATGTACCTATGACATTCAAGCAGCTTAGCAGAGAGCTGAAATGTTGCCATATTATAAAAGTTCTCGTTTTCGTTAACGTGAACGAATGGTTAATGAAACTCACACTAGGCAACCTGGTTAGACTGGGTAGTGTCGTAGGTTGAATACAATATAATAATTTCGTTATGTAGCGTGTACCTGGGGGGTAACCACAAGTAGGTACCCCCGTGCACACGCGTCTCGTTTTCACAACTGCAATAATACTGCTATAAGAGCTCATAGTCATAGGGGCCAGTGTGATTTGCTACCTACCGCTCTGGTTGTAACAGTGACTTGCGTTGCTGTGAACAGAAAAGTTATTCTGTAAAAAGGAGTTTACCCTTCTAAGTGGGTCCTTGAAACGAGGCGTGAAGAGGCACCTTATGGTTGTTGCACCAGTTGTCTTCGCGTCTGGACTCCAATTCCACTTAACATCCGATAGACTGGAGTTATTTTCCGTGCAAACTATGAAAAACAAAAGAAACTTGTTTGTCAGCAGTTACGGTTAAATGTTCTATATGAATGAAGCCAATCCACATTAGTTTTATATTCCTTTTATAGCAATCTGTCGCAACTCGCGATGGATGCAACGATTGGCGTCCGTCCCTGACCCAAATATGCGGTCGGCTGTGGCCCGCCACTGATATTTATTGCATTTCTACGGAAACGGAGCGCCATACTGCGCATCGGGGAAATGCTGACTTTGTCGTGAATTTGCCACTTTCCTTATTTTTTCTCTTTAATTTGATAAAATATCCTTTACACTCTTTCACTGCTGGGTTAGGGCATTTAAAATCAAGTAATCGCTACAATTCATCACATCGCCACGCTTGCCAAATTCGGGTTGGTTGTTCACAAACCCAGGCTATGCATCGGATAATCCGTATCACACTTTGCCCCGACCTACGAATTGAACAAAGAACCTCTGTTGAAAAAATTTCCACTAGCAGGATTTGAACCTGCACCCTTCTGATATACCGGGTCAGGTGGTCTTAAAATTGAGCTATCGTGTCTAACTTTTTTGGTGGAAATTTTTTCAACATTTGTGTTTTTGTAATTTGTTCGCAACAAAATTTGTGTTAAAAATTATTTGAACATTTTTAAAGAAGCTCTGGTTATCGGACCGAGCGCTTAACCACTCAGCTATCGAGACGAGGCGTGAAATTTAAAGGAAAACATATTTCACAAAGGCGGAATAACTATTCGAACTAAACTCTTTTTGTTAGTACGGAGATATAAGATATTATGATGCGATGCGACACGATAGTACAAAATTACTGTGATAGAACCTTTTATACGACTTACAAAATAGATACACGTCCCCCGTCTACATTTTGCAATGAACATGAACGAAGCCACTTGTGAATCGACGATGCATGGCTCACTGCCAGTGTTTAGTTGCTGATAGCAGTGCCTGATTTATTTGAAAGTTCCATACAAATGCGGTGAAACACCCAGAATGAGGTAGTGCATATACAAGCAATTATGGGATATACTTCACCTACATACATACATACATACATACATACATACATACATACATACATACATACATACATACATACATACATACATACATACATACATACATACATACATACATACATACATACATACATACATACATACATACATACATACATACATACATACATACATACATACATACATACATACATACATACAGTCTACGCCTGTCCATATGGGAAGACATAGACACCCCCTTACTGCCACTTGCTACGATTCTTACATACCTCTTTCGCTTCATAATACTCAATTTGTTTTTTCATACATGTTCGGTTTGATATATCACCCAGAGTACTTTATAGAGATTATGATGTGATCGATTGTAGAGTTATGTCACCTCGATACACCTAGTTTGTATGCAGCCGGCGAGCTGTAGAAGCACTCGTAAGCGAGCAACATAGCGATACAAAAGGCTAAATCCGTTTGTTTATATGTACCGTACAGCCTGGAGCCTGTTTTATTTAAACGCATTTAATTTTTAACGCTACGCTTTTCATACGAATAGTTGTTTCCACCTTTGAACGCCTACTCGCCTTTCGTAGATTAGTTTGGATTTTTGGCAACTTTAACGAATTTGTAAGGAAATGTGAATATTTCTATTATTTGGAATTATGCATTCACAATGAAAACGAACAATAGAAAAAACAAACTGTCTCGGGAAGCTCGAGTGGGAGACTGGCCGCTAAGCTACCAAGACAATGGACCGGTTATCCAAAGGTCGTGGGTTTGATTTCCACTCGAGCTCCCTGAGACTGGGTGATTTTTTCTAGGAAATGTGAAATTTATTCGCACACTATGTATATTGTATAATTACTCCCACGATCATCCCCATTTAAATAAAGCCAGCCCACCCAGCCATGAGCTCTTTTAAATTCTAAACTCGTATCATTAGTAATGATACGAGTAACTAAGTATTATATTTTGCTCGACAAATATTTTGCGTTCAACCAAAGTTATTTTCGGTTTTCGGAGCTGAGCGAGCTTTTCGCAATATCGCTTTGCACAAAGAGCCACGTGTGCGCTGGATAACCCAAAAACGTTGGTCGGAACGAATCCGACCAGCAACGTCGACGTCGTCGGTCAGACAAATTGAAACCTATCAAATTTTAATATCGGAACCGCTTGTAACTTTACGCTGGAGTGCTGTGTTAAGAGCCATTTTACATTGCGGTGTCCCATACAAACTTTGAAGTTCTAATTATTTAAAAAATAAGCCAATTTTAATAAAACCTTAAATACAAGGAACTACAGAAATCATGTCAGGTAATAACAGTGATTAGTAGTCACCTAGTGGTCGAATTTGGACCGTTTCATAATAAATTATTGTAACACATATTACACATATCTTTCTCCTTCTCTTCCTTATATATTCTACTCACCTCCATATATATTATAAAACTTTCAATATGCCAAATCTTACACTCCTCTGTGGGCGCAATATGCTTATAAAAGGGGAACCTACATAATATTCTCTTCACTTATACTACTACATATATAATATAACTATAGATAACTGAGTTTATGCGTTCTGATTTGAAGTCCACTTTGGAAAGTTTTAAATCACATAAAACCAATTGAAGAACCGTTTCGTTTTAAATGTTTTCTATTAACTATCAAGGTCTCTGTATTACCCTTAATGCATACGAAGTTTCATTAAAAATTTATTATAGATTAGAATTTTAAAGTTTTTATAGGATGCCGTAATGTGAAATGGCTCTTACTTAAGACGGCAATCGTTGTTCACTCACGTCGACTCTGCGAATTCGGATTTGATTACGACGACCGTTTGATCGAATTTGAACTTAGTCGTCGTTAAATTAAAGTCGATCGGCGGAGTGTGCTGGAAAGTGATGTTGTTATGAGTTCGCGAAAGCGTTCAAGTCTCCGTTTCGTATCGTAGCAATTGGCTATCGTATTTACGCTACTATGCTTTCGAGCATGGGAATTTAATATGTTATTTTTCGTTAATAGTTGGGTAGATTCTTTACATTTTCTGGAAATCAATTCAGAATACCAGACCACAACACATGACAGATCCTAACTAGCTTTATATGTGGGTTGTCCTTCTTTAAAGTTTAAATGAAGCAACGGGTCGAAGGATTTTTTTTTAACAGAAATAGAGAGGCCTTTGGCTACTTTACTAACCTTTCGTCTGGTTAGTGCCAGATCCGTCCTACGAACAATTAAAATTCTATTGTGTCTGTATTCACAGCAGACGATAGGTTAATGCCTAGTCCAATGTAATGTTGCAGAATAAACAAGACAGAACTTTTTGTGACAGACCGCACGAAACCTTGTAAGTACATCTAATTACACTACTCTCAACTTTTTTCGACTATGTATAATGTTGTAACACATACACCGGGGCCACGGGCGACCTCGGGGTTATCGTGGTGGACGACCGATTCCAGCGCCTGGTTGATATCACCATACCTCATGATGAGAACCTTGTGAAAGCCGAAAAGGACAAGCTCAGTAAGACCTTGACTTGGCTCACGAGGTTACCGCCATGTGGGATGTGGATTCAACCATTATTGTACCGATAGTCGTTTCGGCAAACAGTCTTTTAGCCAAGAGCTTCGATCAACACCTAGAGAGGCTCTCGCTGAAAGGTTGGATCAAGGGTCAGATGCAAAAGGCAGTACTCCTTGACACGGCACGTATTGTCAGGAGGTTTCTCACTCTGCAGCCCTAATCACCGATAGCTTGGGTCTATTCCCGCTGCCGGTGGCAACCTCTGCTCAGCTACGAAAACCTTAACTTAATATGATAGTAGAATCCTAACCTCGTAAAACCTAGTACAGTACCAACCATCCCATCTCCAGAATTGGGTTGTCGTGGCCACGAACAGCAAGCACCAAATTAGAAGGAAGTCTAAGTTCTCCCAACTTGCCATGACCTTGGACTAATGTGACCTTGGTGTAATAAACTTACCGAATACCTACCATTTTTATAATATTTTTTTTTTGTTGTTTTACCAGTCAGCCTGCTAAATTAATATTTTTATTGTTTCAGGTAAACATCTCGTTCACTCAAATGCAGGCAGAAGCTGCCGTTTTGTATCCAGCGCCTCCGCTTAAGGCGAAGGGTAAGGCACACTAGCGCCGCCAATGGATTTAATTTGATAACTGCTAAACTGGTTTTTTTTTCAAACATTGCGGACCTTCCGACACCAGGCAAACATCTATTATTTAATAATTATGCACTACTTTTAGGTTTAGGTTTTGTATTCATTCGCTAACACCAAAAGTGGTCATTGTTTGTGAATAAATGCGATAGCCCGTTTTGTGAATAAACCACGCAACAAAAACTAGTGCACAATTATTAAATAAATACTATGGATGCTTTCCTGTTGTCGGACGGTACGCAATGTTTAAAAAAGATCAGGTCCGTTAGTAATTGTCAAATTATCAATTGGTGGCGCTAGTGTGCCTTACCCTTCGCACGACTAATGATTTACTCTAAAAGGTAAAATCAAAATCAATTTAATGTTAGTCATCGTTAGTGTATGTTAATCTGGTGAGGCAGTTTTGAAAGCTTTATTCCGACTCTTGAGTATGACGAGATGACGCGTTTTTCATCTTCGTGACTCACACACTTGACCTTCATGGCACCTGATGTCAAGTAATGATAAGGCTGAAGGTGGAAGCGCACTTCACTCGGAATCCTCAACTACCTACTGAGGCACTGGCAATCTTATCTCTAACTGCCGGAACACAACAATGCTACAAACATTGATGTTAACTTCACTGCCATCCCCCGAGCAGAACGGATCGGAAAGGTCGAGCTCCGACAGTTAAAAAATCATTTGACCGGGTTTTTTACGCGCTAGCGACCCGTGCGATACATCAAAAGTTGCGTCTCACCGCGACGAACACGCCGGCGGTTCAGTTTTTGCAGTGCTGCAGTGCCTGAAAAGTTATTAAAGAATTTAGTGAATTGTGACACGTGTTTTTGGTGTTAAAACGTGAATAACTCAGTGAGTTACTGAGACGCGTGGGGTTGTCGCACGTCAAAAGTTGCACCCCCGCGCCCTTTACACGACGGTGCATTTGGCAGAATTTTCCGGCTAAGGGTTCCGGAGTTATTTGGATTCTTAAGCCGGAAAAACATAACCTCCAAGACACAAGCTCAGAGATCTGGAAGAGTGCGGCTACTTTTGGCAGTGCAGACAGAAGGGGTCCAGCCGGGCGAGCAAGTTGACACTTCGAGCAGAACAATCGGAGCACCCTAAGTTAAGATTTTTTATATTGAAAGTTTCAAAATTCTTTTCTTACAAGTTCCAATAATTAAAAAATTTCTCTTTTTATTTTATAAAATAGTGTTAACGTAAACTCACCTTTTAGTGAAAAAATTTTGGAAATCGCACCAGAAACTTGGGAGTTATAGAATTTTGAAGCTTAGGGTAGTTTTTACCCTTAGCTCTAGCTCGTTAATTATCAACATTTTTAGCATCCATTTTTTGTGTGTGTGTTGGCTCGGATTTGTCCTATTTACTGTGCAATTTTCAAATTTTTAGTGTAGGTATTTTAGTAATTATAAATAATTTTGTGTTTTTATTAGTTATAATTAATTAGGGGTAGTAGTAGGGGTAAATCCGGCTTTACCCAGGGTTTTACATAGCCCTTGTGGATTTTTTAGTGGGGGTTCCCCCTCGGTCCTCTAACATCTCCATAGGGTAAATTTACCCTATCCTGACCTTAAAGTTAAAGTTCAGCTGACCCTACAGGGTCACAGAGTAGGGGGCTCCCAACGGAAAGTCCAAAGGAACTACAGCTCTGCGGTTAATAGTTTCCGAGATATAAGGGGTTACCGTGTTTTTTACCCAATTGACCCAAATCTTACCATCGAGATTTATCGGAGCCTATAAACCGTAGAAGACCGCGAGAGGTATCGGGAGAAAGGGCTTAAGGAGGGGAAGAGGACCCCATTTTTAGTTTTTAAGATCTTTTAGTGTTTTGGCGGCCATTTTGCTTTTTCGAATTATAAAACACAACTTCTTCATTTTTTGACCTGTGTGGTTGACTAGGCACCACCAACTTATTAGATTTAGTTTCGTAAATTAAGACCAGCCGCTAAGGCTACAAAAATCGACGAGGATTTTTTATAAAACCCTCGAACTTACCCTACTTTAGGGTAAAATTTTGTTTAAAAATTTTTGTGTTCGCCATTTAACAAAGTCCTCAGGACTAATTTTGACAGCGGCGAGCCGATGACTAGCCGTTGACGGCCTTAAATAATTTGTTTTATTGTGTTTTTATTTTATTTTTCTTTATTAGTTTAAGGTGTTTTACACAAATTGTTATTTTAACCCCATCCCCTATTGGGAGTGTGTATATCTTCTGACGCATCCCCCGACATGGCCACAGTCAGGACCCCGGCAGGCCTAAGTAAAGTTGACCCTAAGGGCCGGATTATTTCTCCGAAGAAAACTGGCGACAGACCTTTTACATCCGAAGCCAGGAAAAGCGTAGGAGAAACAGTAGACGAGCTGGAAGGCAGGCCGGCCTTTGGGGCTAAAGTGGTAGGTAGGAGCCCGGTGGCAACATCGACAACCTCAACGAAGGGTCCCGCGAGTCGGCTACAGATAGCAATCAAGCAATTGGATGCAGGATTGATGTGTCTAGCCGAGTCGCGAAACCTAAAGACGGTGGTTAAAGAGGGTATCACCGTGGCACTTAGAAAGCTGTGCGACTTAGTAAAAGAAGCCGAGTCCGAACTAGCTAGGGTTAGTAAAGAAAAGTCGGAAAGTAGAGTCAGTGTGAAAGATGACGGAATGATAGAGAAGATTGAAAAAATGATGATAGAGAATGAAAAAAGAGGTAGGGAACAGGAAGAAAGACAGAAGTTGACGACAGAAAGATTAGAGAGAATGATGGAAGAGAATGAACGAAGAGTTAGGGAACAGGAGGAATGGAGAAGATCGGAAAAAGAAAAGATAGACGATTTGAAAAGAACCATCTCCGAACATAGGGAAGTGATCCAAGGGGTGTCCTATGCGAGTGTGGCGGCTGGCAGAATGCAGAAATCTGCTCCGGTTGGCGAGCCGCTGCACTCAATCATAGTAACAGCTAGGGACGAGACCGAGACCGGAGACCAGGTCATCGAGCGTGTTCGGAGAGCCGTGAAAGCAAAAGAAGGAGGAATAGAAATAGATAGGATTAGGAAAACTAAGGAGAGAAAAGTGCTCATTAGCTGCAGAAGCAAAGAGGCAAGGCAAGGGGTTAAGGAGAGATTGGAAGGGGAAGAGGGAGGTCTGCACGTGGAGGAAGTGCGGAATAAGGACCCCCTTTTGGTCCTAAAGGATGTACTCCAGTCCAACACGGATGAAGAGATCATCCAATCCGTGAGGAGCCAAAACGGGGACCTTTTCCGTGACCTCAGTGAGGACGAGGATAGAATGGTGGTAAAATACAGGAGAAGGGCACGCAACCCGCACCTCGTGCACATAGTTTTAATGGCTTCCCCGCAGATATGGAGAAGAGCAGTGGAACGAGGGTCCATACAGCTGGACATACAGAGAGTAAAAGTGGAAGACCAGTCCCCACTTATACAATGCTCTGTATGTCTGGGGTATGGACATGGCAGAAAATACTGTAAGGAGACAGACGTAAAGTGCAGCCACTGTGGGGGGCCACATATGCGAGCGGGTTGCGAGGAGGCGTTAGTAGGATCACCGCCATCTTGTCCGAACTGCTGCAAAGCAGGGAAAGGCAACGTACAGCACAACGCTTTCGACGCCGACTGCCCGATCAGAAAGAGGTGGGATGCTGTAGCGAGAGCAAGAGTGGCCTACTGCTAAAGGCGCCCCGATGATGACACGGCAACCAAGCGACCCTGACAGAAGCCGGAGGTACACAGTGGCGCAGGCCAATCTCCAGCGGAGTAATCTGGTGACCACGGAGCTGATCCTTGAAGCCTCGAAAAGGGGAGTGGCCTTCGCCTTGGTGCAGGAGCCGTATGTGGGCAATACAGGCAGAGTGAGGAATTACGGGCCGGCGAGGGTTTACCAAAGCGCAGGGCAGGAGGAGGGTGCTGTCAAGGCGGCGATCATCGTTTTTGACGCCAACCTTGATGTAGAACAGCACCCAGAACTCACGACAAACAACATCACAGTCGTGAGGATCCGGACCAGCGCTTGGTCAATCAACGCCGTCTCGCTTTACTTCGAGCCCAACGCCCCTATCGAGCCCTACATCGCCCAGATAACGAGGATCATTGCGAAGTTAGGAACGGCAGGACTCGTTATCGGGGGCGACGCAAATGCCAAAAGCGTCTGGTGGGGCAGTGCCAAGACAGACCTTAGAGGGCAGGAGCTGGCGGGGGCACTTCATCAATGGCAACTGCACATCATTAACATCGGAGACACACCAACTTTCGAGGTAGAAAGGAATGGAAAGACCTGCACCAGCGTAGTCGATATAACGGCAGCGTCGGCGGATCTGCTGGATAAAATCGCAGACTGGAGAGTGGACAGAGGAATGACGGGGTCGGACCACAACGCCATCCTCTTCGAACTGGATCTCACAGTAGGGAAAGGCATTACACTAAACAGAACCACACGCAAATATAACACAAAGAAGGCAAACTGGAGTGAGTTTGATGACAAACTCACCCAGTTACTTCTAGCAGACAACATAAACACACAAAACATAAACAAAATTACTAACACTACACAAATAGAAGAAACACTACACAAGTACACAGAATTAATCACACAAACATGCACACTACACATTCCAGCGAAGAGGGCACAACAAAAACTTACCATACCATGGTGGACCGACGAGTTGTACCGCTTGAAGAAGAGAGTCTCGACGATGAAGCGAAGAATCCGCGGCGCTGCCCCAATCCGACGAGCGAGAGTGGTGCAGGAGTACCTGAAAGAAAAGGAGAATTACCAGAAAGCTGCCAGAGATGCCCAGACTGCCAGTTGGAGGGACTTCTGCCAGAGACAGGAAAAGGAAACTGTGTGGAATGGGGTGTACCGGGTTATCAAGAAAACGGAGAGGAGAAAGGAGGACCTGCCTCTGAGGAGGGACGGGAGGATTTTGGGACTAGATGAGTCGGTGGCATATATAGCGGAGAGGTTTTACCCCGAAGACAGGGAAGAGGGGGATACCGACGAACACCGAAGAATACGGGAGCTTGCGCAGGTAGTCAATAGCAATAGTCATGGGGAAACACACGACCCAGCCTTTACGCTGCAGGAGCTTATGAGCACGCTCAAAACATTTCACCCCAAGAAGGCCCCGGGTGAAGACGGCTTCACTTCAGATATCTGCAGTAGAGTGATCGCTAGCCACCCCCAGGTCTTCTTGTCCATAGCTAATAAGTGTTTTGAGCTGGGGTACTTCCCAAAGAGATGGAAAAAAGCGGTCGTTGTCATCCTGCGCAAGCCCGGGAAAAAAGACTACACAGAGGTGAAGTCGTATAGACCCATCGGGCTTCTCCCGGTGCTTGGGAAAATATACGAAAAACTCCTCATGTGTAGGATACGGTACTATTTGGTCCCCAGGTTCAGTCCCTGGCAGTATGGGTTCGTGCCCCAGAAGAGCACCGAAGACTCCCTTTACGTCTTGATGAACCATATTAAAAGTAACTTGAAAAAGAAAAAGATCATCACTATTGTATCACTGGACATAGAGGGAGCCTTTGATGCGGCCTGGTGGCCCAAAATTAAAACTAGGCTGGCAGAGGAGTCGTGTCCCGTTAATTTAAGAAGGGTTTTGGACAGTTACTTGGAGGGAAGAAGCGTGGAAGTAAGGTACGGGGGGAGAAAAACAGAAAGAATGACTAGCAAAGGATGCGTGCAGGGGTCGATAGGAGGACCGATCCTCTGGAACTTGCTGCTGGACCCATTGTTGTGGCAATTGGCCGGAAAAGGGCACCATGTGCAGGCGTTCGCTGACGACGTAGTGATGGTATTTGTAGGAGACTCGGGACTGGAAGTCTCAATGAAGGCTAACGGGGCGCTCTCAGATGTTTGGAATTGGGGTGTAGGAAATAAATTGAGGTTCGCAACCAATAAAACGGTTGCCATGACAGTAACCAGGAAATTAAAGTATGACACACCAATTCTAAGTATGGGGGGGCGAAACATCGTTATGCAGAGAGAGATGAAGGTCCTGGGTCTAACCATAGACGAGAAACTCACGTTCAACACCCACGTCGCGGACGTATGCAGGAAGGCCCTTAACATCTACAAACAACTGAGGACAGCAGCAAGGATCAGTTGGGGTCTGAACCCCGAAGTAGTGAGACACATCTACACAATGGCTGTAGAGCCCGTAATTACTTACGCAGCAGCGGCATGGGCCCCCGCGGCCCAAAAGATAGGCACGCAGAAGGAGCTGGCAGCGGTACAGCGAGGGTTCGTGCAAAAGCTCTGTGGCGCGTACCGCACTGTCTCCCTTAATTCGGCACTTTTGCTGTCCGGGATACTGCCTCTAGACCTCCGCATTCTGGAGGCTTCGGCTTTGTATGACGCGAGAAGAGGCAGGACTCGGGCGTTGCCGGAGGACAGGGAGATGGAGGCGCCTGTTGACTTTGCAGAGATCCCGCACCCCGCCCTGAACGTGGGGAGCGAGTTCGTGGCCCTCGGGGACCAGGAGGCTCTCGATAGGTACGCCGTGCAGGAAGTTCAACTGTATACAGATGGCAGCAAAATTGACGGAGGCGTCGGCGCTTCCATATCCATTTGGAGGGGGGGAGCCGAGGCCAAAGCAATTAAATTATCTTTAGCCAACTACTGCACGGTGTACCAAGCCGAGCTCCTCGCCATATTCAGGGCTACTGCGGAAATACTCAAGAGGGGTGAAACGAGCTACGGTATTTACAGCGACTCCAGATCTGCGCTGGAAACTGTAACAAACCGTGGCTCGCTTCACCGCTTAGCACATGATTCGCGGGCAAACCTGAGGGAAGCCTCCGCGCGAGGCAAAACTGTAAGTTTGTTTTGGGTGAAAGCTCACGCGGGACTGCCCGGGAACGAACGCGCGGACGAACTAGCGAAGGCTGCAGCTTCGTCACGGAGGAAGACAGACTACGATCGATGTCCGGTCTCGTTCGCCAAGCGATTCATCCGTGATGAGTCGATTGGCGAATGGGCCCGGAGATACGATGCGGGGACGACGGCCTCCGTGACGAAGGTTTTCTTTCCAGATGCTATCGCAGCATACAGGCTCGTCAGAAAAATTAAGCCGACTGGGGTACTAACCCAAGTAATGACGGGGCACGGCGGGTTCTCCTCGTACTTGAACCGCTTCAAGTGCAAGGAGAGTCCATCGTGCATCTGTGACCCCGAGCATGAAGAATCCATATTGCACGTTATTACGGAGTGCCCGGTCCATGAGTATGAAAGAATGAAGTATGAAAGAAAGATAGGTATGAAAGTAAATAAAGATAACATATATAAAATTTTGGCTAACAAAAACACAGGAACATCGTTTCTAGAACTCTGTACCAACATCGCCAGACAAATAATAAAGAGAAATAAGACAAAGTAAATGTATGTTCTTACCAGTATATTGGATATACCAGAAGAACCATACAGCATTAAGAAATAAGTTATTAAATACAAGATGTAAAATAGGCAGAATTTAGAAATAAGAATAAATAATGTAAACAGTTAAAAGTAAGAAATGTGTAACAAGTTAAAATGTGTAACAAGTTAATATAAGAAAATGTAAGAAAAATAAATATAGAATAAGCAGGAATGTTGTTTAGCGAAATTAAGAAACTACTGTAACAAATATTATGTAAGTTAGAAAATAAGTATAGTAAATAAGATATAGGGCATGAGTAATGCAATAAAAATGTAGTAGAATTAAGCGACTAGTAGAATAAGAAAGAGTAGGGCACCTGGCGTGCAATAAAAATGGAAAAGGTTTAAAGTAATATTATATAATATAGCATAGGATAGATAGATAGATAGGGCATAGAAAGTGCCAAGAAAATGTAGGCATAAAGCCACCCCAATAGATTACACATAGATTAATAAAGTCTCCGACACTGAACCACGTCGGGGGAAAAGAATTAAAAAAAAAAAAAAAAAAAAAAAAAAAAAAAAAAAAAAAACATTGATGTTATGGCGACATATTTAGATAAGACCTGCTTTTGTGTAGCAAAGTGGCAAAACGTTCGGCCGGATATCCGAAGGTCCTGGGTTCAATGCCCAGTCCCCGACCGCCTAACTCGATTGCTTTCGAATGATTAGGCTACGTGTATAGTTTATGACGTTTCGTACCGCCTATGAAAGCAATATCGAAAGCTATAGCCAAGATGACGTCGTAAAGCTAAACGTCATAATATAGCTAAATGACAAGATGACGTCATATACTATACACGTAGCCAAAGCAATCGAAAGCAATCGAGTTAGGCGGTCGGCTCCCCGGTCTTGTAACGTGTCTTTTGGATTTTTCGATGCATAAGCTAACGTGACCATACGTCCCGTTTTGAACGGGACCGTCTCTTTTTGCGGTTCCCCGTCCCGGTGTCCTCGAAAAAAGTTTCGGGACGCAAAATTGTCCCGTTTTCCAAAACTGCCAATGCGCGCCGCCCGCGGCCGGTTTTGCGTCCCGAAACATTTTTCTTGGACACCGGGACGGAGAAAGATGTTCAAAAAGCATTAGATGTATTAATTGAAAAGGAATATATTGATTGCAATAAAGACACAGAAGTATTTGACGAATTTTCACTAATTTCTAATTACATCACGTTGCAAAAAGTAACCGAATGGAATAATCTTAATGTTTCGACGGAAATTCGTTGGGTGGAAGTATTCAAAGCCTTTTACATCAACAATCTTAAACATGAAAACTTTTGTATTTTAATTGAATATATTTTATGTGTTATGTATGTGTAGAAACAAATGTATTAGTAGAAAGAGTATTTTCTTTGATAAACAAATTGTGGACAACTGATAAAACACAGTTGCAGGTTCCGGTCCTTAAGGCCATGTTGATAACAAAGGTAAACATTAAAAAAGCGTACCAAGAATTTTATTCTTATTTAAAATTATCGCCAGCTGCATTCAAACAAATTAGTTCTACTGAACAATATAAAAATAACTTTAAGCATTTTTGCTTAATTACTTTTTAATTTGTAATAAATACCTACTATTTTGATAAATAAAATAAAACTTAACAATAAATTCGTTTTTTTTTTTACTGTAAACCTACCAATTACCGAAGTCCCATTTTGAGTTAAAAAAAAGATGGTCGCACCGGGTTTGTGATCACCAACCCGCATTTGGCTAGCGTGGTGAAGCGATAACTTGATTTCAATTATGGAGGCCTTGCCCAGCAGTGGGATAGTATATAATAGGCTATTTGCTTACTAAGTGTATAAATAATAAATCTCAAAATTTATTCAACCGAGTGTTGCTCCGCTCAAATCGGAATAATGAGATGTTTATCCCATATTTATGCAGATGGCGGTGCTAAACGTCAGCCCATTTGCGAGACGACGATAATTGGCCATGTATTTACGACCCAGAGGTTAATTATATATCGAATAATAGATGTATATAGGATCGTTTTAAGAAATTTGGTGGTATAAATAAGTATCATGCTATCATGTATAGCATGATAACGTTTGTTGGTGTCCTGGTGACGATAAGATATCCCAAACGTCTTTAAATTGACTGTTTATTTGCTAATTGTAAAAAACTAAATAAATAGAATTTTTGAAAAGTTAATTAACTTATACACCAGTTTTCCACCGTATTTTCCCCTTAACGGATATTTTTAAATAGTGAAGTGAGCTTATATTAAACTTAAAATTGAAAATGAAAAATGTTTTATTTGTCTTAAGCACTACTACCACATACTACTCTGTGCTACCACTACTACTACTAAAGTGGTCCTACTAGCTCATACAATACATTTAAATTTCAAATAACAAAATCTGAAAAAAACATTGGATAGCATCAACAACTTCAGCTTACTGTGAACCTTACATCGTAAACATAAAAACTATATTGAGTTTGCAAAATATTTGTACTTAATATTTACTGTCATTCGCCACAAAATCAGTGGCTCCGTGGCCCCAGAGTCGCCTAACGTTTTTCAAGCGCTCATCGGGAATCCAGTACATAATTGATCGAAGATTAGAAGGCACCGCTCCGCCCTACTTTGATATCATTTATGCTAATAAAAAGAACTTTCGATCAATAAAGCTGTAGACGATGTCTGTTAGCGCGGTGATCCAGGATTCAAAAATAAGAACACGTAGACAAGTAATTTGGAAAATAGCTTTCGCGATGCGACATGCGGGTGTCTGCCTCGGTTTTGACAGTGCAACTGACGTTTTAATACAGATAACTTATGGCATCGATCAAGTCATTAGTTAATTAACGACACCGACACACACATGCTCACACCCTACGGCGTACTTTATTTTACAAAGAAAATTATTATTATATATTATTATAAATATAGCAAATATAGGAGCTGCGTCGTCTACAAAAGCTTACATCTAAACTAATATGTGACCTCATGCTTGCCTAGCAAATGCCTAGCGTAGCCTAGCCTTGACGAGGCCCAGGGGCGTAGCTTCAGCCTTAATATTGAACGAGTACCTAACTACACGAGTAACATATCACGTTATTTCAACATTAATATTTTCATTTTTTATCAATATAAAGCCCATCCATGTGAGCTAGAATAAGTTTCTAACGCAAAACAACGTAATAGATCACTGTATAAGTAATTTTGGTCCGTTTTGGAACCTCCCGTACAATTTGTCATGCTCTACTTAAGGGATCATTTTCCAAAAATCCTTAAACTCTTTATAATGTCTAATCAGGCCAAATGCCAAAAATTTAAGGAATGACAGATTTCCATACAAACTTTCCACCCTTATTTCACCTCTTTAGGGGTGGTTTTTCAAAAAATGCAAAAACACGTCTTCCTTTAATTTTATTGAAAAATCTATAAGAATATCGAATCAATTATTCATTTTTATGGTTATTACTTTAAAAAGAACGATTTTACCAAATAAATCTCCTTCCCTTTTTTACTCCTATAAAGGAAAATAAACAAAATTACTGAAACACGTCATTCTTTATTTCTTTTCAAAAAGCCAAATACCAATTTTCACGTATTTTACTTCAAAACTGACGGACTTATACAAACTTTTAACCCCTATTTGACCCCCTGAGGGTACGATTTCCGTAAAATCCTTTCTTAGTGGCTGGTTACGTCACTCAAATAACGTACAGTCCAAATTCTATCTCATTATTAGCTTCAGCGGTTTTGGCTCGGCGATGATGAATCAGTCAGGACAAGTCATTATATGTATATAGTTTTCACTATACCTACTTACTACTGGGCAACTACAAAATGGAATTGTTCCGTTCGTGGAACTATTTACCTGTGGATATTATCTCATTGTTCAATAGTAATAGAAATATTGAAGTAGTTTCTCATTTTAAATTGTTCTTTAGCATTTCATCATCATCATCATCTCAGCCAAAAGACGTCCACTGCTGGACAAAGGCCTCCCCCAAGGATCTCCACAACGACCGGTTTTGTGCTGCTCGCATCCAGCGGCTTCATTAGCATTTACAACGCTATATTTCCTTATATATCTATCTTCGAGTACTATATTCATTATCTATATGTTCTCCGGTTATGCCCTACTACCAGGTGGCTACATTACTTGCCATTCAGCTAAGCAAATGTATGCAGACACGCGAGGAGTTAACTCCGTCCGCCTACAGTAAGGTTGTTTGATGAGAGATTGCCAATTAAATCGGTTCCGAAGTTTGTGAACTACCTTTGAACTCGGTAATATTTCCTTGAAGTTGTACTGGCAAATTAATATTGCATTGGCATCACGGCATGTTTATTAATTGAGAGTCAACTGTTTTATATTACTCTGGTACGGATAAAATATATCGAGCTCTTCCGTACCTAGGAGAGTAAATTTTAACTTTTTTTAAAGGGCTAATTGCTGCACTGAAGCTAAATTAAAATTATTTTAAAATACAGTGAAAAAATTAAACGCCTACCCGACCCAGCCAGGAATCGAACTTGGTTCTTCCGCAATCCGGGCGGCTGCACTGACCGCCATGCTACCGGGAAGGCTGACGTAAGTGCTGAATTTTGTCACTAGTTTTTATTGTTTTGTGCTAATAGCGGCACAGTGCGCTGTCTATCCAACGGTTATTGCAACCGATGGCTATGCAGATTGATCTTTGCAGATGAAATACCACAAATGTGATAACACAACGCTATACTTAGTTAATTTTTAATTTTTTTTAAAGTGCTAATTGCTGCACTGAAGCTAATTTTTTTTAGTATTTTAGGAGGGTAAGTTAATTCATTGGTTCAATTTGTTGTTGTTGCAAGATGGCTTTCGTTAACACCCAGTCATCCGCATTGGGCCAGTGTGTTGTAGTATTTGCGATCTCTCCATCATGAAGAAAGGCCTAAGGCAAACATTTCAATTTTATGATCAAGGGAACATACCTGGGTGCCTACTAGTGTGAGTTTTGTTTGCTATCCGCATTCATTCGATTATGTTTACAAAAACGTAAATTAGTATGACACTGAAGCAGCGCCTCCTGGCGACATACGAGAAGAGTTAAAAAAAATTCATACAATGAATGAAATTCGCTCTTGGCACCCTGATGTTGAAGTTCTATAATTAATCTATCTTTAGCAAAGCGACTCATTTAGTTATGATTATGATATATAATATACATAGTATGCCTGGTAGATAAAATACGATTAAATGTCGATATGCTACAAATAATAAAATATTTCATACTTAAATTACTGAAAAAAAAAAAAAAATATGAATACTCTCGTAAAAAGCTAATAGCAAACATAAAAGCTAATAAAAGTTATGAATATTTCATTTGGCAATTGGCAATAAAAAAAGATATCTAAAATGCCTAGATCATAAAGAGCGTAAAAGTTATTTGAAAATAAGACAAGCATAGAAAACAAAAAATTTACATAAGCCAGATAGCGAAATCACATCATGCATGCATATACGATTACGTATAGTGTAAAATAAGCGATTGGCCAAGTTCATTGAAGATTTACTGCGTCTTTGGACTTTGCTTGTGCATAATGCGATAAGATCCCATTAAGTTGAGCTCCTTTCGACATGCATAAAGGATCGCTATCTCGAACCGGCAAAGCGGCGAGAGCCGATCGTATCGAGCACGCGAGCCTTCAGCCTTCTCAGCCGTTGCTACTTCGAACGGCCTGCGCATTTACAGGATGCATATCGTATATAATAGATGCAGTAACTAGTGAGACTTTAAACCTTGTCTTTATGTTGTATAATGTTAAATGTACGTCAAATAAAGCTAACTTATTGATTGAAGATTGTAATACAGTTCTACCATGGATGTTTTTGATCCGTATTTGAAAACTAGCTCATCATTTTTAACCCATGCACAAAAATGTTTGATCGTCAATTCGACATACCTAATATTAATATTAGAATTGATGATGACCGAAAACTAAAAATAACCCAATACAAACAAATAACAATAGTAGTATTTCCATCTATGGCAAAATCATTTTTCATTGCAAATGACAACGCAGTTCAATCAACATGACCAGTAGTACTGTAGTAGTGGCCCGCTTAACCCGTTCAATGGTGAGCTCCAGTGGCCTAGTTGGCTCGCGGCTGAGGCACTCGAGCACGCGGCCGTGACGTCACCGCGCCACGTATGTATGTACCTCACTAATGGCCGACCTGGGCGGACGCTCCATTCACGTCTAACCTGAAAAAAGTAATTGAATAGGATACTATGTAATGATGACTGGCAAAAATATAAACAAATGACAAATAACAATTTAACAAAAGTAGGGTATCCCTATCTATATCAAGAAGTCAAGAACATTTTGATTGCTAATATGACCGACCAGACAGTGTTGCTGTCATAGTGGCCACACGTTGTATAATATAAAAGTAGCATGTTACATCACATGGCCTCGCCCGCAGAAATTGTTTCAAGTGTATCTTGGGATTAGAAACATTTTCGCGAGTGTCACCCTTTCCCGCTTAACCCGTTCAATGGTGTGCTCTAGTGGCCTAGTTGGCTCGCGGATGAGGCACTCGAGCACGCGGCCGTGATGTCACCGTGCCACGTATTTATGTACGAGTACCTCACTAATGTCCGACCTGGGGGTCGACCGCCTAACTCTCTCGCTTTCGATCGCTTTGAAGGCGAGGCGAGGAGGAGGCGTCATCTTGTCATTTCGAAAGCAATATGAAAGCAATATCGAAAGCTATAGGCTATAGCTTTCGATATTATTCGATATTATATTTCGATATTATATTAGAAAGCGAGGCGAGGGTCTCGCCTTCAAAGCAATCGAAAGCGAGAGTGTTAGGCGGTTGGGGGGCTGGGCGGACGCTCCATTCACGTCTAACCTGAAAAAAGTAATTGAATATGATACTACATCACATGGCCTCGCCCACAGAAATTGTTTCAAGTGTATCTTGGGATGAGAAACTTTTTCGCAAGTGTCACCCTTTCGGGCTTAACCCGTTCAATGGTGAGCTCCAGTGGCCTAGTTGGCTTGCGGGTGAGGCACTCGAGCACGCAGCCGTGACGTCACCGCGCCACGTATGTATGTACCTCACTAATGGCCGATCTGGCTGTCTGGGCTCTACTCGTAGCGCTAATGATGCTTCGGAAATTAAAATTCAAATGTTAAACGCTTGTAGGTGCTTAATGCATTTGGTGGAAGCTTTTCTCTATGCCCTTTTACATTGTCCTGATATAATGAGTTAAATTCATTGACCTTCAACTCGATGTAATTTTGTAATTTTCTAAAAAGGCTGAAGGTATGGTTTCTAAATCATAAGGTTAAAATATTAAAATTTCCTTATCGGCAACTTCGGAGCGAGCAAGTGATCAGCACCAGTTCTGAAATATTGTCGGCGAGCGTGCGAGACCGCGTAATAACAGTTTATAAAAACTGCGTATGTGCTTTGCACAATTTTATAGAAAGACGAAAAACGTTGGCCATTTAAATATATTTCTCTGACTGAACTTGGTAGCGGCTGCTCTTGAAGCAAACAACGTCGAAACGCTACTCAATTTATTGTGATGAGTTTTAAACTTTACTATCTTGCTTGGTTCAGCAACCAAGCGTCACAAATGTAACCCCTGCACCAGTTTACACCATCACCATTAATATCTCTCATCTGTCATGTCTCATGTCTCTATTTGGTATCAACTTTTAGCGGTATCACTACATTAAATTGTCAGTTTCAGTTACAGTCAAATAATTGTGTCTGTCTAAGGAACTACCTCAGACTATGCTATTATAACATTACGCGATTTATGAGCCATGTGACATGTCGCATGGCGCGACCTGAATGCCCTTAACCTACGAGCAAGGTCTAGCTCAATACTGAGAAATTGCCTAACTAAATTTCGGACGTCATGCAGGGAATTATTGGATTGAGATATTTGTTATTTACGAGCAGTTTAGTTGGGAAACATTATAGCATCAGCTATTACGGCTACATACTAAGTATAACTAGCAACTTGCTAATCAAAAATGATGAGGTGACGTTTGGATGGGAACCATCAAAAACTAGAAACGGCGGGCGGTGGGTTTCTTCAACAAGGACTCACTGGCGATTGGCGACTAAAATTCAAAAGTAATAATAATTGGTAAGTAAGTAAGTAAATATCTTATAACTGACCTACTGTTGGTAATGATACGCAAAAAGTAGGTTCGTCTTGAAAGAAACTACATTACTTGGAAGTAAAAACATTAATTCGTGAAATGGTAAATAAATGGTCGCGTACTGTGCGGCATATGCTAAGGTTGTGGAATGAACTTTAGAGACAGCCTGAGGTATGCTCAAAGGTGCAGCATGGAGTATATGTTTGACTGACTTCACTTCTAATTCCACACAATATAAAAAAACGTACCTACGTGTAGTAAAATTCGGACAGAAAATAAAAACTACACTAGATCGGTACCATCGGTACAAATTTTAACGAAGCTTCACTTCCAGGTACACATCCAGGTACTTCACTGTGGCTGGGCACGTTGGACCTATGTACTGCCTTAGTAATTTGTTACAACAACCACATATTGGTTTATGAACAGCGCCAAAATCAATTATGCTCCCTTAACTGACATAGGTCTCGTCACAAATCTTGAGCACGTCAGCCGATATGGCTCAGGAAGAGGCGTACAGCCAGCGACTTGGTACAAATTATTCCGAAACAGGATCCGCTCGTCTATCCATCATCGGCCGCTTATCCCGCCGCGTCATCCCGCCTGCCAGGGTTGCCTGAGGCTTTGTATTCATTTCCACACCAGCCTTCCTGATTTTCTCGGTACGGATAAATTGTGAACTACCGTGTAAACATAATTTGGAATTGCAACTGTTTTTTCAGGAGGATGTCAGTCAGTATCAAACTGTACGAGTATTTCAAATCGATCAAAAGTTTTATTTATTCTTCCTTACCGATTCCAAGATTTAATATTCTGGAAATTTGTTTCGCAGTGCGCTGGGGTAAAATGAAAAATATTTCGTGCTTCAGAGTTTTAAAATACACGTTTAGCCGTTGTTCCCGGTCCCGGTTACTGTTGTCCATGTCAGGACAATCAGTATCTCGCAGTAGTCTAACGTGGTATGTTATGTATGGCCCAATCTTAAAGGGTAAAACTGGGAGTGTCGTTATAAACGGATAGTTGCTATGCGAGTAATCTTGATTCAATCCCCATTTTCCATAGCTTTGGTAGGCTACTTCTGTTCACCTCATTTCTATCACAAACCTCTAGTTAACATATTTATTATTAAGCTGCTGCTATTGGCACATTTTATAATCTTTATTAAGAAATTAAAAACCTCCTAGTTTTTACAAGAAAGCTTAAGCGAAGCTCTTTGTGGGACGTTCATGTTGTTCGTAAAAGTCGTTCGGTTGTAGTTAAGTTGCGTCTAACGGACATAACTCTCCAATAACGAACACATATTTCCCAGAAATCTTTATTAACTACCACTTATCGCTGCGTCATCCCTGCGTGGCAATGCTGTGGATGATAAACTTAATTATTTTCCTGATATTGCTATTTTCCTCTTGTAAGATGGTACATTTGTTTGTACAAAGTATTTCAACATTAAAATTGTAAAAATGCTTAAATGTAACATTTATATCCTTCCCAAACTAAGTAAGTTAAGCTTTTGTGATACGGAAATCTGAAACAACAAAGACAGTACAGTCAATGCCCTAAGTAAACTGACCCTTACCCTTAACGGAAACGCGATGTTGAAACTACTATGCCAACAGAGTGTTATATATGATAATAAGAGATACCTGTATATATCGAGATATGTTATGAACTCTTTCTCGACTAAAGTATTGAGCAAACAACCCTCCGGCTCTGCAAGCTAGACCGAAAATTGGTATGAAATATGCACAGGCCGTGTCAGATATTGTTCGGTACTAGATAAATTCGTTTAGGCTTTCAACCTAGCCTCGCAAATCCGTTAGACGACTGGCTCTACTGACCTAGCGATCCAGTTAAGAAATCGCCCACACAGTACATATGCTTATATACTTATTTTATACCGACCGCAATATTGTGTATTGTCATTGAAATGAAAGCTAATAATATAAGAACTAAATCATGATACTGCGACACTGTAACAGTTAGTGTGATTTACTGACGCAAATGTCGTCGTCGTTTAGACCAAATGAGTTATTTGTGGTCGTTCTGACCGAATAATGCGGCCTGATTGAGTCGTATACTGCAAAACATGTCCGCAGAAACTGGGTTAATGACTTATTGTGATCCTAAGAGGCGTCCTTTTGAGGTTTGATTGTCACCTTTTAATTTGAGCTTGTTAAAACTTTTATTTGTTTTAGTATTAAAAAGTTATGTAAGTGCTCCTTTATTAAATTTGTAAACCTAGGTACTTTCAGGTGAAAATGTTTTGTGATGATGGAAAGTGTAATAGAAATGAGGACGTAATAGAAACGCCCTTGCTAAGTTTCTGGCCGGTTCTTCTTAGTAAAACGTCTCTCGTCGTAAACTTACGATCGACATTGCTAAGAGCTTTATTATAGTATAAAATTAGTAAGGAATTTTGAGTTTTAAGGCAACTAATAAAATTCTCCGAAGTAAATTTAGTAAAAGACATACGCAGGATAAGAACATACTACAAAGTAAAGAATAGGTGAAAGTCGTGACGTAGTCTACCGGAATAATGCCCCCAAACTATTTCAACTTTCAAACGATCCGCATCCCAGTATCCCAATTTTTCTGCAGTATCCCAATTTTCCTAGAGTAAATGAATATATGTATAATTTAAAAGGCACGTTAACAAAATTGGTTTTAAATATAGAACAGATTTGTGCAGCTATAGGCTCACTATCCATTTTAGTTACGGGTCAAAATATGAAGTGAGATAGATCTGATGTAGCAAAGTACTACGAATATAATGTTGAGGAGCATTCCGAGCGATTTCCGGCCGTGTCTAATACATCACGAGCGGCAATGGGAATCAATCATCGTAGCAGCGCCAGCGGAAGAATTAACCGCAAACTTTGGTGCCGACGACGACGACGTATTGATATTCTAACTTCAACTTCTTGATGTTTGTTGATTATTAATAAAGATATTTGATCATTGCTTTTTATTAAAGCCCATTGGAGACTTTAGGTAGGCTAGATAGGACATAGACATTCAGATAGCATAGACACTTAGACAAACAGATTAGGAAGTAGCATTGAATAAATACACAAATAGTTAGGTACTAAAGTTGAGACCTAGGTAAGGTGAGGTAAATTTATACCAAAAACCTGTTTTCCACTTTTTCGCATAAACTAGATGCTCCACAAGCACAATAACACTGTAATTAAGTTATTTAGATGTAAGTTTATCATGTCATAGCGTTAAAACTTAGTATTTAAGATATTTCTGTAATAAAATTAGAAAGAGAGGCAAATAAAATTGCCAGAGGGAGAAGGAGATAGCTGCGAGAGTATAAATACAGACATACGTCTGTGTGGAACACGCACACTTCGACGGACACTCCGATAAGCACTCTGATAGACAAAAAACTCGAAGCTATCTCTTCTCAAGAACCCTGGCTGATTCTACTGAAGAAATTCTTTTATTGACGCAATCCCAGTAACAGATGTACGGCCGTCCCGTACAGTTTACATGCCCTTGTTTACTTTATCTATCATGGGTAACAATTTCTGATTATGATAATAATCTACTGTTATCATCATCATCATCATCATCACATCGCCAGCTCATTTTATGTCACCACTGATGAGGCACGAGCCTTTGTTACAGATGGATAAGGATAATTATGTACTGTATTTTTAATCTAAATTGGATAATTTATATACCTAAATATAGCCACATTATGTATCTTACGTACTTGACTTACCGGTCCCTTATATTTTACCTGTAAAAATTTACTCAACAACAGCATGAATAATTTTTCGTTTTTTAAATGTTTTTTCCTTAAACCTAATTTTCTAGGGAACTGTCTTGAGTTGAGAGAATATGTTGACCTTTTCCTATTCCTTTAACTTTACACACGTTGAGTTTTCTCCGTCGCTTTTCTTTCATTCTTTCTGGACCACTCATTAGGGAGACGATCGCTTATTTCCGTAGTGCTCACTCCGGATGTCCGGTTGCCGCCATTGCCCCCATGGAGACCGGAAGTAGTTCTTTTCTCGTTACCGACCCTTACCTCGTCTCGGTTGAACTCTTTGTCGTTCAGCCAGGGAGGTTTTACTGCTACCTGTGACTATTTACTAGAAAAGATTAGCAACGACTTTTGAGTATTTTTTCATATGCTGAATCAACTTTTACTTCTTTATGTTTGTTAGGTTCTCAAGATTACACTGTTTTGTATTAAGTCGTCTCATTAATAATAAGATAATGTCTAAAATATTTTTTCTGTGATCTAATTTACCTATGAATGTTTTGTTTCAATAATTGTTTACCTTTGTTTCAGTCACAGCTATAGCTACAAACAGTTACAGCTATTTACTTACTGTGACATTTTAATGTATTCTACTACGACATGTTACCAAAATTTAAATTTGTACTCAATATACAATGTACACTGATACGAATACGATGCGATGAACACATCTCTTTCCTCCAATATCACTACTCAGTTAATCGATAACCATTCCATCCATACATCTCTTGGTTTGGTCGTTTACGTTTTTTTTTTTAATATGCGCTTCGCTTTTGGTTTTCAGTTTCCACCGACAGACACGACGGACGTTTCATCAATATTCAGGATTCAACGAATTTGAAATGTTCGTTTCATTTATAGGCTGTATACAACACCTAACGTTAAGGATTGATACGTTTCTAAATACACTATATCAAAATGTTATGCGCATCCAAAGTTAATCTGGAAAAATGTTTACAAAATAAACATATAAGTATATTGTTGCTCATAGCAAGACAATAGAGAAAAGCGCTTTAATAATGCCTCTTTTTCGACTCCTCCCAGTGTAAAGAAAACGAGCCAAGATCCACAAGACCTTCCGTGAAGGAACATAAAGTTTAAAGTTTCAAATTTAAAGCTTTGTAAAATTCTTCACCAGTTTAGCGAAATCCATGTATGAAGTTGAATTATTCCAAGCACAATAGATTTAGAGCACCGCGTAATGAACCGTTGCGCATCATGCCAAAACGCTTAAAACAATGGGGATTCACGTCATAGTTTAGTGGTTCACGGAGAGGAGCTTATTTACATTCACGCGTACTAAAATCAAGATTCACGAGCTTAGGTTGACAAAGCACATAATATAATAGTCCTATTGTAGATTTTGAAGCTTAATTTATACATTGTTTAGTTGGCTTCAGTAAACGTTTAGGTTTAGTGCCTTCGTTTAGTGCACGTAGCTTGTTACTGTTTTGATTTCGGTTTTTATTCTATCTTTATTTATATAGAAAGAAAAGAAAGAAAGAACGCAACGTTTATTTGACATTTCTAAAAATACATTACATAAAAAATATAAAAAAAGTACAAAAAATTAAATGCCAAAACGGATTCAAATGTCACAGCCGGAGCCATGGTGCTGTTTTTCAGGATGAACCGGTTTGGAGGTTAGATAGCGCTCTAAGCTACACTGCTTAAAAAATAACTACAGCAAAGTATTAACACAAGGTATAAATAAGGTAAAGGTAAGGTATAGGTATACATTCAATTTTGTTTATTTGTATATGTAATGTGTACAATATGATGACCGTCTGCTTCAAAAGTAGATAAAGACTGTCATCTTTAGCACTTAATCTTCGTGATAATAATTAACTTATCTAATCATCAGCCACCTTTGTTAGTAGTTTTGAAACACCGTTTTTCAGATACGAACCGATTTGTAACATGTTGATACTTTCTTTTCTTTGGAGCGGATGTATGGGAGGACAAAATCTTTATAAACAAGGCCATGTTGTCCCCTTTCCTACACTCTTACCGGGGTTTTCAAATAGAAGAGAACAGATAAATGTCGCCCTTCACAACCAATTTTTACTACCGTCGAGGTTCAACTTTTACATAGGACCGTAAACCTTTCGGAGTTTCAGGGTAACTTCGTCTTTCAGGGTTTCTTTCTTAGTTTTGAGGTAATTTCTACAGTATGCTAAAACCCTGTTCTTGTACTGAATTTATCTGCTTAATTAGTTAAAGTTGTTCTTTTATGATCATTGTAGACAAAGTTGTTTGTTATCTTTCATATCTTTGGTTAAAACAACTACTTACTTTATTCTTTTGACCTTGACTTTTCTTATAACTATAATAAGCAACAAATCGCTTAACCGTTTTGTGTTTCTTTTCAAATAGGTATTACGTCGTTTCAAATCAAAATATGCTGCTATGCGCACTTGTTTGAGAATTTTTAAATTTCCCAATATTTACTGACTTTCATTCAAAAAAGAAACTGCATATTACTTATACATAAATGGACAAATTAGCCCAATTCTTAAGAAAAACCATGTGCAAATACTAGTACATCGATGTTACTTGTTCTTACAATATCTTTTACAGTATACTTTTAGCACAATATGGTGGATAGTAGTTTGGCAACGACGAATTTATTACGAATGTGTCTACGGTTTTCTACAACTCTGCAGTGCAGGCAGACGCTCGATCACGTGGCGTTGCGCCTTTTTGCGACAACTCTCTTGTGGCTACCATACCATCCAAAGCTTTCTGCAATTGGTCATAAATAGCACAAAACCGGTCGTTGTGGAGATCTTTGGGGGAGACTTTTGTCCAGCAGTGGACGTCTGGCTGAGATGATGATGATGATGATGGTACACAAGCAAACGAGACCGAACCGCCGAATTGATCAGTAAATATGGTAATCGCTTTTTAAATAATACTTTGTACCGATTTTTTCATCCCACTAGTTAAAAATTTTAAAAATGCACTATGTCATTGTAATTATTGTAATATAAGCAATTGTCAGTGCCAAAATAATCAATGAGATATATCGCAGTTATTTTTAACGGTGACATTTATATTGGTACAGCTTATTACTAAATATCACATTTAATAAAAAACCGCTTTCATTGTTTTATCAGTATCATATTACTCGTATGTATCTGTCGGATGTCTGATCTACTTTTGAAATGCTTTGTGGGTTCTCTATCATTAAACCTACAGTTCTGTTAAAACAGTTTGCTGACGCATTGAGAATTTTTTTAATTTGTAGTTGTTTTCTGTGCAAATTTGCACACGTTTTGCTTTCAACCAAAAAGATGCTACTTCCCAACAGTATTTGCCTTACTCTGAATTCGTAAACAGCGCCACACGTGTTATTAGAAGCTTTGCAGTAACAGCATTACAGCGCGAACGGCAATTTTCGCGTTTTTCCTCGCCGCCGAAGCCCTGTAATTGCCACGGACAGTGATAATAATTAAGGGGGATCCTTGGCCCAATTGCTACCTAGAAATGGCGGTTTGAGGGCCACTGTGCCAGCGGTGACGTCACAACCTCCTACCGGGGAATGTGGGGGCTGGCACAAAAACAAGTTAGACGATAGACTGTGCTGTTGGGGGTACTGCGGAGCGACGTGTGCGTGAAATTTTATAGGCTAGATGTCGATGTGTTTTGATCATGTACTTAACATAGAACGAGATAATATTATATTATTAATAGATGGTGCTATATGTTACCAGTAGTGAGATATTTGGGGTCATGACGTCTACCGTCATCATAACCCCAAATATGCTCGAACATTAAATACATCATAATGATTATCTTAAACCACGCAAGTATAAATCCAACATCAATTCAATATCTAATAATAATTTCGGTATACCCACGATTTCCCTTACAATTTTTTTTGTCACGAAAAGGGAGGCTTCACCACGGAATGTGTAACTTGACACCGTCGCGTAATTTATTAAATTGCCCGCATAACTTCGAGAGATGGTGCTGTTTAATAGAGCGCTACAATGTTCGCGGAACTGACCTGTGCTGTTGGGGGTACTGCGGAGCGACGTGTGCGTGAAATTTTATTGGCTAGATGTCGATGTGTTTTGATCTTGTACTTAACATAGAACGAGATAATATTATATTATTGATAGGTGGTGCTATATGTGTTACCAGTAGTGGGATATTTGGGGTCATGACGTCTACCGTCATCATGACCCCAAATATCCTCGAACATTAAATACATCATAATGATTATCTTAAACCACGCAAGTATAAATCCAACATCAATTCAATATCTAATAATAATTTCGGTATACCCACGATTTCCCTTACAATTTTTTTGTCACGAAAAAGGGAGGCTTCACCACGGAATGTGTAACTTGACACCGTCGCGTAATTTATTAAATTGCCCGCATAACTTCGAGAGATGGCGCTGTTTAATAGAGCTCTACAATGTTCGCGGAACTGACCTGTGCTGTTGGGGGTACTGCGGAGCGACGTGTGCGTGAAATTTTATTGGCTAGATGTCGATGTGTTTTGATCTTGTACTTAACATAGAACGAGATAATATTATATTATTAATAGGTGGTGCTATATGTGTTACCAGTAGTGGGATATTTGGGGTCATGACGTCTACCGTCATCATGACCCCAAATATCCTCGAACATTAAATACATCATAATGATTATCTTAAACCACGCAAGTATAAATCCAACATCAATTCAATATCTAATAATAATTTCGGTATACCCACGATTTCCCTTACAATTTTTTTGTCACGAAAAAGGGAGGCTTCACCACGGAATGTGTAACTTGACACCGTCGCGTAATTTATTAAATTGCCCGCATAACTTCGAGAGATGGCGCTGTTTAATAGAGCTCTACAATGTTAGCGGAACTGACCGTAATTAATGCTGGCGGACCGCCAAACGGGTGTTTTGCCCGAATCTGGGCAAGGACACCGCTGTACGCACTTGTATGAATTAAAAAAATGGTCTGGCGGCGCGTGGCGTCGAGATTCGCGATGCGAGAACGCCCAAACAAAGACACGGAAACGTGGACGGTGCGCAGGATGTTTGGAATTGTAACTCCTAAATTATAAGTATACATTCTGTTGGAAATTCCTACTTTGTTAATTCATACAATACAATATTGCTGACCTATTTTATAAAGAGTTACCTATACGAATTAGCGTTAGTCGGTGTAGAAATAAGACACTTTTATTTTTCTACCCACGTTTATTTTATATTTTATTTTAATCTGGTACTCATAGGCAGAATTAACTGAGCCAAATAAAGATAACATAACAATATAGTAGGTTAATAAATATAGTAAATATAGTAGGTTAATCCACTTAACATTATATTACTCTAGATAGGCTTAGATAATCGTCAGAATTACCAGTGCTTCTTGACTCCTCTGATCTAATTCTGCTGAACCGAGTAAATAAAATTTTGTTTATTAATGTGAATTTTATTTGTTTCAGGTAAACGACAGCACATCGATCGATAGTCGTATCGTATCGTATCCCTTTCTGCCAAAGTGTACGTAATAGTTTGCAAATGCACCAATTGCGTCCAGGCCAGAGTGAGCTTCGATGTGGTTTATCTGGTAACGTGCCCCAGTTGTGACCTGAGCAGCGGTCCGAAATGATGGTTATCAGAATCTTGTTCGCTCTAATGGCGTATGCTTGCGGGTTGACCGCCCATTAGTCACTAGGCTACCTTAAAAGTAGGTTAAACTAAATCACTAGTTTAATGGAAGAATGTCAAGCTGATAATGTATATCACAGTTTATAAATATGTTGGAAATATGTATTTTAATTATCACATTCTTAACGAAAAATATTATAAATAAATACGTATACCTATGCTGTCAGTTCCACGGTATTTTATGCTACTTTCATGCTTTATCAGGTATACGCATGCCCAACATAACATTATCTGTCATGTTGCCATACGTCAATGTTGGAACCAACACGGCTCCTATTAACGACAAGACGTGCCTTCTTTGACACTTTGCTACCTACGAGTAATCGACTTCCTTCACGTCGAAATCTCAAACCATTTTTTCTTACTTTGATTTCTTTTGATTAGGTAGCTTTTAAAAAACTTGAGTAATTAAATACCTTATAAACGTTCACAAGTGTATAATGTAGTGGATAACTGTTATTGACCCTATTTGTTTTCCATGTTCTAAAATTGTGTCGGCTGTTGTTATCCTAAATAGATAATAATAACACCACCCTCTCACAGAATATCGGCGTGAAACAATGGCACTCGTTGCTGTTGTGTTTCGTCTGGTGTGTGAAAGTATCGGAGGCTTATTTCTCACCCCTCCCTTTTCCCAATTCCTACTTCCTCCTCAAGATCCAACTCCTTCCTCAAGGCCGGCAACGCATCTGCGATTACTTTGCTTTTGCGGGTTCATGGGCGGCGGCGATTACTTTCCATCAGATGACCCGACTGCTCGTTTGCCTCCTTTTAATATATAAAAAAAAACAAAAATATTACGTACGCAAGCACGTATCCCTTCCTACAACATGGGGAATTGGAGACTTTTAAACGAAATGTGAAGAAGCAACGTACGGGTTGGCAGGGAGGGTAAGGACGGCTAGTGAGACATTCTTGCTCCACTTGTCCTCGCACCAGGACCCCGCTTCTCGTTAACATCAGGTGGATAACTCTTTCATAAAAAAACTATATAAACTAGCGGACTTCGTACCGCTTTGACAGTTTGCATGACAAAAAAACAAACAAATCATTCGTCCGCTTAAAAACACCCGTATCCAATAAAGGACCCCTATAGCAGCGCCACCTACCGTGTCCAATTGTAAATCAATCTAAACCATTCTCGAATCCACTTGAACACACTCAGAAAATTTCATCCAAATCGGTCCAGCCATACTTTTTAACTCGTTTATTAAATTCAAATCTTTGTGTTTGATAGATAAACTAATACCGATGAAATTAAAAAAAAAACCTAGATCGAAAAACCCCTTCATTTGTAGAAATGACATGATAAAAACAAATCGTAAGTGGGTTATTTTCGAAAACAACAAAAAAATCCAAAGTCATAAAAACCGTGATATTATTACTAAGGTCAAAATTTGAGATTAGGGGGGCCATGATGAAGCCTATCGATAGTTATAGGGCTATCCATTGTTTTTGGAACCCTGTATATAAAGATAGTAGGTTTGTTGAGAATAAAGAAGAAAAGATACCTCCTGGACGTCCGCGACGCAAATTGCTGGACGACATCAAAAAGTGGACTGGACTTAGATATCGCCAGTTAAAACAAGCTATATGGGATAGCAGAAAATTTTGTATACTGATCTCTAAATGACGATGTCAAAGTCAAAGAAAAGTTCTTTTGAATCGTCCATACATTTTTAACCTACTACCCATTCAGGATGTCTATTCTTTAGTTGTTGAGAAGAATGGACGCAAGAAACTCAACAGCTTTATGAGATGATATTGATATAGAGATATAGATGATAGATAGGAAGAAGAAGAAGAAATCAATGCATTAATCATTTACACTTTGTGTGATTTGCATTTACAATACTTTTTTATAAAGATTTAGATAAATATTAGCATATTAAATCATTAAGACACAAGTTAATTTAGCGTGCGTGTCATGAACAGGAGCCGTAAGTTCAAGTCGGTTAGCATCCCCTGGAGCACTTTATGGTTGCCCCGGCGCAATTATCCCCTGTTTATGGTTATTGCCATTTACCATAATTACCGACGGCATTATGGCGAAATAATTAGGTGTACCAGACACGCTAGATTATATACAACGACCGTCAATGGGAATGTCTGTGTTAAGGTTTTTGAAGCATATAATATCGCTTATTTCTGTGATAAATAAGATATATTACTCAATATTTAACATATATATAAAACTTACATATTTTTATAAATTTTTACAATTATAGTTCTAAGGGCCAAGGTTACAAGTTGCTATAAAATGCTACATTTTGCATTTTCTTGATTTCATAGTAGACCATGATGATATAGTACAGTAGTCACGACTAGACGGTTCTACTGCTATCATCAGCCTTTTTTCTTCTACTGATTTGACAAAGAAGGTGTAATTCCGTAATCATGGCGCATGCACTGTGCCTAAATATCGGATTCCCACAAGTAATAAACATGGTGAGAATCCCGTTAATAATTACTCTATAAGACTATATTTTTTATATACTCGAAATTAGTGACATAATTAGAACGATATTATTTATGTTTGTAATCATTTGTTAAGTATTTATCTATATTGATGATATACTTTAAAATATTACAATCTCTCTTCTGTAATATTACTATATTGATATACCAAAAATAAGTCGCTATACTAGATATTCTTTTTGTTATTTGGTTATCGAAGAGCCTGCCCCCCAAACGCCTAACTCTCTCGCTTTCGATCGCTTTCAAATATAATATTGAAATATAATATCGAATAATATCGAAAGCTATAGCCTATAGCTTTCGATATTGCTTTCATATTCCTTTCGAAATGACAAGATGTCGCCTCTTTCTCGCCTCACCGTCAAAGCGATCGAAAGCGAGAGAGTTAGGCGGTCGGCCCCCTGGTTTAGATTTTCTATAATAACACCAGATGTCTTAAATGATGACGGTAACTCAAATCTATTAGATACCAAACGTCATTTCTCTAATAGTCGAAACGTGCATTCAATATCTACAGAACTGGAATCTCATCTACGCCATGCCAGGCTAGTCATAATTTTAGATAGGGATTGGGACACAAAATAAGGAGACTTACAGAAGGTAAGTTTCATATAAACGCGCTCGAGCATCGCACACATAGACCGGTTATTCTCTGAGAATCCCATTCCCCGAGGATCCTGTCCCGGAGGATCCCGAATGCGATAAATGTGGTTACATTTACTTTTGTTATTTTTTCTATTGTATTTAACTTGTACCGTTAACAGAAAAATACCTAGATAACCGGTATTTTTTACGGATAAAACGACGTTTTCTAAAAAAGAAACCTAGTTAGATCGATTTATCGCCCCCGAAACCCCCTGCATACTAAATGTCATGAAAATCGTTGGAGCCGTTTCCGAGATTCAGATTATATATACATATATACAAGAATTGCTCGTTTAAAGGTATTACATATTATATTAATTTATAAATATATATATTTGTAATTAATATTTAAAATAAATGTTAGATCATAGTTTTAAAAACACAATTTATGTATCATAAATTAAAAAAAATACAATATGACCAAATCATTCTTAACAAATTACATTTTATAATTTATGAGTACAATAATTATTTCAAATTCTGGAAACACAGCTGGGCGAGACAGGGTAAAAAACGCTAAACATAGTATTGATTAAGTTCATGAAGATAAAAACAAATCTGAATCCTCCGGGACAGGATCTTCGGGGAATGGGATTCTCAGGGAATGACCCACATAGACAACCCCACAAGGACACGGAAACTTGCAACAGCTGCGTTTGAACTGGTTCGAGATGGTCCGTCTCTTGAGCGAGGTATATATTAAGCTTACCTTCTGGGGGTCTCCTTATTCTGTGAATTGGGGCTGGGCAGCCTCCGAATTGGGTCAGTGTAACGAAGTTAATATCAGTTATCGGTTTTATACCAACCTCACCGGAGAAGGTCAGAGCTTGCCAAACTTTGCGAACTACGGTTGGCCGTGGTTTAATTGAAAGCGCTCCCCAAGACGATTCTCTTTCGATAACAATTCGCTCAATAGAAGGAAAGTTAATTGCTTCTCTACTATCTTCTGATTGGTTTTTAATGTTTTATGTAGAAACTCGTGATTCGTGAGTTTTTAAATCAATTTTGTTTTAACCTATTGAAAGTTGATTAAATGCCTTGATAGAAAGCATTCAAGTATTTCTATTAACAAAAAAATAATAATACACTAAATTTTGTTGATTTTCTTAGAAATAAAATAAATGCTACATATTTAATTATTGTGAACTAAGAAATAACTCGTGATACAAAGGAAGTATTTGACCGTACTGTAAATATAATAAGAACACGGATTTTTGACATTGTATCCATTAGCAAAACGACTCGCCATAAATTAATGTAAGTAGTCACGAACGGGCCATAATTCTCTTGCGTTCATTCGCAAATGTTGCAAATAACTGTAAAAGATTGTTTATCATTGAACGAAACGTTTTCATGTTAAAATAAGGTAAACGGCCCATTACTCGTCAGGTTCTGAAATAAGTTGACTTTGCAGCCCTCCCACGTAAAAACCAGTTGACTTAGAAAAAAATTGATTGCATGGCGAGGTAAACAATTTATTCATCTTTTTAGAAAATATTGCATTATTTTCGGTGAAACACAGCAAAAAATTAGATATTAAATCAATTAAAAAATGTGCCATATGTACCACTAGTCGACAGCTTTGTCCCAATAATCGTCAAAATGACCTAGAACTCGTCAATTTTCATCACCAATTTGAACTCTTTGTCTTTGAACTTAAAGTTCATTTTTTAGACACGTTTTTTAAAAAAAAAACTAAATAATACAAAATTTTGTAATGTGCTTAATTGAAAAACGCTTTCTCAACTTAGCAATTTACATTTTACTGTAAATATTACAAAAAGCGGCGATTTTACCATGATTTGATTTGTTGTCGAGTCTCTGATATTTCGGCGCAGTTGCACACGCCATGATCACGGAGTAACCTATCATTACCGTACAGTCAGTTATTTCTTCATCTCTTTCGAACACCATCACTTTTGTCTTAGATTTGGGGTGGTTGGGGATTTACCTCCTAGCAGTCCGCCCCGGGCAACGTCTCCCTGTCAAGTAGAGGCGGCTGAAAATCCCCAATAGCGGTGGTAGGGCTCGAAAGGGTCCGCCTGGCTTGCTTTCCTACCTATTAACCTTTCTATTTAAGTCTGACGTCAAGCAGCTTGCAGTGTTCCGTCGTAGCGTAGTAGAAATGCCAGTGCCTATGGGAGCTTAATGGCTAGCAGTAGCGTCAGAAGGACCGGTCTCGGACTCTGATCAAATCTGTGTTGGAAAGCTCATCGTGGAGGGTAGCGGGATCCGTGGCACGGTTTTAGCCGTTGGCCGACCGCAGGCAATAGGGGGCCCAAGTAGTGCGCCAGCCACGTACGAAAGGCTGCCCCGCCATCTCGTAAAAAATCCTGGAACGGCTCCACCGTGCCAGTCGACGACTGGAAGGAAGGACCCGGTGGCAATTCCCAGGGGAGCACGGGCGTCCCCGCGGTCTCCACATGAGTTTTTTCATTAGTACATTGAAGATTACGAGTGCCGTGTTTGGTAACCAAACTGCGCCTCGCTGGCTTTTGAAACCCCAGCAAAACCACCTCACCTTAATATGAAGCAGAAAGTTTTAAAAAGTAAGGTGCACTTTGATTAGGAGGAAGTGCAGCCGTTTGTACAACCCAATCAAATCAAAGTGCACCTCACTAATATCCGAGGTCTGCACTCAAACCTCCAACCGGTCCACTACTATCTCGAGACCGAAAAGCTACGCTTACTCTTTCTTACTGAGAAGAAGATAGTGAAACCGTTGGACGTAGCATACCTTAAGTATCCCGGCTAGTCGCTTGAGCATAAGTTCAAGAAGCAAGCCGGGGTCTGCCTGTGCGTATGTCCACTATGACGTGTGCTGCCGACATCTCACCAGCTAAGGTAATTGCAGGTGAAAACGGGGGACTAAGCGACATTTCAAATTGATAGTAAGGAAAGACGCATAAGTAAATGTCTGAGATTAGTCTGTAGATTTCTAGCTGATAAATTGTACCACGGAAATGTCTCAAAACTAACGTTTAGACATTTGAAAGTATCATGGCACTGTTTTTAATGACAAATAATACCGTATTAATACAAGAAACGTGCTTCATTTGTATTTGGAAGAATACTAGCAACGACTTATTAAATAGGCGTTGGCATAAATATCATAAAATGTTTTAAAAAACTCTTAAGAAAGAAACGAGTGTATTTACGTTCGGAGAGAACGTTTCCTATGGCACGAGCACTTGCTGCGCGGCGCACAAATTGACCGTTTCTCGTGGGGTTGCCAGATTGGAACAAATTTTTGGTATAGACGATATGATTGAGGGACAAAATCTTTATTACTGTGTTTTCATTTGTATAAAAGTACACTTTGTTTATAGTTGAATTCAAGAAAATAAATTATACCTCGGTAATATATATGCAGATTTTGGGGCCGTTAATAGCTGCATTTACCTTACGAGGTTTTAGGGTAATCCACACTATGATTGCTGGTAGACACCGGCATAGAGAAAACTCTCTATGTCGGTGTCTATCGGTCGCAAAGCGGAAATCAGGAGGCGACTCGGTTGTTTGACCACCTCACTGAGGCAGCTGATCTGGCCCAACGAAGGTATCCAACTGCGGAGCTTGTTTTTCTGGGAGACTTCAACGCCCACTATAGCGATTGGCTATTCCCTTTCCAGAAAACGGACCATGCTGGAAGAGAGGCACGCAAGTTTGCGTTATCGCAAAATCTCTCTCAGCTGGTGGACCAAGCAACCCGCATACCTGATGTTGATGGCCACACACCCAATTGCCTAGACCTTCTGCTGACAACTGACCCAGGCAGACACTCAGTATCGGTCTCGGCTTCGCTGGGATCTTCTAATCACTGTCTGGTGAAATCCGTATCTATATGCTCTCCTCCGGACACTACCCTTCGGGGATCGAGGCGAGTATGGAAAAATGGATCGGCAGATTAGGACGAGATGCGGCACTTCTTCGCGTCTTATCCTTGGCGGCAACTGTGTTTCTCTTCGAGCGAACCATCTGACTGTGCCGGCGCAATCGCAGACGTGATACGCCAGGGAATGGAATATTTTATCCCATTCTCTGACGTCCCCATAGGCATTAGGGCCCGTCCAAGGTTCAATAATGACTGCGCTCGCTCACGCTGAAGCGCGGTAGGAAGCAGCATACCAAGCCTGGGCCCATGCTCGCGGTTGCAAACGCAGAGACGGCAGTATCCACGCAAAGAAGAGAGCTTTTAACTCTGCCGCCAAGTACTGCGAATGGGTGTTAAGGAAGGCACGTTTCTATCATGTTATATTTTAAAATCCTTTGCAAAAGTAAAACTAAAAAATAGAGCAAATCGGTAAATTGAATTTAATAAGCGGCTTTAAAAAGCAGAAGTTCGCAATTTAACCCATATATTTATGTAATCTATTTTTAGATATCTGCTCAAAAGTACCTCCTCCAAATATAATACAATTTTATGTAATAGAAATATTTTTATTCAATATTAGCATTTACATGCATTTATTAAGTCAGACTCTATGCTACTTTTATGATGGAAATTAATAAATCTATATAGATTGAGCTTTTATTGGGTAAAATAATAAATTGACTAAGCTACTGCACCTTTCTTAGCTCTCATTACTACTAGGTCGTAGGTATTCGGTATGATAACTTATTAGTTATCAATATAAACCAGAAACATATTTCACAACCAACTTATTTAATCATTAAATGACTCGTAAATAGTAGGTAGTTTAATTTTATTTCTATAATTAATCGAGTCAAAGAAAAATGAAACGTAACTGAAGGCAATAAAGTTCAATGACGGGCTTAAGTACAACAGTCACACGCGCCCCAATATCCGTCGCCAAGTAAGTATACGATTCTCTTTTGATTCAAAGGAAAATAAAACTTAACTCATGGTAATAAGAACACAACGATGAGTTTAGGTGCAACTGTTGCTGCGTGTCCCGATACCCGTCAGAAAGCATACGATTTTGACGAGTTTTGGGTCATGTACTAATTAGAGAGTACCAATAAACGTCACATGCAAAAAAAGCTATATACATATGAAATTTATTACAAATGATAGATTATAACGTTAGAAAATCTATTTAACTATCCCAATAAACAAATACACTTATCGTGTTGTTATCCGAAGCGGCCTGACATGTGAAGTAATACGAGGTGGTGTTTACTCAGTTTAGTAGCAAAATGCGGGCAATCGCAATTTTTTTCGGGGAGCACACTTTTCTTGCTAATTTCTTCCGACACCATAACACTTTTAGGAAAGTGTTACTATTACAATCGTACATTATAATATCAAGAACGTATCGCCATAAGCAATATTTAATTTTCTATTAATAGAAACACACAAAATGCTTAAAATGTTTAGTTGACGAGTTTCGGGACACTGACGACTATACCAGCGTTTACCTTACTTTTTGTAATTATATGTGTCAGATACCGTCAATATTTACCGGCAATTCTAATATCCTTATTTGTTTTTTGTAAGTGTGTTGTTGTCTTTTTCCTTTAAATGATGGCTTCGTGCGATTAGCACATTTAGCCAGTGTCAAAGTAATTTTTCTTACAAGTAATACATAAATAAACAATATTTCCTTCCTGTATGTGATGATGATGAATGATAATAGAAATGATATACCCCCTCAACCCCTCGAGTATCTCAGTAAAGATGTGGGGCTTTACTTAGTCCTCGGGCGGACTTCTTGGAAGAATTTGAAAAGTGACGTTGCACTGTTTTGTTTCATTTGCCAACACTCATGCACACTCATGAACACTTAACGGTTAATAATCCACCATTATTTCACATTAATATTCGACATATCATATAACACAAATTTTTGAAAATCGGAGACAAACCACTTTCCCGCCAAGAAGTCGTGTCTATGATTCTATGAATCTATAATTGTTTTTTTTATTGACTTTAACAGCTTTCCTTTGTTTTGGAGACTTGAGGAATTGTTTCCTCCTTTTTAAGCCGTGCATTAATTTGATGAAGATGTTGCAGCAATACTTTTGTCGATGCAGCTCCTTTCACTGTCTGATCATTTTGTAGTAAATACTAAATTCCTTAAATTCATGTGAAAAAATCTACCCCAGTCTTTTTTTAAGTTTGTGAAATAGCGAACGAGCATACGATCCTGCTGATGGAATGCGGTCACTGAAGTCCATGGACGCTGGTAATAGCTTTTGTTCTTAACCCTTTATGTCCTGTATCTTCACTGGATCTAGTAGTTATATAAAACAGAAAAAGGTTTTATGATGCTTGCCATCCAGTCAGGGTTTCTAGAGCCAGTCTCATTTTACATTGGATCACGTTTACGAAAACGTAATATTGTATGGCATTGTTGACGCAACGCCTTCTAGTGGCAAACGAGGAGAGTTAAAAAAATCCATACAAAATCTCGTTCTCGTTAACGTGATCAAATGACATATGAAACTCACACTAAGCACACGCACATTCTGCCGAGAGCAGAAGAATTCACTACGCGAAACATTTTTTATTATCTACCTGTTTCTATTAGTTTTCAATAGGTATGTAAAAGGTTTCCTAGGTATATCAAATTATAAAAGAGATGTTGCGAATGTCCTTCAAACTAAGGCAGGTACAGCGATAGGTACAGCAGTCGCGATCAATAAACACGATACGTGTCGCGTCGCGTTGCCGTCTGACTGTAAACTTTCTCTTCGAGAAAGCCGCTTCGAGTAATTCGTCACGCGGAATAATTAATGTTTGTCTCCAAGGACTTTCCGCAGCTTTAGAAGGCATAAATGTTAACTCATACATTAATATGGACTCGAATTGGAATTTCATGAGACTACGCTTAGACTGGAAGCAATTAGGCTTAATATATTTGTGAATGCTTTGAAACAGTTCAACGTACAACCTGAATCGTAACGCGATGAGGTGTTTGAATCGAAGTTTAATTGTTGTTGAGATCGACCATTAGTTCATCGTTACCTTGGGATTCAGTTAAATTGGCTTCGGAATTATTATTTTAGAATAAGATCTCTTTTTGTGACACTTACTTTTTTAAGTTATAATCAATAGTAATAATACTATTATTTGGTTATTTGGACCATCATGGCCATCTCTTCCAGAAACTCTAACTACTTCACTATCATTTAGAAATAAAATCATATTTCAGTATTTGCATTGATGATGCTATATTTATTTCGAATGTTGTATGTCAAAACAAAAAGCCAATTCATCCGCATTTGTTATCATTAACCATCATTATCATAAGATACAAGCATCCGATCACCATCAATGTATTCCTAAAAAAAAATCACAGGTAAAGTAAGTTATAAGTCCAAGTGGGTCGGTTGCTCAAATGGATTTATCAGCGGTCAATTGCGAAAGGTCTTGGGATCTAATTCTACCTAAAACAGTCGCTTTTTCCAATTGGTATGTCATTAAAGAATGTGAAATGTAAATTATTAAATATTTTTCTATTCAAATTTTGGATTATTAATATGGGTTTGAACTTTTTTCTTTGTTATTGAGCATATTTGTGTCGACCTGAATTCTATTTCTAGAAAACGAATAAAGTTTTCTACATACCACCGCACCGTGTTAAACACAGTTTAATAAAGTTTAACCTTGAGGAAAATGACTATCGATTTCGTCAAGGGCAATAAAAATAGATAGCTCCCACCAGTAAATGTCAACTCCATAGAATATATAGTTAGATTTTCCGTTATGTTATTATCTAATGACGTCTCTTCATATTGAAACATTTTTTCTAGAGTATCTTCGTCACTCAGTTCAGTTATAGACTATTAAAAGGTCAGTCTGAGTTGTATTTCATCGTCGTTTTTTGTAGGTAGCTGTTGTTTAAGTGTTTTATTGATTTTGTCAGCTTTCGAAATGCGTTGTACTAAAGCAAACATTATAATGAAACATTTTCAAATTCAAACATGCACAAGCTCACGATCCAATCCCTGGACGGTTAGTCAGAGACGGCATGTTTGCGAATGCTTTCAATCCGCAGATTCTATCTCACATTCCCACTACGACATGTATTCATAATATGTATTCTACGTGACTGAAGAGTTGTGATGTCGACTTTTACTATGGTGGTATTATCATGAAAATTGGATGAAATTCTTGTCGCTGGTATATTGATACAAGAAATTGGACATCCAATTTTACATGCAAATAAGTTTGGTGATAACCTGAAGACTTAAGAATGTAGAATATCGAGTAATTCGGTGACAAATGGAAGACAATGTTTCTTCTTTGTATCAACAGATTTATCTGTATTCTTCCCAGACCTTGTCTATTTTTGACTGATAAGTTTATATATTTCCTTTTTGTGTCATTCAGTGGGTAGATACGAGTTGAAAATGATGATGATGTTGATTTCATTCTGAACATCCACGAATGACACAGAAGCTTATGCTGAGACAGGCCCATTAGCTTCACTTTGAACTTTGAGGGAGCTCTCTTTAATACCAACCCGAATATTGGAATCCTTAGCGTCGATATTTCGAGTGAAGATCAGTTTCGGGGTAATTTGGAAGGTAAAGCTAAATTAGCTTCGAAAAAGCTGGGTGTGCTTAATAGAGCGGGTCAGTATTTCATGCTGGCCCACCGCTACAATTCTTTATTCATGCTTTACAAATAGTACATAATATGGTTACATAGGTAATTACCGACAAAAACCGGTACGGTTTATCTGCGGTAACGTGTGAGTCACTCACTCGATCGCATTAATATTTACATTAATATTTTTTAAATGTAGATTTACATAATTTGTTATTTGTTTTTTTTTATTATTTTGATACAAGTTCAATAGGATAACTATTTAGAGTAGATGGCAGCACATACTCCCACATTCTTTGCCCATGTACATTATTGTATAATGTAATGGCACATTGTACAATAATTCAAATACGTAAGTTGGCGTATTCTCGCATCTCGAGTTCTTACTGATAATGATTGAATTTTGTCTAAGTATTCACTTAAAATTTCCAGTTTATTCCGATCAAACACATTTACTATCTTGCAGTATTTAAACAGGCCGATGTCGTCGTCTTTGAATTGGATTTTATTTTTTGTGGCACTATTAATTTAAGTAAGCTAATTTGACACTTATATATAATATTGATATGTGTTTTGTATGCTCTGACATAATTGCTAATACCTACAATAATTTATTATGCTATCTGCCAGCGACATGTACAACATGCGCAATATTTTATAAGGTAATTTAAACTTTAATTTAGACAGTCTCGATGTAATTACTTTTAGTTTGCTTACAACTGTACAAAGCACAGGTCAGGCCGCATATGGAATACTGCTCCCATCTTTGGGCTGGAGCACCCCAGTACCAACTCCTTCCATTTGACCGCATTCAACGCAGAGCTGCTCGAATTGTCGACGACGTGGTTATTTTAGGTCGGCTCGATCCACTGGCTCTTCGGAGAGACGTTGCGTCACAGAGACGATATTGTACCGCATGTATCATGGGGAGTGTTCTAAGGAATTGTTCGGCTTGATCCCCGCCGCTGATTTCCTTCACCGCACTACACGCAATCGACTGTCATTCCATCCACATTACCTTGATGGATGGCGGTCTACTACTGTGCGTTTTTTACGAAAATTCTTATCTCGAACTACAGTGTTGTGGAACTAGCTCTCGGCGGCGGCGGCGGTATTTCTGGATCGTTACGACTTAGGGATCTTCAAGAAACGAGCCTATTCCTTCTTAAAGGCGGCAATGCGTCTGCGATTCCTCTGGTTTTCCGGGTGTCCATGGGCGGCGGTGATTACTCTCCATCAGGTGACCCGCCTGCTCCTTTGCCTTCTTCTTTTATAAAAAAAAAGCTTCACACTCTTCATTTTCTTTTTTAGTAATCTCTTTATTTAATTCTTGCCTTACTTCTTTTGTATAGATCATGTATATATATATATATATATATGAGTTTTTTCTCGTTGTTTAGTTAAAAAAAACTACTACAAATGCACATTAACAATATTTTGTTAAATTGGTAAATGTCACATTCCTTGAGAATTTGCGCGCGATTTTGCCGCTCTGTTGTCTGTGGTAATCTAATCTAGTATAGTTCATTGTTATCCTAATAGCCTTCTATAAGAAAGAGCGAACACTGCAGTTCTCGTACTGGCAAATCGAATTATGTAGAAGCTGCATCACTATACCGCCTGTAGTGCAGTGGATGGACCACACCGGACCTGTGATGAGGCTGGTGGACTTATTAATAAAATGCTATTGTACTCCGTTTAGTTGATGGTAGGACTTTTTAAGTCCACCTGGCTGGCTTAGCTACCAGTATCTTAGCTGATGATTGGTAGCCTTTCTGTGTCCTGACAGTTAGAGCTATGATAGGCAATGCCGCAGTATTTAAGGATTCTGGGTTAGAAGTCATCACCTACCATCAGGTGAGCTGAAGTCCAATCACTTTGCCGCGTAACCTGTAACAAAAACATAAACCATTGGTCGATATGAAACAAAGAAACTAAAATCGTAATGGTTACGTTGGATTGTTTGAAGTACATTCTTTTTTGTTTTGTTCAATCGTTGGACTTTCAAACTATTTTATTTCCTTTGCTTATCCCCCCTGTTACATTTATACGTTTTATCGTCCTATGCGCTATACAATTTTTAATATCGTGCGACAACCTCATGTTTATTCTGTGTCGTGCTTCGCTGTAATTGAGACGTTGCTTCTTTATTTTAAGGATCAAACCTGACCGTTATGGAGGTGCCATAAAATGTATGCTCATACGATTTTGATTCCTTTGTTCTACCTTTTAATAACCTAATGTATGTACCTAACTCCTGAACAAAGGTCTTTACCAAACCCTTCCTTGTGTCTTGGTCTTTGGGTCTCCCACCAATCTCATATATACAACTTCGAGATCAAATGTCAGACGCATTCTAAGTTTTCTCGACCCTATGTCGCAGTCCGTCTTCATATATCCAAAGCGAAGCCAAATCTCCGGATTTATTCGGCTAACGTACCCCGCCCAATCGCGTTTCAGCCTAGCAGTCTTTTTGTCTATATCGGCAGTTGTTCTACCTACGAGCTTTTTCAAATGACACCACTGTCTGGTGAATATAATATATCCGACTGCATGGCGACTGGCGACCACCTTAATACCATCGTTTATAGACTGCGTTTCGATTGGAAGGTTTATTGAACTCCTGATGCCTCCTGATGCCTTATGCTCTATCATATCACTGGTCGTGATATTATACGACATAAAGGCATAAGTATTAGGCATGTCCTGTTAATTCAATAAATAAAGTCTCAATTTTTGTTTTGATAGTCTGATCTTGACATTAGATAAACACAAATGTTGAAAAAATTTCCACGAGCAGAATTTGAACCTGCACCCTTCTGACATTCCAGGGGTTGACATTTGTGTTTTTGTAATTTGTTCGCAACAAAAATTTGCGTTAAAAATTATTTAAACATTGACATTAGATGTTGAATTAAGCCAAACGAGCAGAATGTTGCAAGCGTATATAGGCTTCAGTAACCACTTTTCAACAGGTTCCTTTGTCGGCTCAGTAACTTAAAAACAAAGGTTTTATGGTTCAACAGACCTAAGAAGCTTAACCTCATAAGGGTTTATTACCTTTTTGTCTACTCAATCATAGCGTGCAACCAATCTGTCAACTGTAAGGTGGTTGCTTCAGTTTAGTTCCAAGACGGTCATCGTTCGCAAAGTGAATCACGAAACGACCGCTAGGGCCTTGCCGCTGGTGCGAATGCCCTCATCCTGCCAACGCCCTGAGACCCTTGATATAATCGTCTGGGTGGGCGATTAAAAATAAACGTTCGCCTGTTTCTTTATAAAAAATAAGAAAATCATGTTGGAGTAATATTGCGAAGTCTTTAAATTTGGCGCAACCAATATGTTTAGCTGTGGGCGTCATTGAAGTTAGTCTACGGTCTGTGAAGGGCACGGCGGCACTTTTATGTTTACAATCAGTAATAAATGTCGCTGAACTTTACCGTTAAAGACTTTATTTACTCTCATAAGAATTTTTAAACATTCACATAAATATGAACTTACAGTTAGTCAGCTAGCAAGCGTAGTCCTTTACATATACGATGTAATGACATACACAAAAATTCACTACATACTAATGCAAACACTACCAAAACTTTTATATTTTAATTTTTAGACAAAATTATTTCCCCCTTACTATACAAAAAATGCTAACAAATAGTGGGTAATCTTTTTTAAAAGTTTGAGTACTTTTTCAAAGCATTATTAAAGAATTTAACAGGCGTTTGTCAGCTTGCAGTAAGATGATACGACAAATCAACCGTGAGAGTGACCAATAAGTATATAAACGTGCCTTACGAAGAAGCTAGAGATTTTCTATTTAATCACCCATCCGATGACCCGTCTCATTTGCAAAAAATTGCTTGATCGCATCATAAACACTTTCTGCGACATAGAATAGAATATAATATAATATAATATAATATAATATACATAATATAATATAATATAATAGAATATCGTTTATTGCAAATAAACTGTGTACAATTTGCGGTTGAGGATGCAGTACATTTGAGTTCCAGCAGTGTACCCATAACGGACATGCATTTTTTATGTAGATTAATGGCCGATTTTTCAATTGACGGATAAAACTTATTCGTTTGATAAAGTATTAGATAACCATTTTAAAAATGTACCTATTTGTCATATCATGACTTTTCTTTTTAAACAGGTGACATTTTAGCTTGATTACGTAATACTTCATCAGAAGGATAAGTTTTATCCGATGATTGAAAAAACAGCTATAAAACTAATCAAAAATAAAAACTAATCAAATATTAAAAACTAATCAAAGATTAATACTAACATGAAACTAACAGTAACTTATCGTAAACTTATTAGTAGGTTATTACATTTTTTTATTTTTTAATGCATAGTATTCATCTAAGCGAGGATTTCCACGAAGCACACCCAGACGAAGCACACCTAAAGTATTCCACGAAATAAAATTTTAAAATAATTAATTTTCTGTTGGCCTATTCTCCCTATCCAATGGCCCGTTCTCCCTATCCATCCATAGGGAAGGCTCGTGCCCCAGCAGTGGGGACATAAAATGAGCTGATGATGGTGATGATGATGATGAATTTTCTATTCCACGAAGCACACCTACGAATACCACTCGCATAGTGCGGGGACTAAGAAATAGAAATGTCGACAGAAGAAAATATTTATAATTTAATAAGACCAACTTTATCTTATGCTTATCATCGAACTTACTTTGTATATAATGCGTTTACAGACATACTGTTAAAAACTAAGTTAACAATGACTAGTACTGTCGTCAATTACCATTTTCTCAAGAATGTAAAAGAATCTTAGCAAGTGGCGAGAAGTGATCGGCATGTCATGGGGTGTTGGTTGGAATCCCGCTCGTGAAATTTTTTTCAATAATTTTTTTTCATAAAGTTATCTCTGTTTACCCCTATGGGAGACAGTCGTGACTGCATGTATGTATTTATGTAATTACCATATTAAAATTACCTTCAGATCTTAAATGATTAAGTTCATAAACAGAGAACGCGTTTTTCGCTGAAGTCGATTGATTAGACGCTCATGGCAATATAGCCTCTGGATTTGATTAACATTTATATTTGCATGTCTCAATTGAATTTAATGTAATTAATAAGCTCATTGGCGATATTAATTATTATTGCTCCGTTATTAATATTCCAAAGTTCCAATACATGTACAATTGTAACAATCTTCTCTATTGAAAGGATGCTTTTTAATATACTCTTACTTTACTCTTGCTTCATCACCAGCTTAATTTATGTCCCCACTGCTGGGGCACAAGCCTTACCTATAGATAGATATGGAGAACGGGCCATAAACCACCACGCGGGCCCAGTGTGGATTGATGGTTGTTAACGACTGCTAATGCAGCCTGGATCAAGGGCTTAACGTGCCTAGCCTACCCAAGCACGGAGGAGTTCGAGATGATAAATTTTCGGTCACCCATCCGATGACCGGCCTTTGCAAAAGTTGCTTAACTTCAGCAATCGCAAACCGAGTGCCTTAGCCACTGCGCCATCGAGCTCCTCTTGCTTACTTACCCTAAAAGCGAGCTAAGGAGAAATAATGTTCGCCAATCGTTTAATGAATTGTCTTCAATTTTGTGTCATGAATACAAATTGGAGCGTATATTATTAACAGGTAGAACCCACAAATATAACTTGTGAATATGAAATGATTTCACGTCGTAGGTACAGACGAGTCCAGTAATATCTCAACAGTTGGTATAGGATCCTGTCGTTCTATTATATTAATAGTTGCCATGGAAAATAAGATGACAGAAGTTACTTTGACAAGGTATAAAAGTGCTTCATCATCTTTATCATTTCAGCCCGGAGATACCCACTGCAGAATATATCCCAAATGTGGCTTATACACCGTGAATTTTAATTGGCTGTTTTGCCTTGGGCAGGTGATAGTACTCATGAGTAGGAACAACTTTTTGTACTGGAACAGCTATGAAATCTTTAAAAAATATATAAGCTGTTCCATACATTAAAGTAATACTTCTAATCCAAATAGAACTGATTTCTTGTTGAAGATTTCAGAGTTGGTCTAGTACTAACAGTTGTTTAGTTCTATTTAGTAAATTTTCAAATTTAAATTAAATCTTTCGAATCATATTATTCGGCGTAGCAGTTGGGCTTAGATTCTAATAATAAAACTAATACTGAAGTTAAAATTAAAATGCTACTCCTCTCAGCATAAGTTGCACCTTCAAAAAATTGCAACGCTGGTTTTCATGACCGTGTGTGTGTGTGTGTGTGTGTGTATTGTGTTATGTTATCAAGGTAATGGCACCAGTTATTGGACAGTGATCGACACTTTTTTTATAATTACAATAGGGGTCAGCAACTGATTTCGTCGGGGTTAGTTCAAAAGCGCGTAAGTAGCATTGGTGGATTCCGCACAAACTTTCTTAAATATGGATAAAGCCAAACAACGTAAGTGCTTTTGTCTTAATATGATTTACATAGTTTTTATAGAAAAAACTTATTTATTATACATAGGAGCCATAACAATTGCTTTGTTCTAATTGGTACGTAAAACCACCAAGTATATATATAATTAAATAAGCAGTGTTCAATCCTCCTTATTCTGTTAAAAAAATCCAGATGTTTGACGCTTACGCGGTACTCACATGATACTACTTACGCGCTTTTGAACTATCCTCGACGATTTGTCTCTTTAGCGACTATTTAATACAGACCACAGACCACCTGCTTCCGAATATCATCTGGTAAAATTTCGAGGAGTTTTTATATAATTTTTTGGCGATGAAAACTGTGTCTGTCTGTCTGTCTGTGGGTCTTAAAGTGTCGAAACTAGTGCCACTATGACACTATCACTTGCCCAAGGCAAAATAACGACTTACACTTACGGTGTATACGATTGGACTCAACTGTATACGAGTCGAAGCCCTACTTTGTTGAACATTAAACAAAGTGAACTTAAAACATTTAACAGACTCTTAAAAATGTTAGTTGCTAAGTGACAAAGTGAAGAAAGAAGGAAAAAATTAGTGTGGTGTTACCACACGTAAAACTTAAAATGGCACAAAGTAAAATTGCCAGTCTAAAAATTATAAAATACACATTTATGGTCATGTTGTACTGAACATAGATAAAAATATAATACGTCAAATGATTTCAATTCCGTCACTGTTGCCGACTACAACATTATGTCACCGAATATGAAAGTGGCATTAAGTCCGTCTTGTATTATATGCGTAGCAGCGAGTTATCTGACCTCCTAATTATACTGCACACGTAATCGTGATCTAACGCGATTGAAAGTAATTCAAGGATCAGGTTTTAATCTAGTGCTTCTTTTTTTTTAAAGTATCAAACGTTAATGATTAGAGCTTTGGCTGTGTTAAAGCTTTCATGAATGTTTTTTCCATTTTTTCTGTCTTTAAAACTTTCCGATCGTTAGTGTATGGCACAGAGATCTTGTCTAGTACGAAAGGAAAGTAACTCGGAAAAGGCCTTTTTCTTTTCTTCCCTATCTCTTTCACTTTCTGCGTCCGTTTGGTTAAACCTTTGACTTTGAAATTGAGAGCAACCAAAAGTAAATAACGTATAAAAATAAACTAAAATTGTGATAATAATAAACTTAAATTAGTTTATGCTGTGCTTTTTTGTAAAACTATGTAATCAGTTAAATATTTTTATATAAAATACAGTGAAAAAATTAAACGCCCACCCGACCCAGTCAGGAATCGAACTTGGGTCTTCCGCAATAACGACTGAATAACGACGTAAGCGCTGAATTTTGTCACTGCTTTTTGATTTTTGAAATGCTTTAGAGCGACATTAGTGCCATCTATCCAAAGGTATTTGCAACCGATGGACATGCAGATTCATCTTTGCAGATTAAGTGTAGCAATTAACACTTAAAAATAAAAGTAAAACAAAAAAATACGTAATCAGTTGTTTAGAAATAAATTTATAAAAAAATTATATTTTCGTCGATCACAGGTCGAACACTGGTGCCCCCGTACCCTACATTAACCTTGATTTTTTTTAATCTGCCGCGATTTGACAATTATTATTCACCTAGATTCATGTCATTTATCAAAAGGTATATCGTCAGTAAAAACCAGCAAGTGCGAGTCGGACTCGAGCACGAAGGGTTCCGTACCATTATCTATAAAAATATTTCAAGTTTCTACCTGTTATCGTTATTAGGACCGAGAAAAAAATTGGAAAAAAAATCACGTTTGTTGTATGGGAGCCCCCTTAAATATTTATTTTATTCTGTTTTTTTGTTGTTATAGCGGCAACAGAAATACATCATCTGTGAACATTTCAACTGTCTAACTATCACGGTTCATGAGATACAGCCTGGTGGTGGTGACAAACGGACATACAAACAGACGGACGGACGGACGGCGCGCGGCGGAGTCGTCTTAGTAATAGGGTCCCGTTTTACCCTTTAAGTACGGAACCCTAAAAAGTGTTACATGAAACCGCAGAAAGTTTTGTGTACCTGATCTCCAAACTTTAGTATGATGATGAGGCACTAATTGATGATCATGATTAGAATGATCCTATTTGGTCACAATTTGTCATGGACATTTTAATATGGGCGACATGTAGCTACTACATCTATTTGTTAAAAAGATTTAGTAGATCTACCCTGTACCTCTGCTTGGGAGATCCGAGGCCGGTAGAATAGTTAACACTACTTCAGGTTTCGGCGTTTCCATCTTTTAAATGTAATTATTGTATTGTGCGCAGTGGTTAAGAGGAGCTCGATGGCGCAGTGGTTAACGCGCCCGGTCTGCGAGTGCCGAGGTTAAGCAACTTTCGCAAAGGCCGGTCATCGGATGGGTGACCAAAAATTAACCATCTCGAGCTCCTCCGTGCTTCGGAAGGCACGTAAAGCCGTTGGTCCCGGCTGCATTAGCAGTCGTTAAAAACCGCCAACCCGCACTGGGCCCGCGTGGTGGTTTATGGCCCGTTCTCCCTATCCATCCATAGGGAAGGCTCGTGCCCCAGCAGTGGGGACATTAAATGAGCTGATGATGATGATGATGATTGTATTGTGTTCTAATAAAGATTTTTTTTTCTTATATATAAATTTACATCATTAAATATTTTTACAAACAAAACAAATAAATAATTTAAAAATATAAAAAAATAGGGGTCCGCCGACATCGGGATCAGGGTCCAAGCTACCGGTGGTTAGGGCTCCAGAGACAGGAACCTCCTCACAATGCGTGCCGTATCGAGGAGAACTGCCTTCTGCAACAGACCCTTGATCCAGCCGCCTAACGCCTATTATTATAATAGTGTAATTTCAAAATGTTGCCTTTTGAATTCATGCCTGAATATTTCCAGCTAGTATAGGTATACGTTAGCTGGTATAACTAAACTTCACTAAAATAACTTTGTTTGCCTAGTAATCCATAAGTCTCGTATTATAGTAGCGTTTCTCACACCACACAAGGCACACAGTTAAGGCGTGGTTCCATTGAGAGCCCTAAACTATTAGCTAGGAGCTATTTTTTAGTTCAAAGCTAAATTGCAATTTGATCTGCAAGGTTAGACAGAGATGGCAATAAAATACTCTTCTTGAAGATAAGCTTATCTTATCTTCATAAGATAAATAAACTTTATTGTACACCAAAAATAAAGCATTTGACAAAAAATATTACATAAAAATACACGTACAAAGGGCGGTCTTATCACTAAGAGTGATCTCTTCCAGACAACCTTTGGATGGACAAAAAATAATTTTATTTTTTTTTAATTTTAAGTGGGTTCGTCGTCGCGTCGGTCGTGAACTACAAAATAGCTCCTCGCTACTTATTTATATCTACTTACACATATATCGCTCAATGGGATGCTATAAATAGCACTTGGTTAATGGTGGCTTGCCTGATTTCTTTTTAAAATTTCTTACGGGTAATCACAGTGCCTTCATTTCACCTGATGTTAAGTGATGATAAAGGCAAATGGTGGAAGCGCGCTTCACCCGGGATCTTCAACTTCTGAGTCACTGGCTATCTTATTTCAAGCTGCCGGAACACAACAATGCTACAAACATTGATGTTATGGCGACATATTTAGATTAGATGGTGGTAGCTAGCCAGGCGGACAAACAAGTTCTACCACCAACCAAACCGAGTACATAAACATGTATCCCCCGCTGGGAATCGAACCTGAAACCTCTGGGTCTAAACTGATGGTCTTAGAACTAAACTTAAACTACTAGACCACGGAGGCGGTTAAATTTGTAACCTCAAGCGACATGCCATTACATGAAAATGTTTAACAACTCGGCTGCATACTACATTGTTAGGAAATAGTCTATTAAAACATATATTTTTTATGGCTTTGTATTTTGTTTCACTTTTAATATAAACCATGCATGTGAAGAGCTCGATGGTGCAGTGGCTAACGCGCCCGGTTTGCGAATGCTGAGGTTAAGCAACTTTCGCAAAGGCCGGTCGTCGGATGGGTGACCAAAAATGTTCAGAAGGCCCGTATAGCCGTTGGTCGTGGCGGCTGCATTAGCAGTCGTTAACAACCACCAATCCACACTGGGCCCGCGTGGTGGTTTATGGCCCATTCTTCCTATTCATAGAGAAGGCTTGTGCCCAATCAATGGGGACATTAAATGAGCTGATGATGAAACCATGTATATGTTAAGCGCATTTTATAGTTGACACCGCCTTAAGTGTGTGTGCGTTCTAAACAAGCGGCCACACGAGTGTGCTCCAGATATTTAAGCTGTAATATCCGGCAGTTTTGTCCTTGCCATCGTAAATATTGTATCGTTTGCACGGGTGCAGTCGCGTAGCTGTGCCTGTGTACCACGAAATAAATAGACTCAGAAGGTAAGCGTAATAGATACCGCGCTCGAGCAACGAACGCACACTTACCCCTTGCACGCACACTTATCTCTGGACAGTTTGGAACGGGAGCCCTTTCGGTCGCATAATCTCTTTCGGCATAATGTAGTTTGGCATAACTGTTTCAGCATAAAGTTTTCTCGCATAAATTATGATAAGCAGAGTGTTGTATATAACTTACTATAATTGTCTTTAACATAATTTTAATCAGCATACATAAATGTAAAGAACATAATTGCTATATGTCTAAATTTACTTTATTTATTATTTAGTAATAGATAGGTACCTTACATTTTTTGCATGCTATTAATAAATGGCTAAATAGGTTAAGGACATTTAAAATAAGTTTGTAACATCATATAAAAACCCCTATTTAACGCAAATAAATAATAATTTGAATTAGACAACAGAAATACTAAAAGCCCTGCTCCTGTAGGTCACGTGATAGGCTAGAACGAGGTTATTTTGTTGTTCGAGGTTATTTTTTTTTATTAGACAATAGAAGTCTAGATCCATACAAAAATTGTTGGTGGGCAGATGCGATAAAATAGATGATTATGTACTCGTTTCACAATCACTTATGACATGACTTTTTATTTAAGTATGTTATGATTAATAATCGTTATTGTAAAAACATTGATACGTGAACATTTGATGCTGATGTATTATTATTATAAAAGAAGTTATGGGGAAATAAAGTATGCCTAATGATTTATTCTGAATGAACGTTATGCGAAACGAAGAGAATGCCAAAAAACGGTATGCAGCCTTAAAATATGCCTCTTTAATTTATGCAACCCAATATGGATCCGCTCGGAACAGTCCGAGCGCAGCTGTTGCGATGTGTGCGTTGCCCGAGAGCGTTTGAATGAAGCTTGCCTTCTGCAGTCTCCTTACTTTGTGGCGTAGCTGTTGTGTTGCCGTAGCGACACAGTGCAGTTTGGCGGTTCGCAGTTCGCATCGCGCTGCGGCATTCCCTGGCGGCCCGCCAGCCCGCCACTGCAATAAACTAATGAGCGGCTATGATATTTCTGCATTACTAACAACAGTGTGGCAGTTTTAATTACTTCGTTATTAATAGCCGTCTCCTCGTGGTTGCGAGTTCGTTTAGTTGTTGTACACAGTTGATATTGTTTGTCCGTTTTAGTTGAGATTCTGGTCGCGTGATAGGTTTTCAGTAACTCCTACTTTCTTTTAATATTTCTTACGGGTGCTTACATCAGGTGAGATTAAGGAGAAGTGTTTACTAATCTTTCATCTCACCTGCCTGAGTAATCTACTGCAGCCCGACCCCTACTGGCTACGGTTCGGACATCTGCATCACCCCTTGTTCCTTGCAGCACGTTCGTCTACTCTTGAGTCAGGAATGTCAGGACTGAAGAAAGGAGAGGTCGGTAATCCTAACGGTACTCAAGAACACCACCCTGGCTTAGCTTAATTCGTCTAGGACTCTAGGTCGACCTTTCCCAATGCTTTTGTTTCGCCATGTTATTTATGTAGTCATTCTACTTCATTATTTTTATATAGCTATCTACACCTAGTACCTTTTCACGTGATGATACCACCTTTTTATTGCACATAACAGCAGTCGTTGGGAAAAGATTGGCTCAATATTCCGCTCTCACCTATATACAATTTTAACTTTTGTCGTTTGTTTTAAAAGTTAATTCATATCAAGTCCCTATGCCAGTGATGTGACGCGAAAGTTGCATTCATTACAATCCTCTATATTTACTTGGTTTTATTCCATCCAAATGTTCATAAATTCTATGTAAGTTAGTAAGTAAATACGTATTACATAATAAATTTTAAAATGAATGTACCTACTTATCAAATCACTTCATTAAAATTAATTAAGTTAATTAATGGCAAGATGTCAGTGCTACCGGCGCCACCGACTTCATTTCAAGTTTACCCGTCGTGCGTGACGTCATAAGCGCACAGGTGGCAAGGTCATCGTGTCATAGTGCCGGGCGTTACAAACGAAACAAACGTGCGCACGTGTGTTTCTTTCCCGGTTCGGGTAATACCTAAACAGTGCAAAATGAGTGAATGTTATTCTGATGAGTTGTTGTGGATTTTAGGTGTGGAACTTGATTCAGAATTGGATTACTTTATTATATTATTTTAGTAGGTAAATATCTTTATTTATGACGTACAAAAGGAAGGTACTTACTGTCCATTCTCGTTCGTGCATTTATAAACAAGAAAGCGGCTGGCTACTAAACACTATTCAAATGTTTATTGTAAAACAAAACGTACTCAAACGTACACTCGGTAACTCAGCGGTAGTTGTAAGTCTGTAAGCCAGCCACTTAACCAAAATACGTTGTATATCTATCATTAAAACTGAACGTGAACACATTATGTACATGATACGTCGATAGGTTATTTTAAGTCCTCGCGCGCCATATGTACGCACGGTCGTACGTAAGGTGGCCCGCTAATTAACTCTATAATATCAAAAAAGCATATACAACCCTTTTCCTTAAGTTTATCGTGCTACAAGCGCCAAAGACTTGATATGAAGTCAACGGGCTACGTTTTGAAATGAATAGTGAAGTGCCTATTATAATTATCTCTAGCAAGTATATGCATGTCTTTTTGTCTCTGATAATGGATACTCATTTTTCTTACTAAAATGTTCATAAAATAAAACAAACTACCATTATAATGTATCAGTGTTTATTTATATTTGTAAATTTAAATACAAACTTAAATTTTAACATCTCTTTTTCTATTATCGATATGACGTTACCGCCATCCTTGCTTTCGTACTACTATCACAGAATACCTAATAGTACAAGCAATTATAGAATCTGTTATACATTTATACGTTGGCGTACAGCGGGACATCGCGTTTAGGATAGTTGGACGGTGAAAAGGTTAAAAAAAGCAATCCGGGCGGCTGCACTGACCATTATGCTACCGGGAAAGCATAAAGTTCAGCAATTAACAGAAATATCTTATTTTTTATTAAATAAGAAACGCTAAGGCACTTTTTTCTTCTATTTTAAAAATAGTTTCCTCCAGGTTGCTATTTGAATCATTTACTCTGTTTTAAAATAACGCGGAGCTGTCTCAAAGGAAAACTCGCGGATATATTTTTTACTGTCGTCGTGAATTATTTCACTGGAGAGGAGAGATGCAATTATGTTTGCATTTGTTCTTTTATGTCCTGTCCATTACATGTAGCTTATTTACGTTGATAAAAGTATTTCTCTCGACAAAACTTAAAGGGTTCCTCTAGCCGTGTGAAATGAATCACCTCCGGAGGTTTTCTAGAGGGAACGGCATCACGCACTAGTGCGTGTCCACGTGCCCTACTAGATTGTCCGAGGGGTTCGGATCGGATTGGGGTGTAATATCCCGTAGTGCATTAGCAGTCGTTAACAACCACCAATTCGCACTGGTGGGTGGGTTACTCTTGAAACACAATTGAAATAATCAATTTCCAATCCCAAATCTAAAAAATTCAAATGGCACTCTTAAAAGCGATAATAGCGCTACATTGGAATTAAATTGCGTGAAAATTGAGTGAACAAATTATTATCGAGATAGGGCGTTCCGAAATTGCGAAACTTATCCCAATATCGATACATATTAATCGCATTGGAATTGTATTGAGATTGAGTTTGCGTCAAGAGTAGCCTACCTGGGCCCGCGTGGTGGTTCATGGCCCGTTCTCCCTATCCATCCATAGGGAAGGCTCGTGCCCCAGCAGTGGGGACATAAATGAGCTGATGATGATGATGATCCCGTAGTGCGGAAGTCTGTTGGAGACGTCGCGTCCGTCTCGGCTGGCCCTTGCACTTGCACATTAGCACTTGCATCGCCAAATGCCACAGGCTTTATTGTTTTTGGCTTGTGCTCGAGGAAATGTTAATCAGATTGCTTGAATACTCAATACTCAATACTTTATTGCATTCCATAATGTTTACACAATAAGATAGTAGGTTTTTACAATGGATCAATTATGGACCCTGTCGGACACAGCACAGCTGTACTGTACTGTACTAGGAGAAAGGAAGAGAGATCATTATTATTTAAATTATAATTATATCATATTTATTTGTATTATAATTTATCATTGATTAAAAAATAATTTATAATGTTATATTGGAATATTATAACTACATACTTATATATTTTTATGTGATTTGCTCAGCGCAGCGGTAAGTACCTACATAGAATATTTACTTACATTATTTCTAATTTATTATCTGTTGAAAAAAAAAATGTATACATATATATTTAAATTTATTAATTATGAATTATTTTATAGTTGCAATAACTCGTGCAGCGTGCTCGCTGGCGAGTGTGAGCGAGTGTTTGTCATTGCTTTTGGTACATAACGCAAATACTTACTGCACAGTATAACTTTAATGTGATATAATAACAGTATAATTTATACATCATCATCATCATTTTCAGCCCATGTCTGCTCACAACAGGCATAGGCCACCTCCATGTTACGCCGTTCCCTTCTGTTTCGAGCTGATCGCACCCGGTTTTTCAAGCGACGAGCTCTATATTTCTGGCCCATCTCGCAGGTATGGCTATTATAAAAGGCTATTTATAACAATACCCTTCCTTTGCAGTCGGGTAAAACAGGTATTATTATTAATTTATGCTCAACAAGGATCTCTCTAATAATAAGTGACTATAAGAAACTTCGGAAACCTTACTCGAGATCAGTGATCTGAGACTCGTGGCTTATACTCTAGATCAGTGATCTGAGACTCGTGGCTTAACCACGAGACTGTAGATGTAGGCAAAATATCAAAGAATGAATGAATTAATAAATTAACACGTTTTCCTTCCTTTCATTCCTTGAGTTCATCAAACGAGGCGTGAAGACCTTGTTGACCGGAAGGTCGAGGTTGACTGATGCTTTGTTGTTTTCCCGCTGCACTAGTTGTCTTCGCGTCTGGACTCTATCCCTCCTTCTTCTTCGATACCCAGTGGTCATTGACAGACAGATAATAAATAAATCTGAATCTTTATATATAATAAATCTTTTGTGCGTGTGTATGTTATTGAACTCCTTCTAATCGGCTGGACCGATTTGGATTAAATTTTCTGTGTGTAATTAAGTGGATTCGAGAATTTAGATTTACAATTGGACCCGGTAGGTGGCGCTGCTGTAGAGGTCCATCATGGGATACGGGTGTTCTTAAGCGGACGAATGATTTGTTTGTTTTGTTGTCATGGAAACTGTCAAAGCGGTACGAAGTCCGCCGGTCGGCTAGTATAAATGTAAAATACTTACCTACGTCAACAATTGAATACTATTGTGTTAATCATTAAATATGTAAAGTACACTTATTGTATTGTGTACTATATTTAATATGTAAATTCATGTTTACATTTTACATTGTGGTATGGTATGAGCGTGCCGATGCTACATAATGTAGAATGTTGCCGCTACGAACGGTGCGGGTTTTATTGCGATTAGACCGCGTTATTGAAAATGACAATTTGTAGGTATGGCGAAATTTTAACTCTCCTCGTTTTCCACCATGCAAGAGGTGCTGCTTCAATGCCATATATATTTTCGTTTTCGTTAACTTAATCGACTGGTGAATGAAACTCGCACTTGGCACCTAGAATGCGCTGCTTCAGAGAAAAAATATCATCACAAGCTTCTCCATACTTCGGAAGGTACGTAAAGCCGTTGGTCTCGTCTGCATTAGCAGTCGTTAACAACCACCAATCTGCACTTGGCCCGCGTGGTGGCTTAAGTATGGCCAGCTCTCTAGGGTTGCCAGATGCAGGCATTTTATTTCCGGGACAATTTGAGGGTTACGAATTTTCTTAGTACGAAAATATATGAAATAGATAATTATTTTTTGTTAATCGCTTTACTTGTAATGTTTTAAAAACATACTATTACATCTAAGGTAAAAACTAACTTACCTACCTACCAAAACAAAACTAGTGGTAGGTACTCAAATCCGGGACTATAAAGTGTAATTTCTGGACACGGAAAAAGACACGTAATTCTGGGGCAATCCCGGATTTCCCGGCCGCCTGGCAAGCCTACCGTTCTCACTGTGGTGTTCCCATCCATAGGAAAAGCTCGTGCCCCAGCAGTGCTGACCTAAAATGAGCTGGTGATGTAATGATGATGATGATAGAATGGAGAATATACCGCCTCTGTGGTCTCTGAGACCACAGGCACCGGTCTCAGGCTCAGAGGTCCCGGGTTGTTGGTATTGCTTGTTTGTCCGCCTGGCTAGCTACCACCATCTTCTCTAAATATGTCACTATATCATCCATGTTTGTAGCATTGTTGTGTTCCGGCAGCTAGAGATAAGATAGCCAGTGCCTCTGTAGTTGAGGATTCCGGGGAAGTGCGCTTTCACCTTTGGCTTATCATCACTTAACATCTGGTGAGATGTAGGCCAAGTACTTAACTGTAAGAAATAACAAAAATACAATATGGCAGGCGCTTGCGCGCTTCCCCGACTTCTTGTTACACTATTACACATACTTCCGTCCCATTTCACGAAGTCACTCCCGCAAATTGCTAATATCGCACTAGGAACCCAGTAGCCTTTGCGGCCTTTGTTAATTTGTTACACAGACGGTGACACATTTACAGTTTTCACTTTCTACGCGCGGAGGCGACATTTTGCTTTGTTATTTCAACATATTTTACGGGTTGTGCCATTGTTGTTTTTTTGCAATGTAAATTAGGCTGATGCTCATTTGGACACGGTTTACGTTTTGTTGTGGAAGGTAGCTATAACGTTTCAGTGTTCGTGTTTTTCTTTAAAGAAAGAGCTAGTGGCTTTCTTAAGGAAGAAACTTCGGATGTAACGTAGCGAATTAGGGAAGTATTGTTCGTTATAAATGTTTAATTTTAAATGTTAGTTTTCGACGTACCATAGGGGCGGGGCTACTGTTAATTAACGTCGTTGTGTACTATCGGGGTACGCCAGTTAACTAAGAAGATCGGCTAGCCATATCTTCAGACGCACTAGTGCCGATGCGGAACGACACTAGAATCGGTCGCCATGACAGAAATCGGTCGAAAAAATCAACATCAAATCTTTAAGAAGTTGCGAAAATGGGTATCAACGTTTAACGCGTCTCTGGTGTGATAACCTCCAGAATTATATAATAGAACTACACGTGGAAGATTCAAAAGTACCGGTTCTACCGTAGGCCCTTAACAAATTGTGCATTCGATTGGAAAATGCGGTGTCACAAGCCTCCTCCGTCACCCACGGCACTCGCGTCCTTGTTTGTACAATTTGAACGATAAATAACACGCGCCTCCTAGGAAAATAGACAAAGTGCACTCCATAAGTTTTCCTCCGTTGCTTGCAATAACACCGGAGTGAAATAGGGTGGAATGGCATTTACACCCCCTTTCAATGTTTATTAAACTCAGACGAGTTATTAAAAATTCGGTCGTTTAAAAGTAGTTATTTACAGTTTTATCATCATCATCATCATCATCATGATCATCATCATCATCATCTCCTCTTTATCATCATCATCTTCATCATCATCATGATCATCATCGTCATCATCATCTTCATCATCATCATCGTCATCATCATCCATCATCATCATCATCAGCCTACACTAGTCTACTGCTGGACATAGGTCTCTCCAAGTGCACGCCATCGAGCACGATCCGCGGCTACTCTCATCCAGCTCTTGCTAGCCACCTTGCGAAGATCGTCCCTCCTCCTGGGAGTCGACCGCCTAACTCTCTCGCTTTCGATCGCTTTGAAGGCGAGGCGAGGAGGAGGCGTCATCTTGACATTTCGAAAGCAATATGAAAGCAATATCGAAAGCTATAGGCTATAGCTTTCGATATTATTCGATATTATATTTCGATATTATATTAGAAAGCGAGGCGAGGGCCTTACCTTCAAAGCAATCGAAAGCGAGAGTGTTAGGCGGTTGGGAGCTGGTCTGAGGGCGTCCTACACTACATTGTTTAATAATACCTAATTAGTGTTTAAACTTTGAACTTAGATTTGGTCAACTAAAGAATTACTTACCACCAGTGCTTTGAGGAATAATAGTGAGAAGGAGCAATCGTAATTGATATCATGATGTGAGAATTAGGGTTTGCTTGATAACGTTACCAAAATCGCACTATAATAAGTATCGTTCATAACGTTATTTCTATAAAGCTAAACTTATAACGGTATTGCAGGTAACGGTACAAGTATAGTTACTTTTATCGTTTTATTACCGTTGAAAATGTTACCCAGATAAAATACCAAGCATAATGTTAGCTTTGCTTTTATCGTTATTTTCGTATGATAGAGGAACTATTTTTAACGTTATTCAAAGGCGTGGTGAGATGTAGTCACTGGTTCAAAAATCGCACCGCTGTCCCTGGTGATAAACGGTACCCAGAAGTCTAGTGGTTAAACCGCCGGCCGCCGCCGCGCCGCCGGTTTCAAACCGTAGTGGGTTTGAAATGTTGTGTTTGTTTCGATTGGTGGTAATAAGGCTTGTTTTAAGTCCGTCGGACTAGTTTTCACCATTTGATTTGAGCCTTTTGCCATCGCAATAATGTTATCAGCATTGTCGTGTTCTGAGAGTTACCTTAGTAAAACATACATAAGTATGCATATAAAATGAGTACACCCGCCTGACTATACCACAACCTGTCAAATTTCTTCTATATACTTTGAACTTTATGTCTATTGCGTATGGTTGATTTATTGAACGAATTTGACAGTTTTGGATAGATGTTCAAATAATTTTTAACGCAAATTTTGTCGCGAACAAATTACAAAAACACAAATGTTGAAAAAATTTCCACGAGCAGGATTTGAACCTGCACCCTTCTGACATTCCGGGTCAGGTGCTATTCGTGGTTCCAACCACCTGACAGTAGTTTTGGATAGGTTGATCTGAACATAAACATGTACTTATTTTATATGTTTACTTATGTATGTTTATCCGTTATCTAGTATCCACGCTATGCTTGATAGTGGGTGTAAGTGTTGCAAATTAATTACTGTACCTATACTTTACATTAATATTATACTATGTCAACACCTTAGAATAATTACGGTATTTAAAGATAATCTTCATACAACCGCTCTGTCAAAAGTGAAGCACTAATTCACCGATTCACATTTTCGTGACGATTGCTTGCGCTCGGCGACACGCACGCACACGTACACTTGTAACTCCGTAGTGTATATTGAAAACTCGGCGTTTGGAGCCATATCTGGCTCCAAAAAGGTGCTTCAAAATGAGCGCGCTGACTTACATTCTATACGTAATTATTCTAAGGTCAATACATTAATGTTATTATTAGTATTCATCATCAGTTCTGCATTCTGCCACCAGTCAGTGTACTAAACTACTTGTTCATTATTATATTCATTTTTTTTATTAGCCTATTTTGTATCCTACTACTTGGCAAAGTCCTCCCCTCTGCGGCTCCACTCTTTATATCATCGGCCACCTCATACCACTACCTATAAATATTTTAATACATATCTAGTTAGTAGAAGATACCTATTAATTTAAATGTTATTAAATGATTAGCTAACTTATCTAATAACTTATGATGATGATACCTAAATGTTTTATTGCAAATGAAAATAGAATACAACAGCTACAGAAACCGTATATATTTTACTATTGTAATTTATTTTTGACATCATTTTAGTAGGTATTATTTTTATTAATGTTGAGTATAAAAATGTAACTAATTCACCGAGACACATTATTAAATTGGGAAAGCGTTAAAAAAAAACTCCACGAGCGGGATTCGAACTCTTGCCCTCTGACAATCCGGGTCAGGTGTGCTTAGATTTTTTTTCAAAACTTGTTCAATTTGTAAATAATTTTGTTTGCCACAAAATTTACATGAACATTTTTACGAGTATAACTATAACTGTCATAATATTTCAGCCTACGATTTCGTCTTCAATGCGTTGAATTGAATTGTGACAATTTCTCATTGTCATATTGATAATAATAAAAAATACACATTTTGTGCGTGCGGGTTGCGTCGCCGCGGCCATTGTGATGAGAAAATAAAAAATGGCGGAGAAAATGAGACCGCTCTCCCGTTTCCTTTGCTGTCCGGCAGGAAATATAAAATATGACTGTCGGAGGACCTCCCAGACGCACGGCACGGGATTTATTATACCAACTAGGTATTTATTAAAACATTTGAACATTGGTTTCGGGAGGTGGAAGACTTGAAATGTAATCAAACCTTAAATAGTATGAAACTTTTTCAAAGTAGGTACTGGGGTCGCTAACTATAAACAATCCAAAAATAAAATAGTTCGTAGATAATGTAGGTCAAATTAGCGTCGTTTCTTATCGGCCCTGTGGCGCAACGGATAACGCGTCTGACTACGGATCAGAAGATTCCAGGTTCGAATCCTGGCAGGGTCGCAAGTTCATTTTTACCAATGAATACATTTTTAAACGTAATAATTTCGTGTTCAACTTTTTTTTTATTTTTTATTAAATTTTTTGCTTTTATTTAAATATTTTGTATCGTTTTGATTCTTTATATAAACAGACTTATTAATTTGCTTTCAATTCATACATTATTGCTTTGACAGTTATTATTAGAGAAATCGCAAAAAAAGTTTAATGTTTCTGATAAAAAAAGACATTACATTTTTTATAACGACTTTTGACTTTTGGTAACCAGGCACAGATTAAATAATAGTTGGCCCAACTATTATTAAGGTTATGTATGGACCCGACCTTTCAATCGAGGCACTAGTAAAGGCTATTGTCTCCAACCCAAGGTAGTGCGACGTATTGGCTCTTTCGGTGAGCAACGCCCAGCAGCGAGATATAGACTCCTTGTCTGACGAGACGTCGGAGAAGGATATACTTACAAGCAGCTAAACCCATCCTAACCTATCCCGGGATAATTATCCTTTCGTACCTTTCCACTGACATTCTCCAAGGAGTGGAGACCTACTGCACCCGGAGGGTTTAGCGCCACCGTAGAGTCACAAAATAAGGAGACTGCAGAAAGTAAGCTTCATTCAAACGAGCTCGAGCAATGCACACATACAACCTCTCACGGACACGAAATCTACCGCCCGATCCTCTAAATGTCACTACACATTTACAGAATACACTAAACATGCACACTAGCTTAGGTTCAAGACACCGTACTCGTAGAACAAGGGTACGAAGAACCGGTTCACACGCGCTCTATACCAGGTACAGACATGTACCTAGGCGCTTCTCTCCTCCTCCACGGCCCGGTCTACCCGAGCCGAGGTCCGAGCCTTTAGAGGCGCCCTCGGGTGGTTCCGCTCCCCGATCCGATCCGAACCCTTCGGAGAATCTAGTAGGGCACGGGGACGCGCACTAGTGCGCGATGCCGTTCCCTCTAGAAAACCTCCGAAGGTGATTCGTTTCACACAGCTTGAGGGACCCTTTACGTTCCTCGCCGCCTCAAAAAAAGCCTGGTGAAGCTGAAAATGCCGTCTGAGGCAATCAGCAATCTCTCTCCAAAAAAAAAACGAAATCTCGCAACAGCTGCGCTCGGACTTCTCCACCGTGTCAGTGGTCTAAGGTCTGGCTAAGACCACCGGTTTAGACCCAGAGGCCCCGGGTTCGATTCCCAGCGGGGGGTACATGTTTGTGTACTCGGTTTGGTTGGTGGTAGGGCTTGTTTGTCCGCCTGGCTAGCTACCACCATTTTATCTAAATATGTCGCCATCAATGTTTGTAGCATTGTTGTGTTCCGGCAGCTAGAGATAAGATAGCCAGTGCCTCACTAGTTGAGGATCCCGGGTGAAGTGCGCTTCCATCATTGGTCTTATCATCACTTAACATCAGGTGAGATCGGTGGTCTCAGCCACTAGACCATAGAGGCGGTTAAAGGTCATTCGGTTACCAAGAGACATTAGAAAATAAAAGCACTGTATGTTTATATGTTACTGAGGCATTAAGCTAAGCCAACCAGGGTCATGCGGGTATAATTTAGAAAGTACTGCGTATTGGCCGAGTTCGTGTGTTTTACGTAAGCCAACGAATTCGTTTATCATCCGTTACGTCATTGCTCACTTCGACTTATAACTCAACCTTTAATATTAACATGAACATGAACATTCAATGTATCCAATGTATGGTAGAGGTTTTGATGTGTAATATCACCATAACTATGATTAAATATTTATATGAATAAAATACAGTGAAAGAATTAAACGCCCACCCGACCCAGCCAGGAATCGAACCTGGGTCTTCCGCAATCCGGGCGGCTGCCCTGACCGTTATGCTACCGGGATGGCTGACGTAAGCGCTGAATTTTTCCACTGCTTTTTGATTTTTGAAATGCTTTAGAGCGACATTAGTGCCATCTATCCAAAGATTGAAACCGATGGATGCATTACAAAAAATCAAAAAGCAGTGGAATAATTCAGCGCTTACTTCAGCCTTCCCGGTAGCATAACGGTCAGTGCAGCCGCCCGGATTGCGGAAGACCCAGGTTCGATTCCTGGCTGGGTCGGGTGGGCGTTTAATTTTTTCACTGTATTTTATTTATTATATATTTAATTCAGCTAAAGTGTAGCAATTAACACTTACAATAAAAAGTAAAAATAACTATGATTGTTAGTAAAGTTAGGGAAGACACTGCGGCCTGTAACACAGTTTTACTTTCACAGGCTGCAGGGAATTCACTTTTACTGTGTATATTGTTGTTGTGATGAATAAAGTTTTATATTCATCATCATCATCATCATCTCAGCCAAACGACGTCTACTGCTGGACAAAGGCCTCCCCCAAGGAATGGGGGGTATTTGCCGTAATCGCCACGCTTGGCAGGCGGGTTGGCGATCGCAGTAGGTTGAGGGTAACCTCAGAGAGATGCTGCTGCCCATCCTCTGGAATGGTCTCTTAGTCGGCTTTTACGACACCCACGGGATGAGATGGGGTGGTGCAATTCTTTATCCCCGGCACCACACAGGGTGTTTTAAAGTTTTATATTATTGTAATGTAACTAAGTGGGTAAGTAGGCAGGTATACGATATTTGTACAACCTTCAGATCAAAATTCAAATCAAATATGTGCGGCGGGCCCGTTTCCGGCCGCGTTAACCTTATTTCGTCTTATTTTATGCTAATCTAGATTGTTTATCGTTCTCCTTTTGTGGCTGTATAATAAAAAAAACAAGCATTACCTTGATATCGGTAGTTATGACCACTTAATACCTAGTTGCTATGTGGAAGTTACTGTGCAATTAGAGGATTTGTTAAATTTCACTGTGTCTATGTATATTCTGCTATCTTAAGTAGTGATCGGATAATTGGATGCATATTTACCTAAAGTTAATTTTTGGCTAGGAAAACATGTTTTTTTTAATTATAAGGAAGTTATTATTTCTAGAGGTTTTTTCGTTAAAAAAGTGCATTCCATGTTAGCAACACCTTAACATAAGTAAATATACCTAAACCTGATTTGATTTTATAATCAAAACACTAAACTTGTCGATTCCGAAATCCCGGGGTTTTTTTAGATACAAAAGTGCATTCCATAACAACCAACAAACACCTCAATTTTTGGTAAATATGCATCCGATTATCCGATCACAAATCATGGACACACTAACACCACAAAAAACCGCGCTCGAGCAATGCACCCTCTCTTCCAACATTAAGGTATGAGTCCCAAACGGACCGCAGACTGCAAACTGCAGCCGCAAACTGCAAGCGACACTACTGGTTTCTATGAATCTTTATGAAATTAATTCAAAGCGTGGCAACACTGCGGCGTGCAGCTGCGACCGCAAGCCGCAGTGTCGCCTGCGGTTGCAGTCTGCAGCCCATCTCGGACTTATACCTTTACACCAACTCCCGTACCTAACAGTATGTATGTATGTATATGTATATATGTATGTATGTATGTATGTATTTTAATATTGTTATGTATATTGTTTCAGATAAATTTGCGGCTGATCTTGGTGTCTGGCAAAACGAAGGAGTTCGTCTTCAGTCCCGTCGACTCGGCCGGCGACATCGCCATACACGTCTACGACAACTGGCCCGAAGGTGATTTACGGTTTAAGATATTTATTTATTTATTTATTATAAAATATATTTATTTCTTAATAATAGAATACAATATTCGCTTACATTAAAAAATACTAGTTTGTAGTAAAATATACAAAAAGGAGCGGCGGAACAGTTGGTCTACATCAAGTTTACACACAAAGCAACAAAGCACAATTGATGATTTGACATCTCTATTATAGGTTTTTTCTTTTTTAATTTGTTACCGTTTTATAGCAACGTTTTATAGCCTCAGGTATGGGCAAGGTATGAGGTAAATGAGGCATTGTTATGTTGTATATAAATAAAAAGAAAGAAATACATTTATTGGCACACACTAAGTACAACAAAAATTAATTACAAAAACACAAAAATTTCCTCGAGCAGGATTTGAACCTGCACCCTTCTGACATACCGGGTCAGGTGCTCTCCCAATTGAGCTATCGTTGTGTTTTCATGTAAAAAACATTTTAAAAATTAGTTACATGTAAAATAGATTGAAAAAACAAAAGTACATTCACAATAAAAAAAAAATGAACCAAATAAAAATTTATTTTCTTTCTTTTCTTTCTTTCTTTCAATAAAAAACAAAAACAGAAGTCTAAGTGTGGCCCAGCCTCAGCACATGCTCAGCGACGTGAGGCCGCTGCAATGCTCGCTGGCATTCTGGAGGGGTCTAATTAATCGGTGACGTGGCATTCTGAAGGGGTCTAATCGGTGACGTTATACATATACACTAGCACTTTACCCGCGTCTTCTTCCGCGTGGATTTGATACTTTAAATACATTTTTTTTTTTACAAATTAACATAATATAACGTATGTTACCAGCAAGGAATGTAGCATTCTATCAGTGAAAGAACTTTTGGAATTGGACCGGAAGTTCCAGAGATTATCGTCCTGAAACAAACAAACAAAGTTACAAACTTTACCTCTTTATTAATAGTAAAGATAAAGATAAAGATAAATGCAACATTTGGTACAATCAATATTATAGATTAAATAATTAAAAATATTTAAAAGATTAAATAATATATTTATAGTTATTATTTAATTCAGCTTTAGTGCAGCAATAAAAATAGAAAAACTAAAATTATAGATATTATATAAATACATCCGCTTCTTCGTTGTGGGATAAATAAAAATAAATAAAAGTGTGTCATTCTCACTCAATAGCTTGGAACTTTGTGTAACATTAAAGCTTCTATAAAAAATAAAGTTCGATTTCGTAGTGGTAGGTACCAGTGTTCGACACAGTTACCCAGACTCCAGTTCGACACCAGATTTCGTCGCCCAAAAATAATATAGAATTACATTAAAATTTCACAGGTCGTGTATTCAACTGTCGCTATAGTAAAAATTCTGTTGGTGACCTCTATTTTTAATAACAATTAAAGGAAAAAAAATCGAACACTACCTTATTTTGTTATACGTAAACAATTTTTATTGTAAGTTTTGATTATGCAAAAAAAACAAGTGGGCGCGATTAGTTAAGAATAGTTTTAATTAGGATTACGTAAACAAAAACGCTATTCGTCGGTTAATTTGAAAGTCCGTACTTCTGCCACTTTATTTATTCAGCTCCTTTTGTTTTGTACTCCAGAAACAATCGGTAGCTCGGTGAACCAGAACCAACAAGATTTTACTTAATGCCCCTCTTATCTAAACACCGTGGAACGACCACAGTTGTTTAATTAAATTGACAGAAAGCGATTCTATTTTAGCAAACAAAACAATAATTATTTTCTCTGTTTTATTTTATTTTGTGTAGCAATGACAATTTGTTGAATCTCTGATAAATAAAGTGTCTAACTATACATATTGATGCTTGTTCACAATTCTAAGCTTAAATATTAAGCAAATGATTAACTAACAGCAGTTTTAAATACTTATCTCAAAAAAAAAACTTGAATAATAACGTAAAATTATCGTTTTGTCTCGCATTTCTGATTTAACGCAGCGTTTAAGTTTACTGAACTGATTATGATCAAAAAGAGATTCTATTCAACTGTAATCGTGGTACAGTCACGAGCACATGTGTACACTTTTGACTAGTTTTGACTCTTATTCCAATCTATTATGAGTTGCATTGTTGACATGTTAATGCTTGTGACTGTATATCAATTCTTTCATCAGAAAGCTATTTCTGGATGCATGTTGCGTTTTATCTCATGTGTTTTGTTCGAGTTTTATGTCGTGTGCAACGGAACCATTAAACAAACATAAAGTATACAATAAGTTGGCAAACTATTACTCGTGTCAAATTCTTATTTACGTGGCTTGATATTGACGATAAATATCCGTTATGATACAAAGGGTGGCCAATAGGGTGAAGCTCCCATAACAACTATGGAAATCGAATTACGACTGCGGAGTAGTGTTGCCGGATAATCGATTGCGTACCAATTATCAATTGAATGTTCCATTGAGACCCGAGTGACTTATAAATCGATTAATATACCGATAGAATCGAAAGTGGTCCGCCTGGCTAAGCTACCAACATCTTATCTTATCAAGTATATAGGTATCGCCAAGTATTGCTGTGTTATGAACAGCTAGAGATAAGATAGCCAGTGCCTCAATCGATAGCAGGAAATGCAGAATTATTATTGGGAAATGGATTTTATTAACACAATCGCTAATATCTAAGAATAATTGCTAGCTTTATCGATTGCAGTGGTAGATTCGATTAAATTGATTGTATTGTTTTGTACCCGCTCTCGATATAATCTAATCTAATACAATATAGGTTATAGATTATTTTGAATGGACACTAGCGATTAATTGAAAATAGATTGTCCGGCAACACTACTGTGCTGGAGTTGTGATCGAGGTAGTGCCACGGAAAATATATATATGGTGCGGTGCGACGGGTTTTTTTTCACAAATCGAGGGGTGGGGTAAACCAATGACGCGCCTAAATTCAAAGAGCGGGAAAATTAATGAGATGCCCAAGTAATGATACCTTTCGTCTTGGAGAAAGGACCGACTGACAAGTTTTGTTTTTAACTTTGAAGAGGGTAGTGTTATCGCGTTACCGACAAAAACTGCTTCTACTCGAGTCTAGAGTCTATTGTCACTAGAGAATAGGAAATTAATCAACTCTCCACTCAACAGCTTGTTATTACTCCCGACGGATGGTCACTTGACGCCTAAATACGCAAATCAAATTAGGTTGATATTGTGATATTGTTGATATTTATTATTTATTTCATTCAGTGATCTAAAAGTCCAATACAACAATGCCTTGAGGGTGCTGTTGGGACTGCCATGGAGATGCAGCGCTTCTAACATGTTTGCGGAGGCTCGTGTCGACGGCTTTCCTGCGATAGTGAGGAAACGATGTGCCTCTGCGCTGAATCGGTTGCGCGGCAGTACTAACAGCATCCTAAAGGTTTTTGTTGACAGATGGGACATGCCACTGTTTCAGCGGTGGGTACATGCTCACACAGTGGCGAATAAGATTTTATAATATATATAATTTTAATGATTTAATTGACAGTTTTATATACAAATTTAATTTATTTATTATTTATTTGATTAAAGTTATATATGTTATATGTATTATGTATTAATTTTGTATTGTAATAAACTAACCCTAATCATAAGAGATTGTTACTAACACCATTATGGGCCCTGCCTGTAATAAATCATTATTATTATTATTATTATTATTATTATTGTTTATTGGTTTTCAATCTTTTTTTTTATATTAACGGGTAAGCGCATTTGCCTTTGACTTTCAAAGTAAAAAAGTGTTGAATAGTTTCGGCGGGCTGGTTAGAATCACGATAGCTCAATTGGAAGAGCACCTGACCCGGTATGTCAGAAGGGTGCAGGTTCAAATCCTGCTCGTGGAAATTTTTTCAACATTTGTGTTTTTGTTTTTTTTAAGCACATTTAAGTCTTGTCGCTATTAACTTTTCTACAAAGTTTTTTTGTAAAATTAAATGGTTTACGGGTTGTCAGAGACACGAAAGCGTAATTAGAAGCGCACCTGACCAGCATTGACAGAAGGTACGAGTAAGAATCATCCCCGATCCGATCCGAACCCCTAGGATGATGCCGTGTGATGATGCGTGATGCCGTTCCCTCCAAAAAACCTCCGAAGGTGACACACGTTTCACACGGCTTGAGGAACCCTTTATGTTTCTCGCCGCTCCCAAAAAAGCTCGGTGAAGCTGAGAATGCCGTGTGGGGCAATTAGCAATCCAAAAAAACAAAGAGTACGAATCAAGCTCATGGAAATTTAATTCAACACTATTTTCAAATTGTAATTTGTTTGCAACAAGATTTGTGTAAAATTATATATTACTAGCTGACCTGGCGGACTTCGTACCGCATTTCTTTTTTAAAATATAGCCTAAGTATGTTACTCAGCGCTAATGTAGCATTTTAATGGTGTAAGAATTTTTTTAAATCGGTCCAGTAGATTTTGAGTTTATTCGTTGCAAAATACGTACAAAAATACAAAATACGTTTCGACCGAGTTACACCGGTGGTGGTCACGGGCTGACTGACGCCCGCCCGTGACCGTCTATCGTAGACCATTCGATTACGTTTACGAAAACGAAAATTAGTATGGCATTGAAGCAGCGCCTCCTGGCGACATACGAGAGGAGTTAAGACTTTGCCATACAAAGTCTCGTTTTCGTTAACGTCATCGAATGGTTAAGATACGACCAAGTGTGAATTTTGTTTACTTTACGGATAGTAAACAAAAGTCACACTTGACACTCTGTATGCAATACCAAATTCATGTTTTCAGTTACGGCACTACGTCTTTACCATCAAGTGTTCTCGTCTGGAATCATATCTCGTACAAGTGATACTTGAAATATTTTAATAGGACGTCCGCCCGTCTTAGCGCCGCCGTCTAGGCTAACGGGTGTGGCTTATCTTGGCCAGCAGCAACACTGAATACCATTGCAAAAGTAATATAGCATACCTGGACAAAACTCCTTTTAATAAAATTGAAACAGCAAGGAAAGAGAACTGCATAGAAAGCGCTGTTTGTTCCAAAATAATTGTCATTCTCTGTAATGATGAATACCACGTTTTACCAGATTTTTACTCTGTCCTGTGAAATGAGATGGTTAGCAATACATTTCTGGAAAATAGTATAATTCCCATTTTAATTTATAAAATTAAAAGTAAAGAGTGACGTCATCGACCATTGTTTTGTAATTGGGATTGGGATATAGATTTATCATGCAAATTGTAAATTGTCGAATGTAATTTATTTATGTATATTCTGTTAATGTAACTTATAGCCCACTACTGTCCCACAGCTGGGCAAAGGCCTCCGTCATTTAAAGCAAGTCATCGCTACAATTGGTGGGTATTGGTATAATCACCACGTCTGCCAAATGCGGGTTGTTCCCAAACACAGGATATAGGATAATCGAAAGATTCGAAACCTACTAGGCATTGAACCCAGACCCAGAATAGGATCTCCGAGAAATTTTATAAAAAAGAATACAACATCATCATTTAGTGCTATCTTCATACTGAACTTTGGAGATCAGTATACAAAATTTTCTGCAATCTCATATAGCTTGTTTGAACTGGCGATAACTAAGTCCAGCTCTATCCATAACATATAGACAGAGCTTTATTTGAGGCAGTGTATAAGTAGATAAAGTCGTAATAACTCCAATTCCGGTATACGAAATATTCTAATGGTCCCAAGTGGGGCGCAAAAAGCGCCGCGAAAACTTTGTCCGCGGAATAATAGACGCGGGAGAAATAATAATGCTCTCCTGTCGCTCAGTACCTACCCTGGAGCTGAGAGTTCCTCAAACAAAATAAGGAGACTGCAGAAAGTAAGCTACATACAAACATGCTCGGCTCGAGCAACGCACCATAGACAACCTCTCATGGACAAGGAATCTCGCAACAGCTGCGCTCGGACGGTTCAGAGCTGTCCCGATATCAGTGTCCGTGAGAGAGGGTCTATGTGTGAGTTGTTTAAGCGTGGTATGTATTAAGCTTACCTTCTGGGTCGTCCTGATTTTGTGGTTCCTACCCTGGTTTCACGCTACAGGCACAGAATAAGGAAACTGCAGAAGGTAAGCTTCGTACAAATGCGCTCGAGCAACGCACATATAGATATGGTTACTAGATGGAAAATTGAAAAGTCCTGAGAAAAAGGATAGTTTCCATAGAAAAGTCCTGAGATTTTGTCGTGAACGTAATTCACAACTCTGTGGGAAAAAAAACTCTTGTGTTTTTGTGTAGGTACCTATATCCTGTGGGTTCTGTGAAAATCACGATTCACTCCACCACGCGAGCGGCCGCGGGCTCGCACGGGCGTCAGTCAGTTCGAATTAAGTCATAAATATATTATTTTGATTGAGTCATATAAAAAAACTTTGAATAATGTACTGTTTTTGAAAAATAGAAAAATCCTGAGAAAATCCTTTCAAAATCCGGCCGCAATCCTGTCGAGCCTAAAAATCCTGAGATCTTGGGTCAAATCCGGAGATATTATAACCCTACACATAGACCCCTTCCACGAATACGGAATCTCGCAAAAACGCAGTCGGAGTTGCTCGAGCGCGGTATGTATTAGGCTTACCTTCTGCAGTCTCCTTATTTTGTGCTACAGGGCTGGTGCGTGATTAAAACGAACGGCGATATAAAGATTAGGGTTGACACCCTTTTTTGTATAATATTAGGTCCTTACTTATGAAATTGACGTTTTGTATGAAGATTTTTTATAAAATTATATTTTTCATACTAACGTTTTTTAAATTTTCTTACATCTATTTATGTTAACACTATAAAAAATTGTAGAGTTGTGTGTTTGTTTCACTAGCTAAATATAGCAGACATTAAAAAGACAAAAAATCAAGTCCCTTTAAAGCTACAATGAAACAAAAGGTCAATTCCGCGAACAAAAACAAAGTAAATTTAAAAAAAAATTGGGCGATAAAGACATAAAATCAATAATCATTGTTATTACTGAAGCCCAATATAACATAGTCCTAATTAAAGGTGTATAATAAATTATTTAACAACCGGTTTTGACTTTTAGAAGTAATACACCTATTAATAAGTGAGAAAAAAACGTCAATTTCATAGGTAAGGACCCAATATTATGAAGATTGTGGGTTTGTAACCTTTCTTATTTGCGTGTTGTTTTGTTTTGCTTTGGGACAATATATGAAGATTAGGATTATTATAGACTATAATATTGTGCAAGTGGCAGCCCTAATGACGATGACGATACTATTTGCACAGAAATGAAGGTATTATTTCCGTTGAATCCGATAGGATTAAGGTTTATTATAATAGTGCAGAGTTGTACAGACCTCCGGCTTGTAATGTGTGCTCTGCATAATACTGCAGTGATATTATGTAAAGACAAGTTCAATGATATTTCTGATATTTTATAGTAGATATACTTCTTTCTGTACACTGGTTTGCTATGTGTAGATGGCTGAACTTAAAAATCACGATCCGATCCGAACCCCTCGGAGAATCTAGCAGGAAACGGGGACACGAACTAGTGTGTGATGCCCTCTAGAAAATCTCTGACAGTGTTTCGATCACTTGACTTGAGGAACCCTTTAAGTTTCTCGCCGCCCCCCCAAAAAAGTCCGGCGACGCTGAAAATGCCGTCTGAGACCGACAGTATTTTGTTTTTTTTTTTAATAAATATCGGGCTCTTTCAATTAAGACGATCTTGTCGCACTAGTGACAGACTAGGAGGCGCTGCTTGAACGCAATATATTAATTTCATAAAAATAATAATATCTTATTGGCGTTGTATGTTGTATACTTTTAATATAAACATACATAAATAAGCGCTTTTAAAGTACCTATTATTTTTTTTCATCATCATCGTCCACTGCTGGACATAGCCTCCCCCAAGGATATCCAGAACGACCGGTTTTGTGCTGCTCGCATCCTGATCATGATGAAATTTTTTACACGAGCGGAATTCGAACCCGGACCTTCTGACATCCTACTTGGTGGGTGAGGCGCACAAACAATAAGGCTACCGTTGTGCTATAAGTAGTGGCGAATTCCGATCCGTGCAAAGTTATCAACACTGTAGTGTGTGTACACCATATTAACACACACGCATCATACACACCCTATATAAATTGTAACGTTAGTTATAAGAGACAGATCAATATAAACCTTTAAACCATCAAGTGCATTCTTATTCCGTTGCGCCGAACAACCACCTTTGCATGGCGACCCTGCCAGTGCTGCCTGTCGGCGCGGCGCTGCGCGCAGATGGTTTTAAATTAGTTGAAAAACAGTGAAAAACTTTGATAAAAAACCGTGATGAGAAATGTGAAGAACTAAAACATTAAAAGTTAAATTAATTTGAAGTGCAAAAAACCTTTTAAAATACTATATTAATTACGTTATACTTTACTCTAATACGAAATTCACAAATAAACAACCGCCGAACAACCACCTTTACAACACTTATCCATCTATTAACCCTTTCTGGTTGTTTTTTTCAACACTTCCCGAATTATATTAAGAATTTGTTTTTACCTGTGTGCTAAATTTAGACAAAAGAGTTTGTAGTAACATCAGGAACGGACATTAATTAAATACTTAAAACATCTAGTAAGAAGGTTGATATTGACGCGGCAACTACATAAGATCAAATTGGGTAACCCATAGCTTGGAATTCAAATCGAATTCCACCACAGAGTACCAACATACTGTATGTTTTCAAGCAGGAATTTATTGTTGTCGCCCCGTACAGCGAGCGAAGTTACTGCACAGTGCTGCCGCCGGACAGACGCGCGGTGATTTACTGGCACTAGAGCAAAGCACACCAAATAGCATCCATTCTCGGCAAAAGCACGTCTGCAATCATTGTAACTCTATGCCGCTCGCAATAAAGTTCAATTTAGGCGCTTAAACAAATAATGTTGTAAAATGTAGCACGCGATACAGTCGTACATTTAAACTGCGATAGCCGATACGCCACCATTTAAGTTATGTTATAACTGAAACGAATTAAATTAAAGAGCGTTTATCTACGTGGTGATTTAATGAGAAAACTTTAATAATTTTTTTTCTTTAAGCTATTTTATATAATTTTATAAAATATATACCTAAGTAAATAATAAAAGTATGTATACAATAATAGTTAAGTATTTTTTTTATGGATTTCATGTTCTTATTGTTACAATCTTGTATTTTATAATCTTTCATTCCACAATGCAAACGTGATAACAATGCCGTGTGGCGCCATCTACACTCAGTCGTGCAAATGACGTGCTTTGTTACGACTGCTTCTTGTCCGTGTAATGCTTTACGTATGTGTGTGTGAGGCAGTCAATACCAATCTACATTTACGACGCCACAGTCGTAAGCCTCCATAGCTCAGGGGTTAGAGCACTGGTCTTGTAAACCAGGGGTCGAGAGTTCAAATCTCTCTGGGGGCAATATGTAGGTTCGTCCTTTTTAGGTTTCCTTGTTTTTTATTAGGTTAATGTAGACTTTTTTATTATTATTCTTGAAAGATTCAATTAACTTTTTTTTAAATTGCAATATTTGACTTTTTGTTGAACAATGTAGTAACGGATATTGAAATAAAATGATGTGTTTAACTTATAATATGTGTGTTTGCATTAACATTTCAGGTTATTTTTATTTTCTTACTTATTTTTATTGGCCCACGCAAAAATCTGTAAACGTTTGATACCTAAATAGATAGCTAGATACAAGATAGATAAGCTATCACGTGCCTCAGTAATTAAGGATCCCGGTAAAGTGCGCTTCCACCTCGTCTTATCATTATTTAACATCAGGTGAAATGGAGGAACTGACCCGTAAGATATTTAAAAAAAATACAAGAACATTAACCCTTGTAAGTACTATAAAACAGTGTTAAGTTAAACAGTGGCCGACTACGTGTTCTCTGTCTAATAATATTAGCTAAAAAGTGACAGCATCTGTTTTAAGGATTGTCTTTAAATTTAGCCATCGCTTTGTGGTAAAGCAGACAATGTTTTGGCTTAATATGAGCAAAGGTGGTCTTCATTTAAAACCGACCAGGCGGTTGTAAATAAAACTTTAAAAGTATCACTTTAGCGTACATCTATATAATACTTTTAGAGGTGTTTATAACACCCGGTCGGACTGGCACCCAGTGTTCTCAGTAAAGATGTAGGGCTTTACTAAGTCCTCGGGCGGACTTCTTGAGAGAATTTGAAAAGTGACGTTGCACTGTTTTGTTTCATTTGCCAACACTCATGCACACTCACGAACACTTAACGGTTAATAATTCACCATTATTTCACATTAATATTCGACATAACACAAATTTTAGAAAATAAAACAAAAACTGCAGACTTTCCCGCCAAGAAACTCGCCATTTTTTTATTTAATCATTCATCAATCATCATCAATCATCATCATCATCAAAATAGGGTCAGCAATTGACTTTAGTCTTTAGCAACCATTGAAGACAGACCACCTGCTTCCTAGCTGGCATTCCGTAAAAATTTATGTTAGTTTTTGGCTGAAAACTGGGCTTTAAGCCACTACCCAAATTTATGCATTTATACTACAAACAAATATAACAATTAATTTAATGAGCACATGCATTTTGGAGAGCGCGCTTGCGTCGTCTTACAATTTATAATTCGTGCTGCACAATCACAGACTGACTGAATTATAGTTCCAGATAATACAAACATTTATGGTAGATGCACGCCCTAGTGTTTGCTAGTGTTGTGAACCTAATTAGTTCGGCAGCTTCGGTACAGACAGACTACATAGTAAGGAGACCCCAGAAGGTAAGTTGAGTAGATACCTAGGTGTCTCTCGGCCACCACTCAGTCAGCTTTCTGGTCCACCGTCCGTGTCGTCTCTCCGTCTGGCCAAGTGTCCTGCCCAACTCCAAGCTCGCTGACATTTTGGACTTTAGTCCGCTTGCGGATTACGGTGTTGGGGACGCGGTCTAAAAGTGTAAAAATGTGTGTGTGTGTGTGCCAATGATGATGTGATCCACGGCTCTCTCTGCAACACAAATTTTGTGCACAGCCTCCCTAGTGAGGCGCCATGTCTCAGCACCGTAGGTCATAGTTAGCAGGACACATTGATTGAAAAGACGTGTTTTAAGACATTTTGGAATGTGGGTAAAAAATTGTATTCTATTTAAAAATATTCAGTAAGAAAATAAAATAAGGATCTACTTTTAAAACTGTAATCAACGCAGCATTCTCGGTTTCAACACCTAGACGGACCATCTCGAACCAGTCCGAGCGCATCTGTTGCGAGATTCTGTGTCCGTGAGGAGTTGTCTATGTGTGCGTTGCTCGAGCTCGTTTGTACGTAGTTTACCTTCTGCAAAATCCTTATTTTGTGCAGTGCAGACAGGCAGACGTTGAAACAACACAGTTGTTAATTAAACCGTTCGTGCCGTAGCGAAGGCGAAAGGACATTTCCTATTGGGATTTGTGAGCGGGCATGTTTTGATTACATGTTTTATTTGAACTGGCAGCCACGAATTTGCTGAACGCTTCTCTGTGATAGCAACTAAATAATGTTAGCGCTTGTCAACTTCAAGTTAAGTTTTAATGATAATATGGTACTATTATTTAACTAATTTTAGCGAGTGCGTTGTTATCTGGTTTTGTGGAATCTGGAGTGAGGATGGTACTCTGCAAAGAACGTACTATCACAGTTTTATTCCATTTATTAACGCCTCAATAAGGGTTTGTTTCTATAGATGTACTTACGAAATCATACCTTAAATTATTCTAAACATACTTTTATTTATTTTTATTTTTATTTATTTAAGGACATCCAACAAAGCATACCAGGACGCCAGGACATTCATTACATTAAAAACCCAATAACTATTACACAGGCGCTGCTTTAATTAAAGGCTGCCACGGCATGCATAATTTCAAACAAGTATACAAAAGTAACTTAAAACTAGAGATAATAGAGCAAAAATATTCCGCTTAGCTTATTGTAACTGTTTTACATGTAACGTCACAATAAATCATCATCGGATTAAGCTCTGATTAAAATTATGACAAATTATTTGTTTATTACCATTTTGTTCTATTTTTATTCTACACACTTTGTTCTAAACCCAATAATTTGCATTTTCCAGCGGACTGGGCGTCCGAGTGCGTTTCTCGCGCGGAGATCCTGCGGCTGATCTACCAGGGCCGCTTCCTGCACAGCTCGGTGACGCTCGGCGCGCTCGGCCTGGCGCTCGGCCGCACCACCGTCATGCACCTCGTGCCGCGCGAGCACCTGCCCGAGCCCAACTCGCACGGTGAGCCCGCCTCTACAGATAGCCCAAAGGCCAGTTTACCAGGGCCGATTCCAGCACAGCTCAGCGTCTCCACCGTCATGCACCTAATGTCGCGCGAGTACCTGCCCGAGCCCAACTCGCACGGTGAGCCCGCCTTTACAGATAACCCTCCATGGCCTGTCTATGACGGCCGCTTCCTGCACAGCTCGGCGCGCTCGGCGTCTCCACCGTCATGCACTTCGTGCCGCGCGAGCACCTGCCCGAGCCCAACTCGCACGGTGAGCCAACTTGGGCATATAGCCCAAAGGCCAGTTTACCAAGGACGATTCCTGCTCAGCTCGGTGACGCTCGTGCCGCGCGAGCACTTGCCTGAATCCAAATCGCACGGTAAGTCAACTACGGCAGACAGCAGCAAGGCCAACCAGAGATAGTTCGGCACCCGGCCTCTAGGGCGAACCACCGTTATGCACCTGCCCGAACCCAACTCGTGCGGTGAGCCCATTTCGATAGATAGCAAAGTGGCCAGACTACCTGCCCTAACAGATAGCATTGCGGCCGCAGCGTCTTGAACCTTGTGCTGCTCGAGCACCAGGACTAGGGTGCCTAGTGTGAGTTTTGTTAGCTATCCGTATTCATTCGATTACTTTTAGATTACGAAAATTTGTATGGCATTGAAGCAGCGCCTCCTGGCGACATACGAGAAGAGTTAAAATTTTGACATACAAATTCTCGTTAACGTGATCGAATGGCGAATGAAACTCGCACCAGGCACCCTGCTCGAGCCTAACTTCCACGGTGAGCTCGCTTCGCAAGTTATTGCATGGTTTGATGACGCTGCCGCTTGCCGTTCCGTCCGTAGCGACTTGATCGTCGTGTCGCGCAACCAGTGAATTTACTAGGCCTTTGATGTCCCCAGCGTCCTAGGGCAGCGGTGGCTGCTTTCCATCAGGCGGGCCTTGTTATAGATAAATAATATAAATAAAATAGCATTAAAATAGCTAAATAATCTTTTCCTTCTCTGCTTCAATTATCAAATTAATTAATATAAATGCCATCCTTAATGTCTAAAGGTGCGTCCAGACTATATGACAAGACATGTTATATACTCGTAATATAGTTATGTAACATGTTATTTAATGTGCCTTAAAACCAATATGTGTTTATTGCATAGTCGTTTATTTGCAGAAGTTCGGTGGTTTTAGCACACAGGAACCCATTCCTATCCTATCCTTCCTCTTCCTTAATGAATTGTAAGTAGTGTTTACTGTACATAATTACCTTGTTTTGCGTGTAGTTAACTTATATTTATCATTTTAGATAGGAAATAGTTTTTCTAATATCCTATTAGCAAGTCATTGAATGACTTAATTTCATTTCAATTTCAATTCTAACTGTTGTTTTTATCAATTTTATTTGTTTTTTGTTCTCCTAATTTGAATTTACAAACTAGATTTAATATTTAACATTGTTTCTGAAATTGTACAGTTTGTACAACCGATTTAGGAGGAATGCCTCAACCAATTCATATTTATTCCGAAAGCCTGAAATTAGATACATATTTTTACTCGTCTACACACGTTTCCAACATAACTTGCACGCAACAATATTTGCGGCAAAATTTATAAAAAACACATTGTTCTATTTATAGTTATTATAGTTAGGACAGTCAATCACAAAAGTCTTGTCACAAAGATCGAACAAACTCTTTCCTATATATTTATTTACATACACATTTAACTACACTTTATGAGTTTTATGAAATATACGAAACTTACACTATATGTGGTTTAAGGTTTCAAAGTAACATCCTGTATAACGCATTTAATTTCTCCATTCCAGATCAGCGGCAAAAGAGTAAAGGCGGCTCGAGCAGTTGTTGCTCAGCGTCGTGCTGCATATTGTAATACGTCGCGGGACGGTCGGCACGCGCCGGACAGTACGGACCGGACGGTACGCGCCGGACGGTACGCGCCGGACAGAACGGACCGGACGGCACGCGCGCTGCGCTGGCGTCTGGGTTGGGACTAATGTGTTCAGTGGTGTACGAGTACGACTCGCCCCGGCGCACTTGTGATGTTTCAAACGTGTTTCGAACCAACCACGGACCCGACGAACCATCTAAACTGAACCACGATTAATATTCGAATATTCGTAACTCAAAATACGCACACGAAACCTTGCAAACATCACAAGTGACGTCCCCAATTTAAAATTAACGTCACCGTTTGTTTTCGTAAAATTCTGGATTAGCTTTGTAAGCGAAACTGTATATTATCTCACCGCGTAAATTATAACTCTTATAGAAATCATGCTGCCGAAATATTATGGTTAAAATTAGAAGTTATTCGGAGTAAGGTTAACAAAGTTTAATTATGGAGAGGGCGCGAATGTTAGCCGGGGCTGCCGCGCCGGCCGGCTAGCTAAACCAACATGGCCGTCGGCTAATACAAAAAACAATCCTTAGAATTATAATTTAGGCCATCAACATGAATTTATATAACGTTACTATTTATAAAATTTAAATGACAAATTATGTAGTGAAACGAGCGGAGTGTGTAAATTAAACTATCATTTGCTGTAAATAGTTATATTTGATAATTCATTAAGGAGTCGTTTTTGGGGCTATTGATTTGTGATAAGTTCTTGCAATAAATTGGATCTTCTGTTTTTATTTTTTATTATTTTTAAAATTGCTATTTACTGCGCTAGTGTTAGCTCGACTGTATAGAGGGGAGGATAGCGCACGCGCACTATGTTGGTACGAGAGACAACTATATGACAAACACGGCGACTGCTTGTTGATAAGAGACTCGATTAAGGTAAATTTTAGTTTATAGCACTTTAGTATAACTTTGGAAAGTTACTTCTCGCTTGTACGCCACTGTAAGACGCGTAATTGTTAATTTTTTAAACATTATTGTCGAGCCCGCGAAGGTCCCCGCATTGTTTTGTTATAGCTTCAGCTCAAGTTTTTAAATCGTTTACACTGTTACCAGATTCCGATAACATTGTATATAACATAATAGGGAGCTTTTTATAATCCTCATTTACATCACACATAGCAAATTATAAATATACTTTATTTGGCATTATTTTTTCTAAATATATAGCTATTAAATATTTGTTTTTAAATTGGTATTGATTTATTGTCTAAAGAATTATTGGCTTAGCCTTAATTTTTGTTTGTAAGTTTACAAATATGAAGTATCCTTTGTACAACTCAGTAATCACAGCTTTTATGATAACTCACCACACCTTAATCGTGTTATGATGCAAATATTTTTGTGATAGTACAAATGAAATTATTTACTCATTAAAACGTTAAATGAAATTGAGCACTCGGAACGAGTACTTTAACAGTATTAAACGGAACTGAACCAGCTCGTGTCTCGGTGTTGTTCGCATTTATATTGCATAACTGACTGAGATGAATCTTGCCATTCACATAGGAGGCTGTATCGGGCAAGGAACAGCGAAACACTTTAGACTCTGTGCCCAGTGAATAGGTGTCACTTTCCGGTGCAAGTGTGAAGCTTGATGGTTTGTTTACGATACAAGCTACGCCGGGTGAAAACTAATAGACTCGCACAGTACGACACGCCTGTGTCGACGATGTCCTAATGCCGTATGAATGGTTTAAATTTTGGTTGCACTGTTCAGTTGCTGTATGTATGTATTTTGTTAAGTTGTGTAAAATACCTAGTTTATAAATAAAATAATTACAAATTTACTTTTATGTTTTATTTTTGGTTGGCTCATGTTGCCATTCCTTTTTTATTTAAGATTCTTTTGCCAGGTACGAAGTAAAGTAGCTTTATGAAGTTTTACTTATGATAAATTCAGCATTGCTTATCCGATAGACTAGAGATCCGCTCTTTTGTTTTTAGTTGCACCAACATCTTGACGAGTGGAGTTTCGCTAGCGCAACCGTTTTCATGTAAATATACGTCGCTTTGGAAATTATTTCGATCGTAATTATAAAGTTTAATCAATAAATAGCGGCTTTTGTAAACTTCTCAAATATGTATAGTCTGAATTAATTGTAGGTGTCGATTTGTTCGCGTTAAGGTGACGTAGGCCAGATAGATCGATGTCTTATCTTAACTGTATTTTAATATTTCCATAGAATAGCTACTTGGATGAGGGCTGATTTTTCATTCCTCGTATAGAAACTATGTCTGATATTAGCCAATCAAATTGTAAAACAAGGGAAGACAGGAAATGATAACACATTTATAAAAAGCTGTATTATATGAGATCAGACTAATAATTTGTTTTTGAGAATTGAAAAATCGACCCTCAATCGAACAAAATTACCTATTAAGTGTTTTTATTACGTGCTAAGAAATCGGTAGCTAACGTTGTCATGGAGATAAAAAAACTTACTTTTAATTTAATATCTGTGGTAACTAATTAGTATTCAGTAATTTGTATATATACTGTCCCATTATTGGGTGTCCATCATTGAAATCAAGTCATTTTTAAAACAAGGGGGTTATGGCTTTAATCACCACGCTTGCCAAATACGGGTTGGTGATATCCGAGTCAGACCAGGCTAGGCGTTTGTTTCTATATTAGTTTATCCAGGAATTAACATCTTAATAGGAGATACTAATCACAATCATTATAAAAATCAATTTTAAATATATGGTGGTAAGGTAAGTTTTTGTTAAATGACAAAATTTGCTGCGATCAATTTAATTCTGACTGCTAGTGCGCTAGTTAACTATAAAAGGTAACTAAATATTAAATCGACAGCGACTTTTTTTTAAAACCATTCTTATGTCTTTAAATTAATACAACAGTTTAATTAGTTTGTGTTATGCCGTTTTTGTTAACTTAGGTAGATAAAGTAAAAATAATTCAAAGGTTTTACTGAAACATTCCAAAATGATCTTAGTACTCAAAAGCACAAAGTGTACTCTTAAAAAAAGAGATACGAGGTTATAGTCACTCGCCGACAATATGTTATTTTCAAAGAAGTTGCTATAGTATCTTCAAATAACGTTCGCTACACGATAGAAACACTAACGAATTGTAAATAATTCTCAACTTTTTAATTCAGACGAAATAAATAGCTCTAATGTTAGCTTAAATTGGATATGTACACGACCGTGGCTTGCTATATATAAACGTCCTGACAAGGATAAAGGAAGTGGCAATTTAGATATGAATTGACATTGTTTTGATTTCAAGTACGGCTAGTGAACTTGTTATTTAATGATAATGATATTGCGTTTAAAAACATTGTGATTGTAGATTTATTTGGCGTATTGTTTTAATAATTCGACAACAGGTAGACCAAAGTTCACTTATTAGGGTGCAAAAAATAGTTGGCACATTGGCATATGGAACTTGCATAAGTATTAAAATGAGGTATTATGTTAATAAACCATTAATTTTGCATATAAGAACTTTAGCGAAACATTTATTTTGTACTTTTTTCATGATACTGAGCGGGTAGATCATACGGCTCGCCTGACAGAAAGCGGTCTATGAACGTTGGGACATCAAAAACAAAAAATGCATCTATCCTGCAATATCTATCATCATCATCATCATCATCATCATGCAGTGATGAAATAATTTTTTATTATTGGCTCGTTTAATTGAGCCATTCATCTTAACGTTACCTTATAAAGTTAATAAATGCAAGTTCCTTACGAAAAAAGTTACAAGCATTTGCTATGCTGGCGAAATGCTTACAAGGGTAATGTTCTACTTAGCTCATCCACCAATAGGAACAAGAGCGGCGGTCCGCTCACTTACTCATCGTCCAATGGAAGGTCGCAACGTCGCGGGCGGTTTGACAACGTTGCATTTTTATTGCTTACTTTTAAATGTGATGAAGTTCACAGTCATTCATAAAAGCGCATTGTCCGCTTGACCAATCGCAGCGGCAAATAAATTTCGGTATGCTTTTTTTTAAAAACGAATATTAGATTTCTCTAGATTATTATAGCAATACAAGTAACGGTCGTTCTGTGTAATAAATTAATATAAAAATTATTAGGTGTCACTGTATAACAGGTGTTTACTACGTACGTACATAACTATATACTTGTTAACATTAATTGATGATTATAACAATGTTGAACACTTGACATTTTTGGTTGGTTGGTAGGTAAGGGCGGCTTAGTTTGAATATTTATATTAAACACTTTTTTCACGTAAATCTTTGATTTGTTATCAATTACATTTAAGCAATGCAACTCTAGACAGTTCTTAATTCGAAGCCGACCCAATAGTAAAGTATCGGTAAATTTATAAATATCGAGTGACTTTTTAGTTTATTTATGAAATAACAAATGACAGGCTGTCTGCCGCACTCAGTGACTAACCAATTAACGTTAATGGTAACATAATACTGAACATTTTTCATTGCAAAATAGTGCTTACGTCTTAACTATTAGAGACTTCTTTATAATGAAAAATCTTAGGTGCTAAGTTATCTTTAATGTTTATAAAAGTTGCTATGTGTAGCAGTTAGTTGCGATTGTGTAACTCGCATAAGTATTGGTTTCGTTTGACAGTTTAAAAGAATATAGCTTCATCTAAGATTCGATGGTACTTATAATGAACCGCAAAATATCGCTAATAGAAATAGAAATATAAATTATTTATTGTTAAACTAAACGGTTGAACTACGAGTTGAGTCAATAGTGTCAAATGAAAATAGGCTTTATCGTTTTATAACGTGCAAGCGAATATCAAATCAAATCAAATCAAATCAAAATTTATTTATTTCTCATCACAAGGTATAGGTATAAAAAATACGTAGGATAAAGAAATAAAAATAGAAATGACACATACAAAGTAAATAGAACCCATAAGTATCCCTTGTGAGAGACTGGTGCTTGCGATAGGTTTGAAAAAAAACCCGTAAGCCACAGGTCACCAGGCCCTATTCCACGGACTTCGAGTTAACTATAACTATATGAGCTAACTATCGTAAGTTCATAGGTATACGACATGTTTTTTGGCGATTGTATAACTGTCAAACGAAGCCTACAAAAGATTTTTAACGGGGTTTAACGCAAACTATTTAGTATAGGTATCTCTACACCCGACGCCTTTGACCGAATTTGCACGAGCCGTGGTCACGGGCTGATTGATGTCGCGATGGTATGTACATATAATAAATAGTTTGCATTAATCCACGTTATAAATTTTGTTTTATATGGAATCGAAAGCAGGTTTTAATACCGTTACCAAATCACTATTATGCATCGTTAAGTAACGTTATTATTTATATAAAAGAAAATTATTAGCGGTAATGCAGGTAACATCCTCTAGATCAGGGATGCACAGACTGCGGCCCGCGGGCCGCATGCGGCCCGCCGGTCGAATACTGGTGGCCCGCCGACAGCAAAAATAATACTCTCGTACATTCGAAAATATTGAGTTCTATTCCAGAATAATTACCTATACTTCTGGTGGCCCACCATCAGTTCATAATTTGCCCGAGTGGCCCCTAGTCTTAATAAGTCTGTGCATCCATGCTCTAGATGTTACCTGCATTACCGCTAACTTCTCTAAGTATCGTTACTTTTTTCGTTACCTAATGCGCTTTACCGAAGCCGCGTCTCTACGCGCGTCTCTCTAGAGCAGGGGTCACCAATTACTTTCGCTCGGGGTCCGTTTTAAGAAATGAAATGACAATCGCGGTCCGCACATTTTATAGAAAAAAAAAATTATTAAACAAATGAAATCGGAAATAACAAATGTATTTTTTTACATATCAATGAGAAAAATTAAATTTTTTGTTGCGGACTATCTGTCTGAAGTTTGGAGTAAAATTGGTGCAAGCTATTGACATTAAATCCTGAAGATGTTCACCAGTAAGTCGAGATCGAAATTTATCCTTAATGAAGTTCATCTTCGAAAATGCTGCTTCACAAATATATGTTGACCCAAACAAAGTAAGAAGTTTCAAAGATAATTTTTGTAATTCTGGATATTTTTAATAAAAGACAATGCGGAGGATACATTTTTATTAAATTACGTACAAGTAGTGTAGTGCATGTTTCTGTGTTTTCGCGGTCCGCCATTTGGCGACCCCTGCTCTAGAGAAGTTAGTTAACTTACCTTTAAAAATACATAACGATACGTTTGCTTTTAACGGTATTCAAAGCCTTGCGTGAAAGTTTAAAAGTCTATGTAGACTCTTCGTATTCTGTAAGTTACACAGTCTCCTTCCTGTTAATATTAATTAAAGATGTTAGAGAGCACAAGAAATAATTTAAAAATAAGTTCTGTTTTTTCTGTAAAATTGTGTTTTGTGTGTTGACTGCTGGAGTAGATAGTCTGATATATTTTATAATTATAACAATATCGACACTATAGGTTGTACATTGTTTGAATGACTATTGAGTTTCAATGGGGTCAAATAAAATTTTAAGAACGTAACATATATGTCAATTTTATTTATGACCTCAAAAAATATTTAGGCACGTTGATAAAGAGTAAACCACTCAATTATACAAAGATAAAATTTAAGTAGATATTTTACAGGTTCAACAAAAGGTAATATCAACTCATGGTACTATTAAATTGCTTTACAATCTTATTCCAAGAGCTTAAGGTTCAATATTAACTAGCAACTCGATTGACCTCTAAAGTGGAAAAACATATATTATTTCGCTTGATAAAAACCAGTCATATTTCGAGTACATATTATTAACAAATAAAGCTTATAAATATTGTAATTAAAGCAGACAATCAATAGTTGGTCGGTTAAGAGACGGCGGCCAGTGAGGCACAATCCAGCTTTACTAGTCTTCGCTTCTGCATAACATCAGATAGACGCAGGGTTTCTTAAAGTGGCGTCCACGGACCCCTTAGGCGTCCATAGCAATGGTATCAGGGGTCCGCAGTAGCTCTCAATACATAAGGGTAATGAAACTACCAATAAAAGTGGTTTTTAATATAAATAAGGCTTGTTTACTTTTCCTAATATTTTGACAGGGGTCCGCGGGATTGTTTAAATTGTGAAAGTGGTCCGTAACTGCAAAAAGTTTAAGAAACCCTGAGATAGAGCGAAGTCATTTGCTTATTTTTTTTATCGAACTATTGTTCGAAAAACTATAAAAACTATATTTACACTGACACTTAAGCTATACTTCGTCCAACGGAACCGTGGTCAAGAGGAAGAAGATCCATCAGCAGCTTATAAACGTTCCACTGCTAGGCTGGGCCATCATATTATGGGTGGCGCTGGTCCAACGCGTTTGATGGTTGTTAACCGTTACAGTCAGGACCAACGGCTCAACGTACCTTTTGAAGAACGGACTTCAAGATATTAAACTTGGTCATCCATGTGGGAAGTGGGCATTTTATAGAGCGGCTTTGTGGCTGACTGTACATTCCGCGAGTACAGATAGCAGCAAAAGTAGCTAAAAACTTTAACACTTTATCAAACCAGCCAAATAACCTAACAGGCGTTTGCCAACTTCTAGTAAAGCTGTTATGAAGTGGTACTAAAGTGGTGATCGACTGCTGTGGCTGATTGTACTATCGACAAATGTTAAGTATATCCACCTTTAGGGCGATTTTTCTGTGCAGGGGTCAGTGGCTATACCCGCCCCTTTTGTTTTTAACAAATTTTCTGACAACGCTTTAACAATGAACTAAAACAATTTGCTTTGACAAAAAAGGTCGGAAGGTTTACTATTGGTCATTCTATGGTCATCTTCATGGTAGGCGGAGTTAACTACGATCGCCACGTTAAGGCAAAAATGTTTGTAACTGATATCTTTGAACTTTGTCGATAGTACGTCCTACCCAACGCCGGCCCTTCATCAGGGTAGAGCAAGATAATATTTTAGTGCTCTTTGGTCGATGTTTTTACATTACCTATCCTAATTCCGGTGTTCTGGTTCTTCGCATTTGGCATTTTGGCGCCTCTAGCAACCAAGCGCGTAGAGCGTACGCTCCACTCGCTCTACCCTAGGGAAGACGCTGATCATCCTTACGTCCCGAATGGATGACCAAGTTAAATATCTTGAAGTCTACCTTAAACTTCTAGTAGAGCTATTATGACGAGTGGTAGTTGACTTTCGCTGCTGACTATACTTTACGAAGCATCGGCTGGGAATCGAACTCGAAACCTTCGAGTCTGAGACCGGTGGTCTTACTACAAGAGCACAGTGGTTTTGATAAACTAACACGGTAAGTTACTGCGGGTAAGTGAAGTACCATTTGAGTATGAATAGAGTCTTGTCTAGTTCCAGTTCGGCTGTGCTGAGTTGTTTGAGGCGTTTCTCTATGCTTTGGAGAACGGCGAGCTCAGGAGGTGTCAGGGTTTCTTCCACCTGCGGGAAAAGAACGATTGACAACTTGAGTGCTTGTTACGCTGCGGGGTGCGGAGTGGACGCCCCCATCACGCCTCCGCGCGTGATCGATTCATACAATGTTTTATGAGCCACTTGGATTTCCCTTACTCGGTGCCCGTCACACTCCTAGGCGCAAATTTTATTTTCACCTATTTTAACCCCTATTTTTCATTATGTTTTTTGCTTTAATATTTATAAATATTTAAAGCTAAATAACGCGAGTAAGGAAGTGGGCTCCTGGCTTACTCCTCTTATTTTTACGGGCAGTCAAGCTGTCAATAATGTCAACTTCTTGAGCAGGGTCTCCAGCACTTGGAGGTGTAATATGTAATAGTACGTCAGCCGCTTGTTAGAGGAGAGTGCCCGCATGTGGTATTTACAAAGATGCTAACGGTGTATTCGTGGACTGACACGCAGTTATAGGTGGCGCCAAACTTCTAGTCCCCTCTGAAGTTGCTTCGTTGCGCAGTTGTACAGTCAGGACCTACCGCTCGTCCCCGCCTTCGCCCTACTGACGCCTATTTTTTACTACTGCGACGCGAATCGCGCTAACTTCAGAGGGGACTAGAAGTTTGGCGCAACCTATACTTGTGGACGGGACGTACCAGAGTTGGGCGTAATCAACTACTTTTTTAATCAGATTAATAATCTGATTGAAAGTAATCATGATTACTTTTAATCAGATTAAAGTAGTCGTGATTACTTTTAATCAAGATTAAACATATAATCTTTAATCTTGATTACAGTAATCAGTAATCTAAATTACATGATTATTCTTAACTAAGTTTATATGAATTATGGTTTAGAAATTTGCCATTAATTATCACAATTTGTAAGTATGCATCTAGAAATTGAGTGGTTGGCTTTATTGTACTATAAATTATACCTACTACGTATGACGCGCGGTAAGGGTGCGGAGGACAGGGTATTGTACGATCACCGGCTAGCCAATCGCCGAGTCCGCATTGTCGATAGTCGACAAGTGCACACGCGCCATTTTGTTCAGTGCGCATCAGTCAAACGAATCGAGCGCAAGGAGACGATACGAGACGACGTAATTCTTTTATCGTACGTGATCGAGTATTTTTTTTAAGTTTGAAAGTATCGAGTACCAGAAAAATTACTATTCAGCAGATTTTTTGCGTAAAATAAGTATCCTAAAAGCACAGTGTATGAGACTGATAAAAAAAAAACGACGGGTTGCACTCTGGGAGTGCCGGCAGAAGTGAAAACTTGAATATTAACGTTGTGCATTTTTGATATTTTGGAATGGTTAGGGAATAATTTTGCACGAATTGCTTTAATTATCAGTATAAAAGTACTCTCATTTATGTGGTAGAATACAATATTTATTTATTGGGCTATCGTACACAAACATGACAATTTATATTACATTAAAAAGTTATATTAAGTTATATTAAAAAAAATTATTACGCCGCGCCAGCTGTCTACTCTCCATCCGTCTTACGAATTTTCGATCAGGTCACGTGTCCTGACGGTCACGTGTCCTGACGCGAGTTTAACATTTTTTACCCATTCCAAAAAAAGTGCACAACGCCGCTAAAGAAGTTTTCACTTCAGTAAATTTCTTTTATTTTTTAACGTTCCGACTGTTGGTTTTATTAATCAATCATAAAAGTAATCAAGATTACGATTACAGATTTATAATCATTAATCACCGATATGATTACATTTTTGATTAATTTCAGTAATCTGTAATCGTGACTGATGATTACAAATTGTAGTCGTAATCCTTAATCATTAATCTGATTACTTTTTGCCCATCACTGGGACGTACACACGTACACTTCCAAGTTGGTACCCTGGTTAATACTCTAGAAACGATGTTTGTTACATGTTACGATTATATTCATCATGCTGTTGCTGTACCATATTAACTGTTTGACCGCCACAGTCGGCTATTGTGTGATAACGTGCTCTGTTCGCCAACGACGGCAATGATCGTCAATACCTAACGTTTACAAAACACAAATAAATATATTTGGAAATTTTGGAATCGCTATTTCTGTTGTAAGTTTTTACTATGAACTGAATGCTCGGCGTACAGGGCACGGAGACGCATTTACGCTGTCGCAGCAAAAACGACAAAGTACTCGGAACAGAAGAACAAGTATAAAACAAAACTGTATGTGTCGTTGAAAGAATTTGTTGTCATTTTAAAAATCTTTGGGTTTCTTTTGCCCATGAATGCAGAGAAGCATAATAAAGCTGTATTTTTTGTCAAAGCGTGTACGCCACCGCCATCGCCACTAGGGCTTGAAACCGGTTTCATTAGGGTAAAACCTGTACTACCGTAAAGTACCGTTCCAAAGCGGAACCAAATAGGAGCAATATTTCGAACCTATTTATTTCTAGCGATCGCTGGCTGCGACTTGTTGTATCTTGTTAGACGAAATACCCGCGCGGCGCGCACCAGTGTTGCGTCGCGAGCGCTATCTCATTTTGATAGTTGTGCGCATTGATAGGGGATCAATATGGGTCGAAAACGTAAATCATTTTAAATTTTAACCGGTTTATTAAAAAAACCAATTTTTTCGTATACCGGTTCAATGGAACGTAACCTTTTTAATAAAGTTCCATGCATAATTTCGTGAAACCGGTTCAAAAAATTAACCGGTATCCAAGCCCTGATCGCCACACCGCTCGTGTATGTATGGCCGTGACTCACGTCGGTGATGTTCTGCAGCGGCTCGCCGCGCAGCCGCATCTGGTGCACGATGCTGCGCACGCGGCGCTGCTTGTCCCGCAGGCGCGCGTGCCGCCGCCGCTCGTGTATATAGGTACGTGACTCACGTCGGTGATGTTCTGCAGCGGCTCGCCGCGCAGCCGCATCTGGTGCACGATGCTGCGCACGCGGCGCTGCTTGTCCCGCAGGCGCGCGTGCCGCCGCCGCTCGTGCGCCGCGCGCCGGCACGCGTTGTGCAGCGAGCGGTAGCACAGCTCCGCGAGGCATTGGGACACCTGTGTACCGGCACTTTTTTTATTATGTAGGTTACCGGTTAATCTAAGATACTATATAATTAAGCCTCAAAGAAAGTTTAATTGGTAATTAATTGCTTTTTTTTTTGGAGTTTGCAGTTTGCCTCGGACGGTATTTTCAGTCACCGGACTTTTTTGGGGGGCGGCGAGAAACCTAGAGGGTTCCTCGAGCCGTGTGAAACGAAGCAGCGTCAGAGAGGAGAGGGAATGGCATCGCGCACTAGTACGTGTCCCCATTCCCTACTAGATTGTCCGAGAGGTTCGGGTCGGATCGGGAGCGGAACCGTCGGAGAGCGCCTCTAAAGGCTGGGACTTCGGCTCAGGTTGGCAGAGTCATGGGGGTGGTCGGTAACTATTAATTGAGATATAAATGTGCTGTGTATAAATCGGTTCGTCATATTTTTGCGTAAAAGTGATCTGTATAGATTAATTTTATTACCGAGATAAAAGATTTCTATCACCTGTCCACTAGTCCAAGTACCGACTATCGACCCACTTATACTAGCTATACTATAGCGATCGCTGTATATAACGCGACGTCACAGACCTTCTCAACTAACTTCAGATGATATACAGGGTGTTTGGTAATACCTGTATAAACCTGAATATGGCAGATAGGTCACAGGTCGTAGAACCCCGGAAAATAAAAAAAAGTAAAATTGTAAAGGGACAACTCTAGGTCCAGCTGATACATTTTCTTGTTCGTCAACCTCGTGGTCCAAACGAAACAGAAGTCAAAACATGTCAGGGTTGAACAAAAATAATGTAATAAATAAATTGGAGATTTGTGTGGAAAAGTAAATCTTCATATATATGATTTTGCATGTTACCTCGGTGTTATTTATACTTGGTTGCATAGCTATGTTTCGGGACTATGCACATATTACCAAACACCCTGTAGATATTGTAGTGATCGGGATTATTTGCTTGAACAAGCTTACTGGCAACCGCCGCGATCTGAATTCGAATGTACAACTAAGAAGAATCGAATAGAAGGAAACAAGAGAAGATCGGGGAGATTGGACGAGCCCGCTCCCACGATAGGGCTGATTTTGTATTTCTATCTCTGAGAAAATATATAATTTATTATTTTTTTCTGCTTTTCTTTTTATAAATAGAGACCTTAAGCCGACAGACGCCGGCACATCAACCTATTCAAAACTGTTAAATATCTTTTTATTACGTTAGCCAACAAGTATATAGAGTTCAAAGTCTATTGAGGAAATTTCACAGTTTGTCTGTAATCTGATGCGCAGGCGTGTGTACAAAGCACTGCAAAAAAAGTATAGATACGAGGGCGACACTGAAAATTTCGGGAATCAAGGAAGTGACACAACATAACTATTTAAAAATATATTTATTGCTTTTAGAAATATTCTCCGCGAAATTTGACACATTTTTCCATACGATGGAACCAATAATTGAAGCAACCATTCCATTCGGAAGTTGGGGTCTCCAAAATGGCCGTTTTGTAGGCGTCCACAGCTTCTTCAGGTGATGAAAATCTCTGACCACGCAATTTATTCTTTATTTTAGGGAAAGTATAGAAATCATTAGGGCTTAGGTCGGGGCTGTACGGCGGATGGTCTAATAATTCTATGTTTTCTTGCTCTAAAAACTCTTTTGTTCTGTGCGCGGTGTGAGAACTCGCATTGTCGTGATGGAGGATGATGCGGCGGTTGCAGTTCTCTTTACGGAGTTCAGAAACGACCTGTGGCAAACAAATGCTAGCATACCATTCTGTATTAACCGTTCTTTGTCCCTCAAGAGGAATAGTCGCAACATGGCCGGTTTTGGAGACAAACGTGGCCACCATTTTTTTTGCAACACTCCGTGAACGAACAATTTTTGTTGACTTTAACTCATTTTCGAACACCCAAACTCGTGACTGGTTTTTTGTTTCGGGTTCGTACGCGTATATCCAGGATTCGTCACCTGATACGATGTTGTATACAGCATTTGAGGATCCTGCGTGGAATCTTTCAAGAGTTCTGACACACCAAGTAACGCGAGTCGCTTTTTGCTCTTCACAGAGCGAATGCGGTATCCATTGGGAAAACAACTTTTTTACACCTAATTGTTCATGCAAGATTATTTGTATTTGACTCATGCCAATGTCTAAAGTTGCCTGAATTTCGCGGTATGTCACATGTTGATCTTCCTCAATCAGCTTACGCACAGCATCAACGTTTTCTTGGGTGACTGCAGTTTTTGGACGACCTTGACGGGGATCATCACTGAGCTTGACACGTCCACGTTGAAATTCAGCAAACCAGCGATAAATTGTGGTTTTGGATGGGGCTTCATCACCAAATGCAGAAATCATCCGGTCAACACACTGTTTTTGTGATAAACCACTTCGAAAGTCATAATAAATCATCGTTCTTGAATTTTCTCGAGTCAATTCCATTTTCTCAACGACTAAACAAGTTTGACAAAACTTTGTGACAACACCGAGAATCTTTTTTTAAATAAATAAATGGTATTAGATTTTTAAAACCAAGGACTTTTCAATTAAAAAGATTTAAATATGACAGGAACAGTGGTAATATTCCATTCCCGATACTTTTAGTGCAGCCCTCGTAAAAATATCGCTAACTTACATCGTGTAGTTTGATGTGGTACAGGTAAATTGCTTTTGCCATCCCTCCGGCGGACGCTGCTTTCCTCATAGGCTGAAAAGACAAAACTATTTTGTTTATTTTATATATTTAACTAGCGACCCGCCCCGGCTTCGCACGAGAGCATTCTCTACTATATTAAGCATATATTTATACATATAAACCTTCCTCTTGAATAACTTTATCTAATACCAGCTGACCCGGCGGAATTCGTACCGCTTTGACAGTTTCCATCATTGAGTTAATTATATATCAATGGTTTCCATGACAACAAAACAAACAAATCATTTTGTATTGGAAAATAAAATGGTCTTTTTTAGTATTTTGTATATTATATATTTTTTTAATATAGCCTATGTTACTCAGCGCTAATGTAGCATTCTAATAGTAAAATAATTTTTTAAATCGGTCCAGTCGTTCTTGAGTTTATTCGTTGCAAACATACATACATACATATAAAAATACAAAGGTTTCCTCTTTATAATATTAGTTTAGGAAAAAAACCGCATCAAAATCTGTTGCGTAGTTTCAACAGGACAACCAAGATTAACACAATTACAAGCAAAATTGTTTTCTTACAAAAATGGACTTAAGCTAAGTGTCATCTTACTTATAGGCTGCCACCATACAATGTGGACTAAAATATATTATTTAAATACATTCTTCAATACCTGCTTAATTCGATACCTACAAGTAAGTCAAGTTACGAAAAACAAATACAATTTATTGCAACTGTTCATTATTTATTTGGCGTTACTTTAACACGCCGCAAAACCAGACACAATAGAAAATTTATTGTTTGTCGGTCACCGGTGACCTCCACGGCGATTAAAGACTTAGAAGGGTAACTTTATTTGGCGCTTACATTTCTGGGGTTTGCCATAACAAAAAAAACTTAAAGAACTGCTGTCTCCGCCTCATTAAGATCGGGATAAGACTCCAATAAAAATAATTTCCATACTGTGCGTTGTTAGTTTTGTGTATGGCGGATTGCATAAAAAAAAAATCTGTCTTACCCCTAAAATTGTAAAATAGTTCGACTATTACTACAGCAGGGTTCCTTAAACTTTTTGCTGTTACGGACCTGTTTCACAATTTAAACAATCCCGCGGACCCCTGTCAAAATATTAGGAAAAGAAAACAAGCCTTATTTATATTAAAAACCACTTTTATTGGTAGTTTCATTACCCTTACTAATATAATGAGACCTACTGCGGACCCCTGATACCATTGCTACGGACCCCTAAGGGGTCCATGGACCCCACTTTAAGAAACTCTGCACTACAGGAACTAACAGGAACCAGTGATCGATATGTTCTTCCTTTAATCTTTAAAAAAGTGGATAAGCAGCTGATTTTTGACTATAGCAACAATTACATACATACAGTTGATTTTTGGGGAGAACTTTGCCTAGCAGTAGAAAGACAGGACGGACACACATTTTTTTCTACAACATGAAAAAAGTGTTCAGACAGACTAAGAACTTTGGCTAAGCAGTAACATCAATTAAAATCTGAATATGCAAAGAAAAAATAAAAAAATAAATATTTTCAAGATATTATAAAAAAAATTGTAATATTGTTGTTGTAACTCGGTCGAAACGTCGGGTATAAAGAAGGTATGATACCTTTTTACTAATTAGTTTGCGTTAAGGGGGTGCCGCGCGAAATTTCGAAAATTTACGTGTTTTTAAGTCACTGGTGCTAGGCGCTGAATAGGTCATATACATTAAAAGGACTAGTGTAGGTTAGCTTGATCCTTTCACAAGGTCATGGTTGTCTTGGAATTTGAAATAAATACCCAGAAACTGCATAAACAATGCGTAAAAGTAATGATATCAAAAAACTTATTTCTTCAGAAACTTTGTAAATATAGCACAAATGAGACAATGATTCGACATCAAAATGTTTGTATTGATATTCCGCAGGCCACTGTTGTCTTATTTTTCAATTAAAAAATATGGATATGAAAATATTAAGATTTTTATTATTTTTTACCCAAACGCCTATGATTTTACGAAAGTAAACATTGCTCTAATTAAATGACCAGCCTACTCTGTAAAGATATTAGTTATCGTAGTCGTGCGCCGTTGTCACACCACTGCCACGCGCCGCTCGCTCGCTATCATAAAGAAACTTGAAACTCGCAGTTTTGCGTCCGCGCTGCACCCCCTTAATACCCGTTTAAATTCTTTGTTTAATTATGGAACGCGAAAGTTTAAAGGTGTATATTACAAAAAGTTTAAAGCAAACATAGTAGGAGGCATAGTGAACGTTCCGTCCTGTATTGAACCCTGGTGCCACCACACTATAGTACCTGCAAACTGATAAAGTGCTGTTCCAACAGCTTATACGTGAGCTCTTTGCATTCTTTGTTCGGTAGCATCGCGTGCTTCTGAATGTCTTCCTCTTCCAAGTATTTCTTGTCCCGAATCAATCTGTAATAGTAAAATGTTCAAATTATTTTTAACGTAAATTTTGTTGTGAACAAATTACAAAAACGCAAATGTTAAAAAAATTTCCACGAGCCGGATTTGAACCTACCACCCTTTTGACATACCGGGTCAGGTGCTCTTTCAATTGAGCTATCGTGATTTTAACGAGCCCGCCGAATTTTTTCCGATATAATTATGCCGAATAATTTCGGCGGGCTGGTTAGAACCACACATATGAATAATACCTCTGAACTACGCTACATAGCAGACTATATACTTCGAATAAAAAACTGACTGAAAAATGACCAACATCGCACAACCCAAAACGCTGGACCTAGATCGCTGAAGTCTTGCAAGCAGGCTCCTTTCATGACATCAGCAAGAGGGAAGACATTTTTCTAAATTTACATCAAGATCACGGTTTCCATGGACGAAGAGGCCTGTGTGTACGTTTTTACAATAAAGTTTCAAGTAATATTCAAAAACTTGATATTAACCCTTTGACCGCCATAAGCAAAACCGACAAACGTGTCACCGACGCCACGGGTACTTTTTGCGAAAACGGCGGCACTTTGAGGATAGGGTTGGGTAAATAGTTATCGAAAAAAATATTTAAAAAAAACGAACTTATTTATTCCTTGTTTATTTTTTCCCGTTACCACACATATACATCAAACAATACATATTACTTGATTTTAAACAAAAAAAATGCAATTCAAATATACACACATAAAAAAAAACCTTTTTAATGATTAAATGACATCGATTGTTCACATCACTAGGCGACTCCTTTAGTCGTCCGTGGCGTCAGTAGTGTACCTTTTCGGAGATAATTTATTAAATCGATAGTGTTGTCCGCGAGCACGATAGATAAAATTATGATAGCAGTAAACGATTACCTACTAAGTAGTGTAATTTTATCTATTTAGTTCCAGCGAAAAATTCGATCACATTACACCAGTACAGAAAATTTTGACCTCGCAACACGTTTTTTGAATACCTATCTCAAAAAACAGAACCAATCTATATATATAAAAGGAGATGTTACCACTGACGTATAGACGCACGCACAGCCGTAACCGCTAATGGTAGAAGCGTGAAATTTGGACAGCTGTTTTAATTCAAAATGCGGACGCACACTAAGGGATTTTGAAATATTTTTACCCTAAAGGGGTGAAAAAGGGGTTGAAAGTTAGTATGGAAAAAATTTCAAAACAGCATCAGTCTTCATAAAAAACTCCAAAAGCAATCCACGCGAACGAAGTCGCGAGCAGTCAGCTAGTTTTTCTATATACCTACCTACTTACATAAAAAAAGGTATTTTGCTTCAACTATAGATTTGGAGGCCTTCGCTCGCTAGGTCAATAAAATATAAGTGAAAAGAAAGACATTATAATTATTCTTTTTTATGATAAAGCTGGAAACATGGCACTACGCAAAGTGCCACTTTACACACTGCACACATGTATCTGGTGTTGCGTCGTTTTTTAGATCGAGCACAAAGTTTACAGCGAAGTTTCTTTTGATTGGGAATGTATGACGGCATATGTCGAGCTGCATCTCCGGGTAAAAATCGCGTAGGCTGTTCTAAGGCACGAGATGTAGACGGTAATGTTTTATGAACTGATTGCTCACCATATTTCTGAACAAGTTGTTCTATTAATACCAATTGGTATTTTCTGAAACTAGGGCTAAAATCGTCATTGCAAGTTATTTTATAGATATGATACGAATTCAGCAAATGTAAGTCTAGGATGTGAAAAAATAGTTTCTTATACCATTTAATGGTTTTTCTTATGCATTGTAGACCGCTTAACATCATATCAGAGATATCCACGGCACCCATATTTTTATTATAGTCAATGATACACTCAGGCTTCAGTTTAGGCAAACCAGTCATTGGATCCATTTTTTTTGTTGGCCCCATTTCGTCTTTATGAATAGTTGTTAACATATGTATATTTTTTTTATCACGCCATTTCATAGCCATTATAGGGTCAGAATACAAAGCTTCTCTTTCTCCTTTTTTTAAATTCTTAAATTTTGGCATTTCGCTTCTATTCGGCTTTACTGTACCACATGTATGTATACTTCGTTGCTTTAAAAATATAGACAATTTTGGACTTGAATACCAATTGTCAATGTATAATTTCCTATTAACACCGTAATAATCTTCTAGAAGTGTTGCAACTACTGAGCCACTTACGCCTAAATTATCAAAATGTGTTAATTCCGTGTCTTTGCCGCAGTATACGATAAAATCTAAGATTATTCCCGACAACACATCACATAAAACAAAGAGCTTGATACCAAAACGATTTCTTTTTTTGGGAAGATACTGTTTAATAAGAAGTCGCCCTTTAAATGGTACAATACTTTCGTCAATGCAAATTTTTTCGTATGGTATAAAACTATTCTTAAATGTATGACGAGCATGATTTACTGGGTAAATAATTTTTGACAATATAGTTTCTTCCTCAGTCCTAGGGCCTGGTTGGCAGAAATGCAACATGCCTAGAATTGTACAAAACCGGTTTCTCGACATAAGACTACCATATATGCCGGAATGCAAGTATGGGTTAGTAGACCAGTGTTCTTCAATCGTATTCCGGCTGTTTCTTGTCATTAACATACACACAGCGAAAAATGTATACATTTCTGGAACTGTTACAGGATACCAATTTTTTAATCTTGAATGAAGTTTTATATCAATATGTCTAACAACATATTGCTGATAACTATTGGTAAATTCAACAATTTTTTCTACATAAGCTTCATTGCAATAATGTAAAAAAATATCCAATTCTGATGAGACCGACGACATCATAGACGGCGAAATACCGCTAAAAAAATCATCAAATGGCTCGTTTTTAATTTCGAAGGCTTCGGACGACCATTGAAAACTATATTCTCCAGCAGAAATGTTTTGACTTTCCTCAGTAGTCAGGTCCTAAAAAACAATTCTACAATAAGTAGGTATAATGAAATAATCGTCATGTATGTAGCTATTAATATACTAGTAGTTCGCCGCGACCTTAGACCTCGCGATTATTATTCGCGTTTTGAAGTGAAAACTTCTTTAGCAGCGTTGAGCTTTTTTCTAGTTTACAAATCATTTACAACCTCTAGGTCTAGGTAGGTCTGATTTCGACCAGTAGGTCTTATTTCGATATTACTAACATAATTTAGTTCCATAAGTATCACCTAGATGGCGCTATACGAAGTGAGAACGCGCTATGGTTTCGTTTGCGGATATTTTTATTAATATTTCAAAATCTACTAAACCGATTTTGATGCCCAACGAACTTGAAAATTCTATTGATATTTCCTACATGCCTACCAAATTTCATCAAAATCGGACCATCAGTTTGGCAGTTATCGCGGTACAAACAAACATACATACTTACATACATACATACTTGCATACATACATACAAACAATGTGTTTCGCCCCCAACTCGATTTAGAGACCTTCGCTCGCTCGGTCAATAAGTAATTACTGTAACTTACCTCAAAATCTGATAGATCTGAATCTTCATCAGAAATAGCAATAAATTGTTCGACATTCTCCACACCTTCCAGAATTGCAATGAGATCGTCATTTTCCATCGTAAAGTTACTTTTATTATCACAAATCACAACTTCCACAGGAAAAGATACATACAATATGAATATAAACCAACAAATGATTCACGGGTATTTCGATATATTTTATTTATTTTTCTACCCACATCTTGCAAGCACTAGTCGATAAATTGCATTCGCTTCTGACGTCACAAGCGGGCGCCTAAAGGCGTCCGTGGCGTATAGGGGACGTTAATTGTAAAACTATATAGAAACGTCCTTAATTTTTATCGATAACATGAAGGTATATAATTATAATATTGACATTTTAGGAAAAAAAGTGAATAATTTCGTTATTTATTAATTATTTATGATGCTAAATATTTAGAGGTTTAGGAAATTAATATAAAACACTTTTGTATACGTAACTTCAACAACTTTAACATTAATTACATATTACAGAGCTACATTGAGTGGTATTGATTGTTCTTCCGTTTCTTCTCCTTCACTTTCACTTTGGATTGGTACAAATTCTATCACTTGCTCCAAATCAGGGTCCCCTCTCAACAGTCTTATAAGATTTAAAATTTGCGGATAGGCATTTGAACGTTTGTTTTCTGGCAAACGCTCTAATTCAAAAGCCACCAACCTTGCAAAGTCTTCATTCCTTTTATCAGATGGTCTTCTATCGTCAAAATTAACATTGGGCAAATGACGAGTAGAATAAGAAATATTTCCTTTTTTTGAAGTTTTTCTGTACACCATAGTATCTGTAATAGTGTATTCTGTTTGTGTCTGCTTATTATTTGAATTTTCTGTTTCTCTATACTTTCTTTTACGACTTGAGAATGCGAATAATATCGACGGCGAAGATGGTCTCTCTTCTTCCATATTTAGGCAATGACACTACTACGACTACTTCAGATCTCAGAAAACTGAGAGCAATAAAAACACGTTTATATTGTATAGATAGATAGGTATACCCACTACAATAACATAAGAAAAATTCAATGTAGGTACTTGTAAAAAAAATACAATTTCCCATCACTACGCGACACTTAAAGATGTCGTTGGCGCTACGTAATAGTGTATTTTCATTAAATTTTAGGTAATTGTAAATTAAGCTATAAATGAATTGTTTTATATTTTTTCTTCATTCCGCCTAGGTTAAACCAAAGTTTGACGAATAATCAAGCTACCTAACGATATTATTTCAATGAGCTTAGTACAAAATTAAAGATTTTTTTGTGGGAATGCGATACACATTTCGACTACTTAAGAAGTCGTTGGCGTCTCAGGACAGTTTCCGCTGGACGCCTAAAGGTGTCCACGGCGGTCAAAGGGTTAATAAATTTAAAATCACCATCAAAGAAAAGCTTTGTAAAAAAGCTTATTATAAAGTGTCTGATTACATTGAAGACAAGACAGCATGGGTTTAAAATGCTCCAACCACTCCACTGTTGGATACCTGTGTATTTCTAATTTAAAATATTGTTATGTAATTTTAAACTTGTATAACTTGGTAACGGCATATCATTTTGTAAATGTCGTTACTTATATTAAAGCTGTGGAGTTTCTTGCGCCCATTCTTCTCCACAGCTAAAAAGTAGACGTCCTGAATGGGTAGTAGGTAAAAATGTTTGGACGATTCAAAAGCACTTTTTTAAAGTTTATTAGAATAAAAAAATATTTGACTTTGAAGCGCCCACTTACAATTATAAGCATCATCTGCATCATTCAAAGCGACTGCTTTTACCTGAATATCCTAGCGGCCTTGCATCCCAGCCGCTCGGTGACGGTGTGTTCCAGCACCGCGAGCACGAGCTGTTCGGCCGCGTGCTTCGCTCGCACCACGAACAATCCGCCGCTCGCGTCACCACTGCGGCGAACGAAACCGGCGCCGCTCTCCTCTGCACCGGGTTACAATGAGTCAGTGAACGAATGAAAAAGTCAGTGACTGAATGAATAAATAAAACACAAACGCGCGAGTGAGTTAGTAGGTGAACAACAGCATAAATGAATGAATAAATAAATGTGTGAGTGAGAAACGGACTGCTTCTGTTGTTCAAAGTCCGAAAAATATATTCAATAAAGATAAGTTTGAAGTTGCAGTTTATTTGGATACAGGTCCAGTATGCGACACTTTACTACGCTACTAGTTACTTAAAATGTCAAAACAGCGCGCCAAAATGCAATCCGGCGATGCACGCGTTGATCAGTTTCATTGGAGAAGCATAAAGTGCTAATACAATGCTTTTGTTTAACCGCTTTACTAAACAACAAGTATCCTTTATATAAAACAGCATACAACTTATAACACAGTAAGCCGAATACTAAAGTAAGTATCGGAGTTAAGCGGTCAAGTGGGCAGGATATACGAAGGTACGCCAGCGTTCGCGCAGACGGACGCAGGCGCACACACTCGTCCTCCCTCTCCTTGATTCAGTGGAACGGAAAACCGCTACGAATGAAGCAGAGGTCGGATGATGTGTCTGCCCGACGATAACTACGCGCTCTTTATCGCCTTAAGCCATTTTACTAAACTGCCGGATCCACCAAGTCTTTTGCATATCTGCATTGGGCTGCCTTCTTCACCGGATCAGACTTGGGACTTTTACGGAAATAAAATGCGACAAGGAAATATGGGCGGGGGGAGACGTAGTAATATAGTTGGAGGGTATGTGATACCTCAGCAGCTAATTAGGAGAGGTAATGCCGCCTTGGTAGCTAGGATGCTCCGGGGTTGCGTACACGTACATGGAAGTACTTAAGTACACTGTGCACCCACGACTATGCATGTGCACACTTTACCACGTACCTATGACCTTGAGGTACTGGTCGAGATGCCGCTGCAGTAGCTCCGCCCCGTGGCAGCGCTCGCGCAGCTCCAGCGCCGGCACCGGCGACGACTCCGCCGCCCAGGCCGCCGACGTCAGGTACATCTGGCCTAGCAGCAGGCGCATCAGCTCACCCGCTATAGTAGGTCCCCATATATTTTTATATTAAACTAGCTGATCGGCGGACTTCGTACCGCTTTGACAGTTTCCATGACAACAAAACAAACAAAACATTGACAGTTTCCATGACAACAAAACAAATAAATCATTCGTCCGCTTAAGAACACCCGTATCTCACGATGGACCCCTATAGCAGCGCCACCTACCGGGTCCAATTGTAAATCTAAACCATTCTCGAATCCACTTGAACACACACAGAAAATTTCATCCAAATCGGTCCAGCCGTTTAAAAGGAGTTCAATAACATACACACGCACAGAAGATTTATATATACGAGTATAAAGATGTTTTAGATTTATTGTTACTAGTGGTCGCCCAGTGGTCGAAATTCGACCGTAATTTTATTAAGGCTGCACGGATTGTATTCTAAGCAATGAAAAATTTAAAACGATAGAATGTGAGTTTGGATTGGCATTGACAGATGTCGGCCGCACTAAAGACAAACAATACGTGTGTGTCAAATACATGGTAGTGTGTGTAATGTTGTTTTTGTTGATTTAATGTATTTTTTATTCACAATTTAAAAAAATATTAACATTCGGATGACCTTCTTTTTATAAACTATAAGGCCTCTGCCTCGAATTTTGCGAGCAGCAGGGCGGCGGCGGCGGCGGCGCGTCTTGACTGGAGTGCACAGCTCGTCGCCCGCTCCCGCCCCGCCGCTCCGCCGCTGTTTTCGAGGGCTGGTCTATTTGATTTTACGCAAAATATCCTGCCGCTCCCGCGCCGCCGCCGCCGCCACCCCGCTGCCCGCAAAATTCGAGGCAGAGGCCTCAAAGTTGCTTAACCTAGCAATCGCAGACCGGGCTCGTTAACCATTGCGCCATGCGCCATCTAACTACATGTAGTTTGACGACTTCCATAGCCGAGTGGCTTGCGCGCCGGACTTTGGGCGGCGCTAACTCTGAGGTCCCGGGTTCGATTCCCGGTCGGGCCAATGTCGAAAACGAACTTTTCGATGTTGTGTCGGGTCTGGGTGGTTGTGGTACCGCCGTCGTTGTTTCCGATTTTCATAAAACGAGTGCTTTAGCTACTTACCTTGGAATCAGAACAATGAATGTGATGTTGTCTAATATTTATTTATTTATTTTATTTTAGTTTCCGTCCTATTGCCTTGTTTCCTCCCCCGTTTTCGCTCTATCATCTATGTTCTAATAGTATGACAGTTATTTTGACAATAAGTCCAGCTCGTGTTTTTTACCTTGTTGTGGTTTGCCGTGTTGTCATCAGGAGTTTATAAAAACAAATATAAAACCACCAAATCAAATTAAAACCAAAGAAATAATACGTTTTGTAAAACTGTATGCAGCGCGAAAAAGTATCAATATTAAAGTAAGTAATACCATTGTCATCGATGCGCCGTGTGATCGCCTTTATCATGAGATCATCTCTGAAGTCCTGGTGAAATCTGTCGTAGTTGACCTTCCAGTACACATCTGGAAAAAAAATTACATTATGGTGAAAATCCGAATTATACAAGCGTTATAATAGGAGAGATAACTACGAAGATGCCTCTGTAGCAAACCAATTCCTGAGTATTTTTTCACGGTCGCCAAATGTTTACGCTGGAGGTGCAGTGGTAGCGGCGAATCACTAAATCACGGTTTTCACGGTTATCTTCTAATATTATAAAGAGGAAACCTTTGTATTTTGTATGTATGTTTGCAACGAATAAATTCAAATACTACTGGACCGATTTCAAAAATTCTTTCACCATTAGAATGCTACATTAGCGCTGAGTAACATAGGCTATATTTAAAAAAATGTCCACCCGTGCGAAGCAGGGACGGGCCGCTAGTCAAGAAATAAAGAGGCAGCGGGCGGCGGCGCGTCTTTAACCTTAGTGTGATATTAACTGTTTGAAGTCTTGACCGGTCGCGACGGCCGGTGGCGGCTCGGGCGACGTTCGCGTTTGGTAATCGTCGAGGGCGATCGGTTGGCGGCGATGTTTACAACGCTTCCACGCGTAAACAATTATAAATATAGCATAGTGTATGTAGAAAAAATGCTCAGTACCGTACACGTGGGAAGGCCTTTGTCCATCAGTGGAGTAATAAAGGGTGATTGATTCTCTACAATCTTAAGGGGGTGCAGCGCAGACGCAAAACTGCGAGTTTTAAGTTTCTTTATGATAGCGAGCGAGCGGCGCGTGGCAGTGTTGTGACAACGGCGCACGACTACGAATACGCACGCACACTAATATCTGTACACAGTAGTCTGGTGATTTAATTAGAGCAATGTTTACTTTCGTAAAATCATAGGCGTTTGGGTAAAAAATACGAAAAAGGCTTAATATTTTCATATTCATGTTTTTTTATTGAAAAATAAGACAACAGTGACCTGCGGAATATCAATACAAACATTTTGAAGTCGGATCATTGTTTCATTTGTGCTATATTTACAAAGTTTCTGAAGAAATAAGTTTTTAGATATCATTATTTTACGTATTGTTTATGCAGTTTCTGGGTATTTGTTTCAAATTCCAAGACAACCATAACCTTGTGAAAGGATCAAGCTAACCTACACTAGTCCTTTTAATGTATAAGACCTATTCAGCGCCTAGCACCAGTGACTTAAAAACACGTAAATTTTCAAATTCCGCGCTGCACCCCCTTAAACTAAAACTGTAAGAAAAGAAACAATAATTACTAAAAGTAAAGATCAATCTCACTATCATTGATCTCCGCCAAGTTGCCCGTGCTGACTGCCTGTACCAGCGCTCTCGTGTCCAGGTCTGGCACGATGGTAGCCACCGGCACCAGGGTCGGCACCTCGCAGCCTTCCTTCAGCTCGGCTACGGGCGCTTGCTGGATGTAGCCGGCCGTGGCCAGGCTTACGAACGTGTCTTTCAGCTGGACTATATTTGTGTTCTTTTCCTGAAAATGTCTTATGTTTTGGTAGGTAGCATAGCAGAGAGAGTAGCTTGATGGTGCAGTAGTAGAATACTAATAAAATTAACTCAATAATAATACATGAAGAGCTCGATGGCCCGGCCTATGAGTACTGAGGTTAAGCAACTTTTGCAAAGGCCGGTCATCGGATGGGTGACCAGACGTAAAGCCGTTGGTATCGGCTGCATTTGCAGCTCGCTAATGCTTGCAAGCTTGTGCCCCAGAAGTGGCGACATTAAATGAGCTGGTGAGGTGGCAAAATAGCAGCCTTGAAAACTGTGGTGGGTTACATCTCTTCATTCCATTCTTAGGAAAGCGAGACGGTACTTCAAGTCTAACCAGCTTTTACAGTTGTACAAAGCCCAAGTTAGACCTCACATGGAGTACTGGTCTCACCTTTGATCCGGGGCTCCTAAATACCAGCTTGACCCTCTAGAATCTTTGCAGCGACGCGCCATTCGACTGGTCAACGATCCCAAGCTCACAGACTGCCCCCCAACCGCCTAACACTCTCGCTTTCGATCGCTTTGAAAGCGAGGCCCTCGCCTCGCTTTCTAATATAATATCGAAATATAATATCGAATAATATCGAAAGCTATAGCCTATAGCTTTTGATATTGCTTTCATATTGCTTTCGAAATGACAAGATGACGCCTCTTCCTCGCCTCGCCTTCAAAGCGATCGAAAGCGAGAGAGTTAGGCGGTCGACCCCCGGGTTAGAACCCTTAGCCTTGCGAAGTGACATCGACTCCTTGTGTGTGTTCTACCGCCTGTATAATGGAGAATGCTCTGAGGAACTTTTTAATATGGTGCCCACTTTCTCCTTCTACCATCGCACCGCTCGCCGCCGGAACAGGCCACACGCACACTTCCTGGAGCCGCTGTTCGCTCGAAAGGTTCGCTTCCAGAGAAGTTTCATTCCACATACCATCAAACCGTGGAATGAGCTGCCATTCGAGGTTTTCCCATTAAGCTACGACATGGACTCTTTTAAAAGGGGTGTAAAGAGGTTTTTCTCAGGTCGGCAACACAAAAGCAACATCTCCGATGTTGCTGATGTCCATGGGCGGCGGTGACCGCTCACCATCAGGCGGGCCGCCTACGCCTGCTCGTTTGCAGACTGCCAATATAAAAAAAAAATACTAGCGCTTCTCCAGCGTAGGCGGAGTGCAGACGCCGTTACAACGCAATGTATAAGCCTATTCGTGTCGCGCATTACACAAATGTGGTCACGATCGTACTTGCGCTGCGTAGCTAGCGGCGTTTACGTGACGTATACGTTGCGTTGCCGCGACGTATGCGTTGTGTTGCGTTGCTCATCGTAGGCGTCGGGGGAGACCGGAACAACCCGAGGGCGTCTCTAAAGAGCTGCGAACTTGCGCGCTTAGACAATGTTGTGTAGTTATTAATACCTTATCATCCTTGTACTTGGTAGCAATTGTGACAAGCAGCACTGTGGCTGTGCAGGTCGCATGCTGCAGCAACTCTTCCACCAATAGTTCTGCTTCACTGCCATACTTGCTTTTCATTTGAAGAAGATACCTACAACATGATTAAATTAATTGAAAAGGAGCATTTATTGATTTATTCATTGCTTGCATGCTTCATGCAGATAAAACAGATGATGCAATTATTAAACTTAAATCATAGACATTTGTCTATGGCCACAATCATCATCTTCATCATCATCAGCTCATTTTATGTCCCCACTGCTGGGGCACGAGCCTTCCCTATGGATGGATAGGGAGAATGGGCCTGGGAATACATTTTTGGTCACCCATCCTTCGCGAAAGTTGCTTAACCTCAGCACTCGCTGACCGGGCGAGTTAACCACTGCGCCATCGAGCTCCTCACACCACACGCCACCTCACGCCACAATCAATGGAACCAAAATCATAAAACCTTTTTAAAATACTAGAATGGTTGCCATGCAAGTTATCTGCAATACCATAAACAATGTTATATGCTTCGATTCATGTACATAATCACAGGTTATATACAATATATATACCTTGGGTATCTTATAAGTAGAAGTACATTTTCTGGCAACAGTTTATAGTCTGCTATTGCTTCATTCACTGATGGCTCAAAAGTGGCCAAATCAAATTTTAGTAGTGTCCGCAGGCTTTCTATTACCTGAAATAAAATATTGTAATGATTCTTAACTACCTTAATGTATAATATTGACAGAAATAAAAAACTATTAGTAGGTAATTTACAATTTTAAAAGATATAAGATTATAAGTTGGATTTAATTCTGTATCAGGGTTTGTGCTTAATCTGAATGGTTAGTGTGTCTTCAGACACACTGCACTTGACAAACACATTTAGGTACTGAGGAACTGCCAATCTTATCTTTATTAATAATAATAATAATAAAAATATTTTTAATAGCTGGTTTTACAGTTTTAAAGTTATGTGGGAGACATGAGCCTGAAATAATCTAATACCTTTAAATGAGCAATTCTTGTATAGGTATAAGTATATATAATCTGAATCTCGGAAACGGCTCTAATGACTTTCATGAAATTTAGTATGCAAGGAGTTTCGGGGGCGATAAATCGATCTACATAGGTTTCATTTTTAGGTCAGAGTGTCATGGTTTTATCCGTAAAAAATACCGAGAAAAGCTCAGTCAACCATGTACTAAATAATAAATTGCTGAACTGAATGACTAAGCAGCTGGGATGTAGTTGCAATTGTTAAGTTTTTATTAGACACATTTTAATTTATAGAAGAGTAAGGCTGCAAAACAGGCCTTAAAATGATCCATTTGAAAAAATAGGTTAGATGTGAGGATGTCTTATTTATTTTATAAATTACCTGTGCTCTAGGTAATCCTGTAGTTTTCACAATCATACTGATTGGTTTAGTGCCATAGGTAAATAAGTCTTTTCCTACTTGTTGCACAATTTCACCATAATATCGGTGAAGTATCTCTGAAACTGCTCGTCCAAGTTGATGTGACATTTTTGGATAGAACTAATAAATATAAATATCACGTAATTGATCAATATTCTTTTTTGATTATTTTATAAAAACTTAGCATATTGAAATTTTATAGCAGTAAAAACCTACACATGTGGTGAAACCGCTGCGATGAAATGAAAACTAAAGTTTGTTTACATTTTGTAAACGACAGACACGACAGTATTTTTTTCTCAGTTCTCTTCTTTTATGTATAAGAAACAAAAGGATCTAGCTCATACAACCACATCTTAATTTTTTTTAAAGCTATGATTGATAGAACACTGTATTTTTTAAAGATTAGGCTGTATAGGCTAGACCCTTTAGAATATCGTACAGAGAGAAAAACACTAAAACTTTTTTCGTGTTGTTGTCACTGTCAGTGTCAGTCATTGTTTGTTGATTTTTTGGTTTTGCAGTTGCTTTGCTTGTGTTGTGTTTTGCTAATAGATCGTTATTATTAATATTTAAAATGAATATAGAAAGCGCTGCAATTAATATATTGAAACGTGGTGTCGAGCTGGACACGAAAAAACGATACACAGAAGCCCTTGTTTGTTATCAAGAAGGTCTTCAAATATTAGTAGATAAAATGAAAGGTTTTTGTTTTGTACTTTATACACCAGATTAAATTGATATCTAATGTTATTTGGGTTTAGTTCAATTTATTCTCTCATGGTTACAGCTGAACCGGATGACAATACAAGAAATTATCTACGAAAAAAAGTAGAAGAGTACATGAACAGAGCAGAAGCTATCAAGAAGTTGGTGTTACAACAAAAAGAAGCAGGACAGTTCCACGAACAAGTACATATAGAAAATAATTCTACCGGTCACAGCTATAAGACTCTATTTGGAAGGTTTTTGGATGAGGATGTTCACTTTGTGGTTGTTGAAGATCCATATATCAGAAGTTTTCACCAAGTAGGTGCATTAATAACTATACAGTAGCTTGTCTACCTACAATAGAAAGTGTTCGATGAGGCCTTTTCCAAAGGGCAGACAGAAAAAAAAACAAAAAACTTAAGAAGCAGATAAATAATGAATTTCTGATTTCTGAAATATAAGACTTTATATAAAATAAAACAAATCTTGTCTTAGTGCAACCTGTTAATGTTTTTTTCATGTAGCACTTTTCAAGCCATTAAGCTTTTTTGTTCCAATCTTTGTATAATGTAACTTGTGCAGTTTGATAAAGCACAAATATCAAAATATTTTTGGATTTGTTACTATTGATAAAATGTGTATATTTCATACTTAAAGTTTCTTACAAAATGTGCTTAAAGAGTTGGCATGTATACTATTATTACAGTGTCAAAATTTCCTGAGACTTTGTGAGTTACTAGTGCGTTCATGCAGTAACTTAAGACATGTGGAGCTGATCACATCAAGAGACAACAGATCAGAGGGTGACCAAAGAGACTGGTTTAGTAATTTGTCAAATGATTTGAATAGATATAAAGTGAAACTTATTTTAAAATATTCAGAAACTTTGCACGATAGACAAATCACGTAAGTAACATATGGAGTATGAAATATTTGTAGTTTTTTTAAGATGATGGTAACTGGCCCGGCTAACTTCAAACTAGCCTTGCCACCAATCATACTGAGTACTATAATCTGTACCCCTGCTGCTGGGAATTAAACCAAGAAAGACCTCTTTGTTTGAGATTGGTTGTGTAACCACTAGGTTGTTATTTCTATTATCCATACCCATTTGAATTTATTGAGACATACTTTTTAAAGTTAGGAGTTTTAACTGTTTTTTGAACTAATAAATTAAACCTTTATGTTTGATTTCAGGTTAAGTTCTGGATGGATCATTAAAATTGGACGGGGGCTAGACTTTTTTAAAGCACCAGAGAACAAATTCTGTTTAGGTGTATATGACATGGACCTCAGACCCTGCCACGAGACAACAGTAGACATAGTTCATTCTAAGAATGTGAAGCAATCATATGGATGATGAATGGTTATGGATTTTGTTTTTATAAAAATATTTTAAGTATAACTTTTATTAAAAATAAATCTAAGTTTTAAGTTAACGTTTTGTGAGTATTAATTATTACTTTTAAGACAGTGATATATTACAGACACCAACAATTTGAAATTGTTGTTTTTTTGTTGAAATTGAAAAAGATGACTGCCTGAGGCAGGCAGGATGGACTCAAACCCTTTCCTTTCGTAACGCCGGCAACAGCTCGTGTAATTAGCTATTAAGACATTGGGTTCCATACGAATATGCTTTCCATAAGTGGGATTCGAACCTGAACCTCAGTTAGACAACCGGGTTATGGTATGTATATCCATTATTGTATGTCTTCCTTCTTACTCTTTTACTCAGCATTAATCATCATCAACATCATCATCATTATCTCAGCCACTAGACGTCCACTGCTGTTGTTTCATTAATATTGAGGTAACTATTACATCTAGAATTTAAGAAAGAAACCAGTGAACATCAAATAAAAATATTAATAATCTTTACCTAACCAAATACATATTTCTTTTTTAAATAAAACAATCTCTATAATAATAAGTAAATACTTTATTTATTAACAGATAACAGTAAGGTGGTTGTATGGTTCCACATAGTATATTTTTTTACAATATCTAACGTAAAGTATACTCATTACTTAATCTAAGTTAGGTGGTATATTCGAAGGCTGAGTATGAACTAGTCAATGTGAACATTTGATTCAATTTTCGAGACAAATAGAACATTATAAAAGTATTTAGTAAATATAAAAAAAATATTTAAGAGCGTTTACGACGCACAATAGCGCCGCCAATGAAAAAAAAAACATATCTAGTTAAATAAGACGTTACAGCTAAAAACGGCCACTTGCAACTATAACGTCTTATTTAACTAAACCATAACATGTCAGATGTTCATTAGGTGACGTAAAAATGCTAAATTACTTAATTCAAATAGTTTATTGAGCATAATTTGATTTTCTATCTCTAATTAATAGATATGTTTTTTTTTTTCATTGGCGGCGCTAGTGTCCGGCGTAAACGCTCTTAAGTTTGAATTGAAACCAATTCGTTAGTGCAACTTATATGAGTGTGATAATATGAATATAAGACTAGTAAAAAAGTATGGCCTCTTGTTCTTACACTATAAAACGTAGAAATTTTATTAAACAAGTGGATATTTAAGTAGTCACAATAAAAAGCATAATGTTCAAAGCTTATAGTAAAACAATTAAGTAATAATTTATTTTTGTAAAAACGAAAGTTTATATACAATTAATGTAGTCTTATATATCATTGGAATGTAGATCTTAAAATATAAAAGTAGCTATTAACAGTTGTATTTTTAGCAGTCTTTAAAAGAACGTTGTCAAGACAAGGCATTTTATATAATTTTTATCTTTGTAGAAGTAAGTATAGTTTTTTTTTTTTAGACCAAATATTATAAATAACACTGTATATTCGTTCCTAAATGTTTATTATGTACCGTATTTTATTACAAAAATACAGTAGATAACTTTCGATTGTAAAACATGTTTTTAACTACATGAAAGTAAGCTTCTGTCTCCATTTTTTAGATAAACACATTTAATGTCTTTGAGTATGTACAAATGTAATTTTCAGTGTTTTTAGATAATCATCAGAACCAAATCAAGATATAATTACTAACAAAACTGGCTTATTTAATATTATTATCAAAATCAAAGACGTAAAAAAGTGTTATTTTTGGAAAAATGTAGACAAGAGCTATTGAACTTTCGCCGCCATCACAATGAATTTAACAGCTGTTTATCGGTATTAACCGGTTCACTAGTACATGTCAATTGATTAAACCATTGTTATATTTCATTGACAGTGTACCTGTTACGCCGGCTCCACACTCGGGCGATATGGGACGGGGGCGCAATACATGTACATCGATGCTTTTGATGATTTCAAATAGTAATCTAGGTGTAAGCATCGATAAGCATCGATGTACTGCTCCCTCGTCCCGTCTCGCCCAAGAGTGTGGAGCCGGCGTTAAAGTTAGTAAGAGCTCTTTCAATTATTATTTAGCCGTTTAGAGTCGGACGAACGCCGCACGGTTGCATTGCCTGCCTTATTTCAACACGTCAATAATAATAGATTATGTCGCAATAGATTGGGTACGAAAATTAATCTGATATATCAGACTTGGCACTTTTGAAACTATCATGGTCACTTACATTAAAATAATAATTATTTACGGTATTATTACCATGTTTTCATGGCGTATCCAACTGTGCCGAAACAGCGGATACTCATACACAACAAAAAACCATCGTAATAATCCCGTTGATAATTATTATTTTAAACCAGACTTGGCGTTGTAAGGATTAAACATCGGCGTGCGACGATCCCGCAGATACATAAAAATTGTAAGAGCCCTGAGTATCTATCTACTGTATTAAACATAGCTTTCTTGCTTAGCCGAAAACAGCATGAGAGATTCCATCAAATGCGGGCGGATCATATCTTCCACGTCTTTCTGATAGTCTTGGAACGCGCTCGGGTGGTGTCTGTAGATGTTGCGGAGTGCTTTGAGGCAGTGGATGAGTGTTTGGTCAGGGTTGGCGTCGCTGGTGGCGGGGGCCAGCTTCGGCCGGGTTCGCTGCGACCTTACCAGCCGGGTAAGGTGCGGAACACCCTCCAGTTGGACTATTTGTTGGGCAACATCGGGTACCACTGATAGTCTGGAAATTTTTAGATTTTTATCAGAAACCATATTTGGACTGGTACAATTTTAAGCATAAATCTCTAATGTTGTGCTCTTTGGCAGTTGCAAGTGAGTTTGGGTAGCGATCATGAAAGTTGAGCAACTTTCGTAATGTCGTACCTTTGGATGGGCGCCCTAATAAAAACATCTCGAGCTTTTTTCGTTTTTGAAAAATTGCAGTCGTTACGCACCTTCCCATATTATGCCCAGCTAAGTGGAGTGGATCTTACGATCTTAATCAATTGAAATAAATCGGGAATAAAGAGTCAGAGCTACTAATGGTAGCGGGACATTTTTATGGGATTTGATTTAATTTAACACACAGCACACTATTATTATAATACAAACCTAGATATAGCTTCAGCGGCATGGCAGTGTAGTCTCGCCTGCGCCCTCTGTTCGGCTGCGCGGGGAGCGTGCGCGGGCGCAGTACGCGTGAAGCACACTAGCGCCACCGTCACTGACTTCAAATTCGACAACAGCAACACGCAGCGCGGGATCCTCGACAGTGAGGCAAGGAACGAGGCTGTTTGTTCCTGGTAGTAAAAATAAATGAAACGTCAGAATTACAAATAGCAGAAAGTTACTCCTACTCGCCGCTAGATGGCGTAATGTATAAACAAATAGATTTTATTGTCAATGTTGTTTAAAAACAATATTGATGGATTACATAGACTTTTTAACAAAAATGTTGTAATAATTGCAAATGCTTAGTCTGCTATAAATGTATAACATATTAAATGTTTTATATTTATCTGTACATTTTTTTATCATTATCTCAGTCGAATGTCGTTTAATTAATGATCGAAAAACTATGTAAATCGACAAGTGTCTTTTTTTTACCACAGTTTTAAAAGCATTTGTGGTTTTACTATGTACTGAATAATTTATTACTATGATTTATGTGTTATATACTAAAAAAAATTGAAAAATATCTCACCTGTAAGAATACTGATATGTTAGGTCCACGTTTCTTAACGGCTTCAAGAAGTCGTTCCACGCTCTTGTGTTTTGTAAACACTTCAACGATGTCAGATTTGGTGGCGATGTCGTCGTTTTCTTCCGACTTCTCAAGCTCAAGTTCTCGCACTAAGTTGACGAGACACGCGGTGCAGAGCAGTAGCAGCTGGCAACAATCCGTTCGGGACAGCAGGCCTGATAAAGGTAGAAAAAGATTTTTTTAAATTATTTTTGTGTACCTACAGCTTAGAAAATTATCGGTAACAAAATCTTATTATGTATTACTATACCATTCTAAACGTTAATTTAAATAGTCACGAAATAGGATATTAAATATTAAAACAAAACAAATTTTACAATTATAGGTAGGTAGGTACCTACGATCTGTAATCATAGTATGTAACAAATTTGTAAAAATCTAGATGATTTTTGCTTCTTTTACTTAAAGAAAAATAAGTGATCACTGTCCTAGAAACCGGCTTTCAACGCGAATTTGAATGAAACCATTATTTTTACAACAACGATGGTAAATCTTCGTGCTTAAAACACCGTGTCGTCGTTAACTATTTATGCTACTCGCCAATAGATGTCGCTACCAGTTTCGTAATCAAGAGATACATGCGCGGTGTTCCTTTAAATACTCTATGGTATGCTGATAGATAAGAAAATGAATATGATACGCACCAGTGATGTTATCGACGATGGTATTCAAATAAAGGTGCAGTTGGTTCATATCGTAGTGGCCGCGAAGCCAGGGCGCTGTGATTTGCGTGAGGACCGTGATGGCTTCACGCATCTGTGGCTCTGGATTCGAGCGGTCTGATAGAATGTCTGAAAGTATCTCTATGCCGCCACCCTGCACAAATAAGGTTTTAATTAGTGACGGGTTAGTAAAAAAGAGACGAAACTTTTTGATATTAAACTTCTCAAAGAATAAGAAGGTTTGTTACAAATGATCTCTGTTTGTTGGTTTCATAGACTAAAAAAAACTACAAACCCGAATTGGTTTATCTAAAGTGTATATAAATGGTACCACTACCACTGTACCAATGATTACTCTCATAGTTGAGACCATAAATTCTCTTTGGTTGAGACATAAAGTTTGATGTAAAATGAACATAAATTATGTACAGTCATAAGCATTAACATTGTATACACTTATAACTAGTTCAGACCATTATTTCATTATATTATTTCATTACATTTTAAGGGTGCGCCGACCAAAAAAAGCCAATAGTGTAGCACGGTTAAGTTGATGCATGATGAAAACTATCGTATTACATAAACAAAATAATATATTTAGTATCAAAGGGAACGTGTTTACATATTAGTCCGACCCATAAATTCATAACACACTACAGTTTTTTCTACAGTTGGGCAAAAATCATGAAAACGCGTGGCAGCGTTTAGTTGATATCTTATAGTTTATCTAAGTTATTATACCTCTTATTATGTCTAAACAATCACCAATGTCTTAACTACAAATCGTCCGAATCACATTTTCGATTTATCGAGCGGTTTTTTAAATTAACACGGTGAATTCCCCATACAAAATTAGTATGGCCGCGCGGCATCAAATAAATATGGAAGAAGACATTTCAAATAAAATACGGACGGCGCACCCTTAATGCTCGTGACTGTACAGCCAGGTTTCTGACTTTACTCTTCAGAATTATATCATTTATGTGTTATTTTCTCGGAACTCATTCATTTGGCGAAAAGCATATAAGATCTCGGCTTGCATATAAGACTGTAGAAGCTTGTAGGACGCTCGATGCCCAACGACATAATTATCTACTAAGCTCTAGTACATAAAGAAGTTTAACGATTGCATAGAAAGAAATTTTTATTTAGTTATTAAATTTACATTTAATTCTTTGTTCAAAAATCAAAGCTACGGTTCAAAAGGTTTTTATAATTGGTTTTATAGCTCACCTCTTCAAATTGCTTGACAGCATCGGCCGTAACGCACACGGTCGCCAGAGCCCTCATCGAGAGGGCCTTTATAGAGCTCTTATTGCTTTCAATGATAGCGGTGAGGAGCGCCCTCGGCACTCCGCAGTCTACGAACGGCAACTCAGTGATGCTCTTAATAATCTTGCCGCATTTCTCGTGCAGGGAGTTCTCAGTGTCCTCACTTAGCATGGCAAGATGGCCGATGGATGTCAAAGTGCTTTTAAGTAGCATATCTGATGGCGGTTCTTCGATTATCGATACTAAAGTCTGTGGAAGAGAAATTGTTTTGAACAATGAAGTTGTTCTTTTAATTCTACAATGGGGTAAAGCTTGGCTTTCATGTTGCATAGTGAGTGATGATAAAGCTGAAAGTTGAAGCACTTTACTCAGAAGCCGGTGATGGATGTAGATAAGTCAGTCAGGCTGACTTAAAACAACCAAATCTAATTATATTTACCCTCAGCTGGGAATTGAACCCGTAAGCTCTGTGGCCTGACCACTAAATCACAGAATAAATTAACTTGTCTTAAATATCATGTATCAAGTTCCGTATAATGTAAAATCAATGGATACGGGCTAAAAAGCTACTACCTACATAATATATTTTAAAAATAAATTAATAACGTCAACTTTATTTTAATTGTAAAAAGATAGCCGGATTCTAACACTGTACGGAAAATACTATTTCGGGAGAACATAATAACGGGTTGCAGAGATTCTTTAAAAATCAACGACGATGTAATACTTCATGGTAGGTAACACTAAAAAGTTCTTACCTTCATTTGCTGGACTAGCACCGCTTTGGTGGTCTCCAAAAAGATGCCAATCAGCGTGTCCAAATGCTTTTGGACCAAGTTCCATTCCGGTCTACTTTCATTGAGTTCCATCTTCACATCCTCTCCTATGTCGATAAGCTTCTGCAGATACAGCTGCAGTGACTTCTTAATCTTATCCCACCTCTCTGGAGTCTCTCCAGGAGGTTTGGTGTTCAAAGTAATGCTGTGAGCCAGCACAAACTCGTTAATATTAGCCACTAACAAGCAGATATTCTCCTCGCTTGATGTATTTGAATCCATTTGCCTGGAATTATGAAATAATGTTGTTATCGATGACCTAACATTCATTAGGTGAACGTTGATTTACATAAGACTGGTTATCATTAATTAGAATGCAAATGGCTAAGAAAATCTTAAGACTTGGTAGACTTTTAATTCGTCATTTTGAATAATTGGCATGCAAATTATTTGCGGAAATGCCAATAAAACAAAATTGGAACTTTAGAAATTGTTATGCAACGCTCAATCAAAACAAACTGCAGGAAGTGAGTTGTCATTTTTAAGATTAAATTAAATAAATTAAAGAAATACATAAAATAGTGATTCGTCTACTTGCTGACAGAATCAAATAAATAAAGCGTCACATCTCATTTCGAGTTTAATCCAAATCAAAAATATTAAAATGCATTCCAAAATCAAAGTACTTATTTAATACGCATGTAATATTGAAAGGACGTAATCTTAATTTTTTGCCAGTAGCAATTGGCGTCAAAAATTACATACTACCTACTTGCATTTGAACGTGATTTCATAATAAAGTGCATTTAGGTACTTGGTTTTGTCAGTAAGCAGACCATTTGTAATTACGTATTTATTTAAATTCAAATACCTCAAAACGTCGCTGTATTGATGCACGATGATTTGTCCGTGCGTTTGAACCTTCTTAATGTTACCAGTGATGGTGGCCGAGCTGGAAGACACCAGCGCTTTCATCTCAGCACCTAGTGGCTTGCTCTGCAGCGTGGTCATGCACTCGTTCTCACATGACCCCACCAGGTCGCATAGCCAATGCTGCACTGGTTCCGGCTTTCTCTCACAAAGCCGCTCCAAATTAGTCTGGTCTATACTCCTCTCTCTGTACAATATCTCGTTCTGGTTGTTGAGGACTATCCTGAAATCATTATTTACGGATTCAAGAAGGATTTTGAATGGGTTGGAAAAATATTACAAGGTCTTCCTTGCTTCGAAAGTCACTGTTGAATGATCTGGTTGTTATCGTAAGATGGCAATTAGTAACTGCTACAAACTCGCTTTGGTGTATTGTGGCGGATTATGGTCTGATACTTGATGGACCATGGGATATCAGACCATAGTCCAGAGAGACATTGTAAGCTGAGGATGTTCATGAATTTCTTATGAAGTTAAGTTTGTGTCAATTTTACACAAGCATGTTAAAACATTCAGGCTATTTGAAGAATAATAAGAAAAGATAAAAACTAGTAATTTCTATAGCAAACTTACCCGCTAGTATTGAAGTTGTCTAGTAAATTGACCCTACGAGAATTCTTTTTGCCGCTCTTTGTTGCGACTCCATTCATGTACTCGTATGGAGCAAGCATTTTCGGTGTAGACGTGCATGCTAGATTCAGTTGCACGTCAGCGAAATTGAGTTCAACCTCTTTTAATTTTTCTCTCTTTGAATCTAGAGTTAAGTCTTTGTCGGTTTTTGAGTCTATATCGTAAGGTGTCTTCTGTTTGTCTTGAAACTGTGGGGGCGGAGTAACCCTGCTGTTCTTGAGGTAGCTGGCATCGTCATCTTTTGGATTAATGTTGATGTCACCATCACCGCCCACCAGTCGTTCGTTGTATGTAGGTATAAGCATTTCTTGCTCCGGCAGTCCAACTAATACCCAAGAGTTGTGTTCTTCTGTCCTTGGTAATCCAAGAGACGGCACTCGGCTTCCGTTCAATACCCCACCAGCATGTGTTTCAACAACACCAGGTTTCTCTTTCTTCGAAGGAAATATTCTGAACAAATCTTTCTTGTCAGGTTTTGCTGTTATGCGGTGTTTAGATTTTGGGCCTATTTTCTTATTTGGTTTTAGGTGTAGGCTGTCCATTATGTTTTTTCCAAGAATAGCTTTTGTTGGTTTATGTATTTCTTCTTTAGGACTTTCTTCTTCTTCTTTAATAACGTCTTCATCTATATAACTTAACGAATGATAACCATCTTGGATATCTAATATTTGTTGATCTAATCTCTGGGCCTCGAAGTTTAACGATTTGTTTAGCCTATTTCTTTCGAATCTTGGTGTTGTTGTAATTGGAAGGTTCTCCTCGTTTGATATACTTCTTCTGAATTCAGCTCTAGCAGCAGCGATTCTCTCAGTAGGCACATAAGAAACATTCGATATGGGTGTTCGAACTCTTGGCTGGTTGTTTACTGCAATTTCATTGTTGTTGGCCAATTTTATGAATTCAAGACTCTCGTCTGATTTAGTTTTACTAGTTTCTAAGTCTTTCACTTTTGCTACTTTACTAATTTTGGTACTATCAGTCTCCGTGCTAGAAATAAATGATTTCTTAATTGGATACTTTTTGGATGGGCTTAAAACATCTATATTTTTTGATGGAATATCTTTGGTATCTTTACTAATTGCACTTTCAACTAATTTATTTTCCTTGTCGCTAATATTCGAAGGTGTTACTTTAATTTCTACTTTTTTTACAAGTGGCTTTAAGTTTGCGCTTGAATTTTCAATTTTGGATGAGCTTCTAGATTTTTTCTCCACGTTAGCGTTTTCGTTATTTAACTTTTTTGCAGTAGTATTGCTTTTCTCATTTTTGTGTACATCTTCTGACACTTTATCTTTTAACAGTTCCATATGTTCTTCGTCAGTGTGAATCTCGTAATACTTTTGTAAATCATACGGTGTTTGTATGAGGCTACTACTTCGTAGACGAGGTTTCGGTGTCGGAGCCCCATTGATGATGATATCGGGCTCTTTGCCACTGTCAACAACGTCCTTAGTCGGCGTCTGATAATCTGGCGCCAGTTTGACTGTGACGTTTTCATTATTGTTGGAATCGCTGCTACTAGACGATTTGTTTTTAGAATCGTTATTCTCCGGTGATGGGTAATACTGTGAAGGTGGCGGAGAGCTGTCCGAATCGGAGAACCCGGAATCTTGGCTTTTGTGGCTACCGGGGCTGCCGTGGCGTAAAGGCCACTGGTTTATCTGCACATTGTTCGGTAGCGCAATGTTATCTGCGCTATTGTTCCTTTGTTGGTCGGCTTGATTCGCGATCCAATGAGGCAGCTGGGGCTCCCAGTCGGGCTCATCTCGACGATTGTGTTGGTTCCAGTCCGGCTGCGGGCTGCCGACGTTCGGCGGTGAATCACCCCACCACACCTTGCTGCGCGTTCTTTGAAAATTCGACATCCTGCGAAAGAAACAAAGACAAAATAAATTCGTGGGAAGAGTATACCTAATGTCGCAGCGATGGGTTTAATGATCGGTGCTGATGACGTAATGTCTTGGTCCATTATAGGCCATGGGAGGTGGCGATGCGTGACACTTTGTGTTTGACTTCAAATTAGGAGTTTTTTGTGCATGTTTACGTGTTCATGGGAATGTATTACCAGTCTTGTTGAAAAACATGAGACCTTCGCGTATTATATACAAATAAAGATTACGTAGTGTGAATGGTATCGCTTGACAATAACAATAATTGCAGCTCACGAGCGGTCCGGCTCGCGGGCAGATGTTAAAAACCGTTGCAACTCTATTGTGCAGAGGCTGCAAGGGCGCGCATTCCATTCACTGATTTTTCCCCCTTTGATTTTTGCCTTGGGAAAGAACGGCATTCCCATATTTGGCATTCAACGGCCCGTTCCACAGGCGTGTTTTGTTTTTAAAGGTTGTGCAAGGTCGACTAGGTTTAGGATCTTTGAAATTATGTTTAAATGCGACTTTCTTGTATGACAGTTTTGTATTAAATTGCTGATGTTAATTCGCGTTTATACAGGACACGTCTCAATACATAAGGTTGACCGATAGACTGACAGACAGTACCAGTATGATTCATCATAAATCATTCCGAAGTAGTTACAACAAACGAAGTAGGCACCTTGTTTTAATAATTATTATAGAACTGACCACCTAGTCATCGTATTAGTCAGTCGATATCTTTTATGTTTACAAATAAACACAATATAGTTTTATACTCGTAATAACGTTGTGTAGATGTTCGTTTAATAATAACATAAATGCACGTTTGCCGATTTTATATAGTAATAATAATCATCATTTGTAGGTATTGAACTAATATCCTTGACGTAACAAAAGAGCCGGCTTTAAATAAAAACAATATAAATTACAAATAAAATTAATATTTTAAAAATAAAAAAACGATAATGACCATTTCAAAGCAATAAAAAAAAATTGTCCCAACACGTTTTTTTTTCAATTCGAGCGGTGTTTTTTTCTCAAGGGCAAATACTTTTTGTCAAAACATGTATTATAGATAGATTGTTTGGTGATTCCACCTGTTTCTTTTTACCAAAAAAAAACAAGTGATTGAAATGTAATTCGAAAACTATCGATGAGTGGGCTTAGTACCGCTAGCTCCATAAATAAGAGTAGATAGTGTTGATTAATTTCGGCGAGTTGGATTGAGCCACGGTATCATAGTTGGTAATGCACCTGACCCGGCATGTCATGGGGTGTGGGTTTAAATCACGCTCGTGGAATATTTTCAACACTTTGTCTTTTTTCAAATTGTAATTTCTTCGCAACAATCTTAATCATCATCTCAGCCAAAAAACGTCCACTGCTGGACAAAGGCCTAATATAATATTTTTTATATATATATATTTTTTTTTTTGCAACAATATTTGCGTAAAATTATATGTAAATAATCAATAGTAAGTAAGTTATTTAATCTGAATTAGAGCCATTTTTAATGTGTTAGAAATATGTTTTCTTTACTTTAATTAATAAAATAGGTATATTTAGCACTGGAAGTCGGTGAAAATTTTAGTAGGTACTTTGTCATAGGGACACCAACTTGATAGGACGCTTGGTAAATTCTTAGACAATTATTGTGACAAGGTACAAATTAGTTGCGGACCGTACTTTTACGTTTTGTATCAACCCTCGACAGCTCTAACTGTACTTATGTGTTCTAAAAACCTTTCAATTTAAGTAATTAACGTACAAGTGTTAATCTTTGTTTCTCAACGACGCCCATTGCGAAACCTCTCGGTATATAATATCAAACTGTAGCCCTACCATGAGTTCACTTCGACTAAAGCTTCTCGCAAGCGACCGACTCGACACGCGACGAAAACTAATATTTTTTTGTGAAAGTTAATTATTAATTTTAATTAATGTTAAGATTTTTTTGTACTTATAGCAAAATAAACCGTATTATTCCAGTGTATTGATATTTGGTAAAAGAACGCTGTTAATTTTTCCGTAAACCAACATTTAAGCTATTGAAATTAAATACTATAGGTACTTTTCAATCTATCGATTTTACTACCTACTATAATTATATTTTACATACTATTGAATCCTCTGTATAACACAATAAAATTGAGGTGTTGGTCGTCTTTAAAATGAATGTGTAGCATGCGTGCTGAATGCTACCGTCAATCAATTAGTTTTAATTAGCTGCGTTCCGTTTCATGCATTTAACATTGTGAAAATTTAATCCGCCACGATGACAGCTGAATGTTTTGTTTCAGTAGGTGCATTTCAGGTTTAGACGTGTAAAATAAATTTACCGATGTTGAAAGCGAGTATTGTCTTCGTAAACTCGTGGTATCGCTCTACTACCTATTCGCACATCGCTTACGCATAGCAAGCAAGATAATGAATAAGTTAAAAAGTGCTGCATTTAATGCGGAGATGGCGTGACTATGGAGTGACTTTTATTATTTTGTATATTACGCCCGGAGAGAATAGTTGGCTAGACTCATAGATCACACAGTTTGATTGATTCTTTTTTGTTTTATTATTCATGTAAAAAGTTAAAGTAGGAAAACGGACCAATAAGGTTATAGATGTGTTGCGATTTGCGGGCACGAAGCTATAGATAAAAAAAAGGTTGCCGACAATGCCGACTTTTTATTTTTTATTATTTAGTTTTTATTAAAAAGGTAAAAAGATCCGTTCCGACGATCTCTAAATGAGCAGGATGAGAGTAGCCGCTGATCGTGCTCGGTGGCGTGCACTTGGAGAGGCCTAGCTATGTCCAGCAGTGGACTAGTAAGACTCTAGAATTAGGTTAACTAAACTTCATAGCATTTTTAAAAAGCCAAACACTATTCCCTATTTGGATGCTCAGATCATTTTAAGGTCGGCTGTACTTTAATGTCATTAGTTTCTGTATTCCGTAGTGGTTTCGTACAATTATTTGGTGAGTACTCAGCTCGTATTATTCTCACGCTATTCACATTGGCATTGATTGATTGACTGGCTGATTACAATTGTCACTGTTATTTATGTAAGCAGTAGTTATATTCGCGCATACCTAAGAACATTTATATAAACACGCTGACAGGCCCACGACAACTCGGCATTTGCATTTAGAGAGGAAGCGCATCTTTGGATAAAATGTGGATCTACGTGTCTGATTGCTGTGTTGCTTAGACTCTTTCAAATGTCAATATACCTAGTTTTTTTGTGTATACTTTTGGCCAGCAGCATTATTTTAACCGTACCTATTGTTTTTTTTGCTGTAAGTATAGCGTTTTTGTGTAATAAATTTTGTTAAAAGTATTTCCATCTTTTTTGTTTTTTGTTGTGTTATTTTAACAGCTTGTGTGAAAATTCCTTTCTTTTACTCCATAGACAGTCTTTCAGCCAGACAGAAAATCGCAATGAACAGAACAGCATATGGGCATATTTTTGGTTTTACTTTTTCTTAATATTTTTTTAAATTTTATATTATATTACCTATCCTTTACGTATCTACTGATACATAAGATCAACATAGCTTTTAATTCGAAAAAATATTAAGATAACTAGTCTTTAAAATATGCATAAGAAAAACAACATCAAATCGAGGGATAAGTTTAAAGATAACTTGAGCAAACTTTGACGCAATTAATTAAAACAAGACGATTTTTAAACACATGATAACAAAAAAAATGCTGCCTTATTCATTTTTAAAATTAAAAAAAAGTTTCTAGTAAAGTCCCCGCGATGTAATTTCAATGTATTATTTTGATGACACCGCATTATGCGGGGTAACGAATTTCTAAGGAAGCTAACGGCTTCGCTACATGCAAGGCTACAAGTCAAAATAGTTATTAGATCCTGTTGCTGGCTTAGTATAGATTTTATTATATTATAATCTTTTTATTTCTATCTTAAAGCGACCTGGATGCAAATAACAAAACTCTTTGCTTGTCTATAAAATAAAAAAACCATAAAAAGCTCAACAAAAGCTACACCAACCACCATTTGAGAAAATAGTAACATTTAAAAAAAATGTACTATTACCACATTAATAACAGTCCCGTAACCCACCTAGAAAACTTATATTCTTCATGTGTTAGATGGGTTCGCGTAATAGTTTAACGAAGCTATGGAGATTAAACCACGATTTCACGCATTCAACACGAAAGTTCTGCTATAAACCGACGTTTTTTATGCAAGTGACGAGACCAAAAAAAAACATAAAACGGTAGCTAGGTAACTTAATTATTATTTCTGATATTACAAATGCTGGTTTACCTCAACTTTATTAAGATAGAAAACAAGTTTTCGTTCTCACATTGACATAGTTGTTATCGTGAAGCCTTCAGATGTTTAAGGAAATTATACTAATTGGAGAGCCTTGAATCATTGGCTGGTGACCTCCGATACTGTTTACTTCCCTCACTATCATGTGAGCCTGGTACAGGCGCCAGCACATCGGACTATCTAAAACTGTCAAATGTCTTTAATAAACAACCTTAATGAATAGACATAAAGTTCCAAGTCTAAAATTTTATAGTTTTTGGTAATCTAATGTGCAGGCATGCGCATGCGTACCTACTCCTTCGAGACGGTTGACTGGCAACCAATCGTTGTAATTATAAAGCCCATTGTCTTTTAAGTTTGATCATCTACTGTCTATTGATGTATTGATCATGTTCGAGATGAGCGTCCCACTGCTGGGCCTTTCTACCTTCCTATTTTAAGTAGATACCTATATGTGTAATGTATAGCACATGGTAGAGAGTGGATAGTTTTACCTAACTTGGCCCAATGTTGGTTATTGTCGTTATGTTTGATAAAAATAAAAAGATACCTCTTTTTTGTCGTTATCTAAGTACCTACGTTTATTTTATTAATCTGCATAGCCTTAAAAATAAAAATATAATAATATTTAAGTACAATATTAGAAACGGAAGATAATCACGAATTAAGAGTAAAATTTTTGTCTATGGCAGCCTCACGATTCTACGAACGCTCATTATTACAGCGAAAGCATAACAGATTATACACCACATTTACAACGTTCCATTAGAAACAGTTCATTAAGAACTTATGCAGAAGAATTTATGCAAAAGGTAAACCTGTAAGTTTTTGTTCCTAGGTTGAAAATGTTGTTTAATTTTTTCTTCGTTTTCTCAATTTTTAATAAAAATTACTTCCATTTAAAGATTATTTTTGTCACCCTCATAATTATAAAAGAAAGTGTATTTGAACATTCTAAGGACGTAATATTTAACATGAATACTTTGCGGTATCAACAAGGTAGGTCACTAGACAAAACATTACAAAACATTTCTGAAAATAATGCAAGTTCTAAATATTAGTAAATTGACAGGTGTCGAAGATAAAAGATAATTCCACCTGAAAAATATCGCATATTTATTCCTTAGTATTTATTGTCGATAAAAAGTCTCTTGGCATTCTGAATAACAAGTATCAGACGGCAAGCTGATAGGCGATAAAAAATGTTATTAACTATTAGTAGGTATGTACTAGACTGAAGTATCTCGAAGGAATGTAGCACCTTAGCAGAACGCTCCATTTTCGGTATCGCATTGGTCCAGTAATAACATCGCGAAGGGACCGTGTGCACCTGGCATAACGGTCGCGTGTCATCTGCCAGCCGGTCATATGCCACATGTGACACGCCCCTATCTTGTCTATGGCTGAGTGAACAACTCAATTTTATTTTATGTTCCAAATTTGAAAATCATTATTTTCTCTTTTTGCAATAAAATTATGTCACCAGTAAAGGTTTTGAAAATCCTTTCAGTGTTGAGTTTAATATAGTTGCTATATTAAACTCGCAAAGCATGATGATTAGCTATTTGAATTAGTAAATATAAATATTAATGATAAACGGCACTCATGTTCGAAAGCTAAATGCAACGTAATGCATTTTCTCTGATTTGCATAGCCGGTTAGCTGTGCGATTTTCCCTCGCTTTTCCTTCCGCATCTGTCAAACTTTGAAAAGGAAACCGTTACGATCGATACTCGAGTGTCATCGGTTGTGATTTGATCTCTATGGTTACGGCCAGGTGTTAGCAAGTTCCGCTTTTTTGCTCGGTCGTATGTTGGCGCCCCTGCCCCTTGATGCAAGCGATTAGGCACTATACAGGTTGTGCAAAATGAAAGAGAATTCAAAAATGAAATTAAATCAAACTAATTCTTTAAAGGAACGAGAGAAAAAAAGACGAAGAAGAGCATTTAAAGAAAAAAATAAAGAGAAGGCGAACATCGTGTCTTATACAGAAGTAAAAAATTTGGCTTGGGATTGGGATGGCAAGAACATGGCTCTTAAGTTAGAAAAAGTATTGTTTTTTTAATATTAGTTAGGTATCGAATAATGAAGAATAAAATTATAGAACGTTATGTCCATAATTATTACTGATTGCTTAATTTACATCCTATGTAACGTAACGCAACTACATATTATTCATAAGCCTGGCGTGTGACATTATTAATATGTCATTCGTTTCAGTTCCATTGTTAAGTATTTGCGCAACCGTTCGTACGAGTCCATTGGCAATTTCACTTGTCACAAATTAATTAGCATACTAAACGTTGGAATTCGTAACTTCATTAGAACATAATGAACTGTATTTGTAAACTGTCTTACATATTAGCTCACCTGTATTCTTGTAGATACTACCACGTAATAATTAATAGTACTGACGCAAAAAACAAGCGATAGTTATAACAAACTTACAATCAAAGTTAAAATGTTTACATTACTTTTACATTTTTGTACATTTCCTTGTGTAATTAATGAATATATATTTTTGCGAACTTGCCTATATCTTCTTTATTAATCGCATAAATTATGACTTACTATGAATTGAGATATTCATACAAGACAGCGATCTACATCAAACGACGCATTAAATGAACGTACTTTAAAAATTTTGTGTTGATATTGTGGAAAAGGCAATTTTTTTTAAGCTATCCAAATGTTCGGACACCCTGTATGTGATAAGACACGTCCCCTCGCCCGTGGCGGCGTACAATACGCGCGTCCTTTACCGGTCCCATCGCATCTGCTCTATATTGTAACATTTACAATTTTCACACAAACAGGCGGACGACGGGCGGGACTTCCGTACCCGTCAGTGAAAGTAAGTGGAATTATTATTATAGTATCAACCGACTGGATCGAGATATCGAGATACAACGTATATTTAATATTTACTAAGAAAACTTCGCAAATAAGACATAAGGGAATCTATTCTTCAAAGAAGCCAGGTAGTTATTTAATTTTTTTTTTAGTATATTCAGTAGTTCAATGTCAAAGAGCATGTCGTAACAGGCGTTTTTTTAACTTGTAACAATTTTGAGCATGAAAGTAAATTGCATCTCAACAACTAATAGGGTGTAAAATAAGAAAGGAAAGAAGCACTGAGACAAGAGAGTTCTCGTATAGAAAAAAACCAGCCAATAAGTGCGTGTCGGGCCACGCGCAGTGTAGGGTTCCGTAGCCCATCTCAATAATGCGGACTCTGAGAGGAGGGCTTTTATGAACATTTATTTAACGTCAACTACCGTCAGCTACCGTAAATTTTTTCACGTATCCAAAAACAACCATTTGGCTGGCAGGGGGGACACTTACTCTAACAAAATTTTGCACTTTAAAGCTTAATAGTTCACAAACTGATGCTTCAATCAAAAAACTATTTCCACAAACCCGCAGTATTTTTGAAATTGCTATTCAACGACACCCGACACTATGGGGTAGACAAGAAAAAAAATTATATCCCCACTTCACGTGTAGGGGAGGTACTTAACCTAAAAAAAATTTTTCCAAAATTTTACTTCACCACTTTGTCGGCGTGATTAATATGTATATCCATGCCAAATTAAAGCTTTCTAGTACTAAGAGTCTATGAGCTAGGCTGAGGACGGACAGCCAGACACACAGACAGACATGGCGAAAATATAAGGGTTCCTTGTTGACTTCGGAACCCTAAGAAGACTTGGTGTTCGCATACCTATGCAAATGGCCTACAACGAAAGTACATTTTACAATTCACCACTATAATTTTTTTTTTGACTATAATGATAAACAATATTTCAACCTTAATTTAGGTATATGATACGTAATACTTTTGTGCTCAAGTCACTCGGAGTAGTTACCTATGTGTGTATTTTCGTAGGTATTTTTTTCAATGGTACCTCTAACCTTAATTCTAAAAGGCCTATGGTGTTTAACTCTTGATTTAGTTACGAAACATCGATGTTCCACTTATTAACACGTTAACCAGCTAAACGTTGTTGTTTGCCTTGATATTGATGTAGATCACTTGAGATGTTTATGGAAATTATAATTCCCAAAAAGTTTCATTGCAACTTACGAAAAATATTTCGTAAACAAGTCCTAATCATGTTACATAAAGTAGGTAGATGTTACAATAATTTGTTATAAAGTTTAAAATAGAATGCTTGAAATGAGTACCTAATTGAGATTATTTTTATGAGAGTTTGCTGTTGGCTTCAAACGGCCTTTACAGCGACACCGGACATTTTGGGAGTAGCAAGAAACTTAAAGGGTTCCTCAAGCCGTGTGATCAAAAACACCGTCACGTCAAAGAATTTCTAGAGGGAATAGCATCACACAAACGTGTCCCAGTTCCCTAATAAATTCTCGGAAGGGGTTCGGATTGAAACGGGGATTGAGATCAGATCAGACTCAGGGCACTAAGATACTAATATAGACGTTTAAATAGCAGAATCGAGCTTTATGCCGTAGCTATGCCGTGGCACTATTTGAGAATTTATAATGGAGAAAATGGGCCAAGGAATAATACAAGATACGGTTCGCTGCAAGCCGCCCTCGCCCGGCACGCGTCGGTGGCATATGGTCGATAAGAGTGTTTAAAAAAGTAAAACGATACGCCACGTGCCAATAGTTAACCTTTTTTAATAAGGCGTTCAGGTAAGAACAGTCTGTATATTGTTTCAACTCCATGGTATACTTTTTGGTCTGTAAAAAAAGAATAAGTTTGTGCATAAATAATAGACAATTTAATTTTTGGTTAATAACATTTTGGAGTTATTCTTTTTATATTATTGTAGAAAATTAAAAGACAAACTGTAGAACTAGATAGATTTTTTCATGTAAATATTGTTTTATATTGAGATCATTCTGAAAGAAGAAGTGTAAGTAAGTGCAAAATGCTCGATTAAAACCATATTTTTGGAATAATGTAACTACATGTACGAGTATAACCTAAAAGACGTTAGCCAGGGCTTAACAGAATGACCTTGTATTCCATCAGGAATGAATTGATTAAATGTTGACATTTAGCTAAACGGCGGCAGCTGCGAATAGGTAGTTGCAATTAACCATTTGCTTCAGAGGCAGATGTTCGCCTTGTAAGGTCTTGCAGGAGCCCGCACGAGCATGGTATAACCGTTTTTCTTTTTTCTATAAGTGTTCTAAGTTTAAACGTGCAAATAGTTATTGCAATTTTTATGTGCTTCCATTTGCCTTACATTATTAAAAAGAAAGATAGATTGATAGGTGGTCATAGACAAGAGCTCTACGAATTTAACTTTGGAAACTTAAATTCGTAGAGCTTAATCATTGTCTTGTTGAGTCAACAAAAACTAGAATCACGGTTTTGCTAAAATTTAAAAAAGCACTTCAAATTGATAACTTGTCTAAGGCCCGATTTTTCAATCCTTAGATAAATTTTATACTACGAATAACATTGTCAGTAGGTATGACATCTTTTCTAAAGAGTATCTATCATTATGTCAAAATTAATCAATGAATAGGTAAACATAAAAATCAGCGCTTAGAGTACCTACTTATTATCTCTTCTGTGTTTTATGTGGGACTCGAATCCACAGCTGAATTATGAACATTGCTATTCTCGTCGATTCGAATAACCTACGAGCGTATTAAAAAAAACACTTGGTTTACTTTAGTTTGTATGAAAGTTTTTATAGAGTGAAAACGTCTCCGAAAAGAGAGCATTATTTAAATAGTTGTCAGAAATCTGACAACACAACACAACACAGAACACAATGTTAAATTAAATATTAATGAATGTTAAAAATACACAAAAACCATAGATGTCAACTATGTTAAAAATAATACTTGTTATTGTTGTTTGATTACTTACTATATAAAAAGAAAACACAATCTTACATCAACATCACATTGCTGCGTTATTATTATATCATTCATGTTTTATATCGCATTCCTTCCATTCCATTTGCTGGGCGGAATGCCTTTGTCCTGTCGCATCCTAACTTGGAAGGCTAATGACAAATCTGGAATGCACACGTGTTACTGGCAGCCCGGTTTAGTCACAGTTTTCTATGAAAAATGCCAATTATTATACGGTACAAGTAATTATAGAGTATAAGCAATTATAAGGACGGTAACAAGTGTTTTTTTTTAAATAAAGTTTTCTAATTCCCTCAGACGGCATTTTTAGCGTTACCGGACCTTTTCGGGGACGGCGAGAAACTTAAAAGGTTCCTTAAGCCGTGTGTAACGAAGCACCGTCAGAGGTTTTCTAGAGGGAATGGCATCACGCACTAGCGCGTCTCCCCGTTTCCTACTAGATTCTCCGAGGGGTTCGGATCGGATTGTGGATCGGAACAACAGTGGTGGCTAATATATAATGCTGCAGAAGATTATAAAACGCTATGGAATCATGTCGCGTTTATTTTCTACCAAGATGTTTTGATCATACTTACTTGTTGATTCATTGTTATAAACCAAGATATTTGCAAAGGATAGCATAGGCGAACGAGAAAAAATACCGAAGGCCTCGATAGTAAGTGGTCCGGTTTGCGAAAGGTCCTGGGTTCGTGTTTGAACTGGCAAACAATGTTTTTTCAATTGTTATTTTAGTTTGAATTAAAAAAAAATTGGAAAACTTATAAACGCGATCCATAAAAAGAGTTTCGATTTAAGACCGGTCAATGTTCCTATTTCCTCAAAGTTCTACACTTAATTACTGATTAATATATATGTCTAATTTACAAAACCATTCAACTCTAAATCAAATGATACATTTCACATATTCAAATCACATAATGAAGTCTCTGAATAATTTCTACTTCACAAACGGTTTGTTTTCTAATTAAATTCCATTAGTAAGGCAGTAGCTCAATCGCGAAGAACTCATAAGGATTCCTATGAACAGCTCAGTGCTTACACCAATATTGGAGCGAGCTTGTGTCAATGACTTTCCCACGCTGTTTCTCATGCACCACATAACATTTTTTACCTCTTTGTTAATAAGAACATATCGATTGAACTGTGTGATCATCACTATAGTACTTAAGAGGGCGTATAAACCTAGAAAAAAAACAGATTCCACCCGCGCCCCTTTCACGCCCCGCTTTCGTCCGTGCGTACGGCGTGGCGGCCAACGCAACAGATTGGCAGGTCGCTCCCTCGTGTGTACTCGTGTTTAGTGCGATCGCGCACAGTATACCTAAAATAATCAGATAAAAACCGGCTAAGTGCGAGTCGGATCACCTAGCTGTACTTCGAAATACTAAAATACTCTTTGCTGGTGGTAAATAATACGCAAAGGTAAGTAATGATATCATATATTTTTATTATATATTGCTACTTTAAATATTTAATATTGTTTTATTTTATAAAGGCGTAGGTGCCATGAAATCTTTTTTGTATCATGTAGATTATATTATCCTCTTCAGTCGCACTTTGCTATCGACAGAAGTAACTGCAACAGTCAGCGGTTGCTGTCGACACGTTAAAGGTCAAAGGCCTACCATCCGACGCTACAGTTACCTCTATTGATACCAAAGTGCTGCTCGTGTGTAAGTGCTCTTACTGTTATCTCTTCTTCAAAGAGTGTCGACAATGTAAAAAAAAGAAGTCTAATTTTATTACAAAAATATCGCTTTATTTACATAGATTCATAGGTTTACATTTTTTTTTCAGAGTTCGTTCCCTGGCTTGTACCTGTACTGCAAAGAACAGACAGAAAGAAGGTAAGTTAAAAACATTTTTGCATTAAATTATGTATTTAAGGTCTGTTCATTCTAACTTGTCTTAAAATGTAACAATCTTTATAGGACTTACTATTGAAATTTAATGAAAAATTTTATTGTTTTTTAATGGTAAAAAAAACTAAAATATTGTTTACACTTAAGATAAACAGACTTTCTGTAATCAAAGTCAAAGTGTCAAATATTTTGTATTCAAATAAACTTTAGAAAAGTACTTTTGAATCGTCCAAACATTTTTTTTACCTACTACCCATTCAGGACGTCTATTTTTTAGTTGTGGAGAAGAATGGGCGCAAGAAACTCCACAGTTTTAATATAAGTAACGACATTTACAAAATTATATGCCGTTATCAAGTTATACAAGTTTAAAATTACTTAACAATATTTTAAATTAGAAATACCTGTTGGGGTGATTGAAGCATTTTTAACCCATGCTGTTTTGTCTTGAATGTAATCAGACACTTTATAATAAGCTTTTTTACAAAGCTTTTCTTTAATGACGATTTTAAATTAAATCATAAGACAAAAGAGGAATTCTCTTGCAAAATGTTTGGTAATATTTTTAATAAATGTGTAATTAATTCTAAGAAAAGCCCGTCTCAACCTACAATTATTAAAAATGTTCAGTCAATCAGTATGGTTCACCAGAACATTCAAGGAATGATGGGCAAAGATCCAGAGATTGCATTGTTCATGAACGATAATAAAGTTGATATTCTGTGTATTACTGAACACTGGCTTAAAGATCATCAGTTCATGTTCAATTTTAATAATCATTTGGTAGGTAGTTCGTTCAGTCGAGTAAATTCAATTCATGGTGGCTCCTTAATTATAGTCGATAAGAAGTTAAAATTAAAGGAAAGAAAAGACATAATGAGCCTCTCGGTTGAGCAAACAATAGAAATAGCTTGTGTGGAGCTGGAGCGACTTGTTGTATTAAGTGTATACAGGCCTCCGTCAGCATTGTATGATTATTTTGAAAAAGTAATGGATGAAGCATTATATAAAATCCGCAATGTAGGTAAAAAGATAGTTGTTTGCGGTGATTTTAATATTAATTTGTTAGAAAAGTCTACAGGTTCTATCAAAATTAAAAATTTATTTCAATCATATAATTTGAATAATTTATTTTTGGAGCCGACTAGAATAACTGCCACTTCGGCCACTTGTATCGATAATATATACACTGATCTAGTACCTCTGTCTAAACTCATTATTAATAAACTAGACTCTGATCATTGTGGCCAAATGGTCAGCCTTCCACATCAGTGTCAGCAAGTGAAGAAACAGATTATCACTGTTGTACCAAAAACTGCAGGTCGTCTGGAACGCTTCAAAACAATCTCTATGATAATATATGTTATGTAGAATATAATGATAACCCACATAAATTTTATAATGATTTCTTTTATAAATATTGTTTAGAATTTAATAAAACTTTTATTCTAAAGATGGTCTCGGTTAGTGGTACTGTTACTTTTAGTGAATGGGTTACAATTGGTATCCACAAAAGTAGAAAGCGACTTTATGAGCTATATGATGAACGCAACTATAACACCAGTGAAGATTTCAAATTGTATGTCAAAAAATATTCTAAGTTATTTAAAACAGTATGTCGATTAGCAAAGGCAAAATTCCTGAGTTCAAAGATTAAGCTAAGTGATAACTGATAACAAAATAAAAATGACATGGAATATTATAAATAGTGAAACTGGAAATGTCAAAAGTCGTAACAATGAGTACAAATTGAGCTTCGAAAATCAAATCTTAACTTCTGATGCTGATGTTGCTGCGGCATTTGAGAAGTTTTTTACTGATATTCCAGTTTCAACTACAAAGACTTTATACTCGTCCCCCACTGTAGCTGAAGCGGTTCTAAAGGAAAATGTCAAACCTAGTGAAAACCATTTTAGTTTTCAAAAAATTGATTTTAGAGATATAATTAAAACTTTTAACACTCTTAATAAAAAAAAAGACTGCTGATTTGTGGGGTAATTCCGTTGACGTCACTAAATCCGTTATTGAGACAATAGCTTCAGTTTTAGCTTGCATATTTAACGAATGTATTGACTGTGGTGTTTTTCCTGACCTAATGAAGCACAGTAAAGTAATTCCATTATACAAATCAGGTAGCACATCTGACCCCACTAACTTTAGACCGATTTCTGTGCTACCCACATTTAGTAAAATATTTGAAAAGATAATTCTGGACCAAATTCAAGTTCATTTTTATAGAAATAAGCTTTTACATTCATTTTTCAGGTATCGCGAGGCATTTCATCTGCGAGCTCTTCGAGATCTACGAGATCTTCGAGCTGGATTGTACAGTCAGCAACGACAGACTTTTCATGTGTTAACATATAAAAAAATCAATATTATGTTTACATTCTATGGTTTTTATAAAAATAAATATACGAATAGCTTTAAATTAAACAACTGTAACGAACTAACAGAGTTGATGAGAGATTTTTGCGTACGAGTTTGACCGGATAGCATTCATCGGCTTGTGAGATATTACGACATTTACGAGCTGCAGCAGTTCTGAAATACAAAATAATTGTAAATCACAAGTTTGTACGGTAATATACGAAGTATGATACAATACTTCCAGAATAGCTAATTCAACTTAATTATGTATGTACTGTGAAAAAAAATTACTATACATACTGCCACCAATACGAGTGGTCAAAAGCATCGTTCTGTTTTGCATATACTATACCCGGTACCCGCGTCGCCGTCATTGCTTCAGCGCTTCTAATACATTGTATAGTGAGCTCTAAAGTTAATGCGTAAGGGTCGATATTTCAAGGTGAGACTACTCATCACCAATGAAAAGAAATAATAACAATATTATGATAATAATATCTTATTTTAACGAAATATTTTCTCGGCGCCCTGAGCACAGAAACACAGTCCTCTCGTCTCAACAGAGTGATCGCGACTAATCGATGAAACAAAACATGCCTGTTACCTCGGGTCAGGTGCGACAGACTGGAGCGTTCTGCACGGAATAAGAATGTCGTAAGCGCCGAATTAGTTTTAGTTTATTTACTCGTAAAATATACATTTTTTTTTCAAATCGCTAATACAGTCGCTCGGTAATATAATTTGATATTATGTGTTAAAATATTGGCTCAGTAATATGCGTCAAATTGAAAATAAATTGATTCTAGTTGAAAAGTAGACGTAAGTTTGTGATTTTATTTTATCGATAAAATTTTAATATATTATGTTTTCGCTTAAGCCAGTCCCTTTCAAGTATGCTGTAGTATCTATGATATTTTTTTCGGGTAAATCGTGGTTTATCTTCTAGTGTTAAAATCAAATCTACGATTGGTGATTTACCTTTATACCCCCTCTTAAAGGTAGGCTTTACTGAAAAAAATAATCTAGATGACTTAGTTATAGGGTTGGTAAACAAGCCATGATTACATATACAGCCTTCTTATTAAGATGATAAACAGGAATACTATTTTGATGTGACCAAGCATAACAATAAATAATAAATAAAATAATAAAAAATAAAAATAAAATACTTTTATTTCAGACTGTGTCCATAGTTGATTGACAAATGCAACAATGCTTCGTCTGATATTTCTAGAATTATTATTTTTTTCATTTTTTTATTTATTGTTTTTGTGCAATAAAGAAAATATATACATTTATCAGGCAGGCAGTTAAATGTAAATAGTTTTGTGGGACACTGTACTATTTAACTGTAAAACGCTGTTTGTCTAATAAATAAATAAATAAAAAAATAAAAAAAAGTTCCTGTATTCTGCTATTCACAAGTGGTTATTATATTATCTTTTATTCGATTTTGTTGAGAATATATTTGTCAAGTCTGCTTTTAAATTGGATCAAGTTTTGGGCTGAGACCACTTCTTACGGGAGCTTGCTCGCCGCTCTCAACACACGATTGCTTATATTACTTGAGATTTGAAAATTTATTGGTAACATTCTAACTTACAAAAACTGTAGCAGACAGTAAATAAAAGCGAACTACTAATTACCTACTTAGCTAATTAACTACTTACTGTTTGACTACCTAATCACAAATTCTAAGAAACTACAAAGCTTACAAACTTAAAATCCCGAATTTTTCGCAATAACAGGCGGGTTCGTTCATGCAGACGAATTTGCGATCGGCTGCTAGCTTACAATTTCTTTCAACACCAAATATTGCTATAGTAGGTACCATTATCGTAATCTACAATATTCTTTTCAGATAAAAGCAGGATGACGTTTCATAAATATTCTAAGAGAAAATCCTTGAATTTTAAACAAAACAAAGAAACATAGGCAAAGATTCTATCAGCCTATAGGCACCACAAGTTCGACACAAAAGCTTCAGCCATCTTGTTTTTGTTGTTCAAAAGTAAAAGTTTATCTTTTGTTTTTTTAATGGGGTTCTCTATGAAGCAATTCGCCCGACAATAGAATACTACTGATATAGATTCATAATTATACAAAAGTGTATTACCGGAACGTCTAACAGTACAGTTTACCAGTAAGTAGTTATAATCATTAACCGATAGTCAGGAATGCGTGACAAGTAGACTGTGGTAAGACTCGCTAGTGCTGCTGCGTGAGACGAATATTAATGACCTCCACGAGAGCATTGATAGAGTAATCGCGACATGTTTATCTCGATTATTTTAGAATAATCTTGGGTACCTACCTAGTGATGTGCAGTATTTCTTCTGTTTTTTTACTATGCCATAGAAAATGGACTTGGGAAAGATAAAAAAAAAGTTGTTTTTACTCTATACCATTATAGAAGACGTTATTCCAAAACGTATAGTTTTTGTTTCACTTCGGTATGATAAGTATTTACAAAGTTATTGTACATAATTAATTTGCTTAAGACACGCTTAGTTTGCTGGCAGTCGGCTTATATCGGATGAAGTGACGTCGCCGTATCAACCGCCGCATTGTGATCTTTACGGAAAAACAAATACACGTGGTGATTTTTAAAATGTTTGAAAAAATATTGTGAAGTAATTAGCTGTCTACAGAAAAAAAATTATGTCATATTTTAAGTTGAAACTAATAGAATAGAAAAAAAAACGACGGGTTGCACTCTGGGAGTGCCGGCAGAAGTGAAAACTTGAATATTTACGTTGTGCATTTTTGATATTTTGGAATGGTTAGGGAATAATTTTGCACGAATTGCTTTAATTATCAGTATAAAAGTACTCTCATTTATGTGGTAGAATACAATATTTATTTATTGGGCTATCGTACACAAACATGACAATTTATATTACATTAAAAAGTTATATTAAGTTATATTAAAAATTTATATTACGCCGCGCCAGCTGTCTACTCTCCATCCGTCTTACGAATTTTCGATCAGGTCACGTGTCCTGACGCGAGTTTAACATTTTTTACCCATTCCTCTACTCTCCATCAGTCTTACGAATTTTCGATCAGGTCACGTGTCCTGACGGTCACGTGTTCTGACGCGAGTTTAACATTTTTACCCATTCCAAAAAAAGTGCACAACGCCGCTAAAGAAGTTTTCACTTCAAAAATCCGTTCCCACTTCGCCGCTCCTAATCACTCTTTATCTCATCTAATGGTGACTGGCGATAAGCGCACCGCACCCGGATAACCCAAGGAGTCCTTAACTACTGAAGAACCGGCTATCTTATCTCTACCTGTCGGAACAGAACAATGCTACTAGCATTCGATAAGAAACCAAGTAGTGGCCAGTGGTGACTTGGAACACGTTTTACCACCAACCTAACCGTGTATAACACGCACCCCTCGTTGGGAAACAAACCCCGTGAGACAAGTGGCCTAACCGCTAGACCGCAGTGGCGTATTGTGCATTTGCTTTATGAATATAATGCTATTATATATTGAGTTGTATACATATATCGATACATCGTTGCAGACATCAAATGAGATAATAGTTTAGGACAAGGAAGGACAAACAATGTGTGTTTATAGATTTAAGTATCATCGATACAGCACATTACATTATGATTATGTGCGTCGTGACGCATAAAGTTCTATTTCACCTTTATTCGTTATGTGAAAATTGGTTATAAGGCTTCCTTTAAGACAACAAAAACTCTTTACTAATTTACTCTTAAAAACCAAACAATAACAAATTACGATCGTCATGCAATTTAAATAAAGGTACAGACGGTTCTTGGCGGAAAAGTGAAGTCATGTCTGCGGTTTTGTTTTATTTTCTAAAATTTGTGTTATGTCGAATATTAATGTAAAATAATGGTGGATTATTAACCGTTAAGTGTTCGTGCATGAGTGTTGGCAAATGAAACAAAACAGTGCAACGGTTCTTTTCAAATTCTCTCAAGAAGTCCGCCCTAGGACTTAATAGAGCCCCACATCTTTACTGAGATACTTCTGAGATCTTGCATCATCATACAGAAAAAAAAATTGTTTAATTATGTATTACTTGTTAGAAAAATTACTTTGACACTGGCTAAATGTGCTAATCGCACGAAGCCATCAACAAAAGGAAAAAAAAAATCTATCCAAAACTGTCAAAGTTCTTCAATAAATATTCAACCATATACCTTAGACATAAAGGTCAAAGTCTATTGAGGAAATTTGACAGTTTGTGGTAGTCTGTGGTGCAGGCGTGTGTACATTACAACTTCACGTCACATACCCAGCAGGTAAGGATGTCACTACGGAGGTTTAAGTGTCGTCGACTCGTCTTTACCAACAGACCGTTTTGTATAACCCTTATGTATATTTATCCAGGTGATGCGCGAGTCCACGACGCAAGTTTGAACCTAAGGAGTAAGGATGGAGTTGACGAGGCGCCGCCGTTTTAGAATCTCAATAAGTGCGTTTGGATTCTACACACGTACGCATTAGTTACGCTTGACCGCAAGCTACCTTACAAAACCGAACGCAAACGTCCTATACTACGTACTTACTAGTACCTATATTTTTTTACTACTGACAATATTATTTTATATCATTACTTATTAGATCAGCGTGGGGACACTCTTGGTACATTATTAAATGCTGAGTAGATGCCTATGGATTAAAATTTGTTTGTCATTGAATACTATAATTAGATTTAATATGTAAGAAACAAACTATTCAAAGCTATTGATTTATTTTTGTTAACAATTCAAAAGTCATTAGTAAATGCGTGCTTGACTATAGCTTTAATTTATACATAACGGTGCTAAAATTTAATAAAAAATGTGTAAACAATTCATGTCTATTGAAAGTTTAAACTATTCTTTGCATGTTTCGTTGTAGTTTTAAACAAAACTTTCTTAGATAAGTAGTTAGAGAACATTTCCTTTATAATCATTTACCAAATACCAACTGACTCCTATAATATTATTTTTTACTGAAGATTGATTGACCGCCTTCATGTCTAATTAAAAGAACTTTTGTCACGTGTTGTAAAAAAAACACAAAGTACGTGACAGAGCGATTGACAAAAAACACTATTGGTATAGGTAAGTATTCTATTTAATTACTTTTGATCACGATAAGTGATTAATGGACTTATTGAAGTGTACCCATCAGACGAACGCTTCGTTACATAACTAGCCATTATTAAATGGACATTAAATAGTTTTCGGTGAGTATATCGTGACTTACGCAATTTGTAAGTAGAAATCAATTAATTTCATCTACTTTTAGCAGTATACTAGACTAGATCATTGTCTTTACGTAATGTAACACGTTTGATAGGCGGCCATGTCTGATCGGATTTCAATTGTCTATGACATAGATAGATGTTTAAAGGAATGCAAGCAAAGCAATCACAACACTGCAGCACTAAAAGATACTGGGAGCTCAATTTGCGTGAATTGAAACGCATTCGATTTAATGATTGGTTGGTGTTTTAGAAAAGCAGATTCTGCTTTTTGAAATCCGATAGATGAAATTAATTGATAAATATTAAGACTTTAATTAAGACAAATAATTACGTCTTAGATGGCAACCTTAATAACTAAAATTATGAATCAGTGATACAAACAAAAGTTAGCCCGATGTGATGTGATGTGATGTGTGTGATATATTAATTTAAATTACATAAATCTAACAACAAAAATGTTTAATTCGCTGCATACTATTTAATAGTTATAAATTAATTATAAATGAAGAGTGCAGATAGCTTGTATTTAATAAAGTTTTTTCATATCAAGAATGCAGCCAGACGATCAAACGCATTGTAAATTGTGTGAAATATCAGCAATTGTTTCGTTACACTCTAGAATAGAGTTGCATAACTATCGATAGTTTCGCTATCGATAGTTGACCTCGAAAACTAGTAACAATATCGATAGTGCTATCGATAGTATCGATAGTATCGATACTATCGATAGTACAAATTAAGTAATACTATTGATAAGAAGCAATACTATCGATAGTATCGATACTATTGCATCACAATACTATCGATAGTATCGATAGTATCGATTCTTTTTAAGTAATACTATCGATACTATCGATAGTATCGATAGTATTGATGTCTTAAATCGCTAATACTATCAATACTATCGATAGTTTTAAAAACTATTGATAGTATTGCACTATCGATAGTTTAATAACCGTCGATAGTATCGTTTCCCAATTATAGTTTATGTAGCAAGTAGTAGGCAGGCGGGAATCGAACCACACACCTTCCGCATTCCGGGCGGCTGCCTTAACCACTTGGCTACCGAGGTCTGGCTTTCAACCGTCGAAATTTGTCAGTGCTTGATGCTTATGTTTTTAATCAACATTGCGTCATCAAATCTTAGAAGTTTTCACCTCTGAGATCCGAAAGAAATATTTTTTACAAATATTTGAAAATTCGGTTAAGATGAAGCTGCGTTTATAGATTAATGTTTTATATTTTAGCAGCAGCAGTTTTTTATTTTAGTAGTATTACTATTAGTAGTATAGCTGCTTTTAAACTATCGATAGTGTAATACTATCGATAGTTTTTAAAACTATCGATAGTATTGATAGTATTAGCAATTTAATACATCAATACTATCGATAGTATCGATAGTATCGATAGTATTACTTTAAAAAAATCGATACTATCGATACTATCGATAGTATTGTGATGCAATAGTATCGATACTATCGATAGTATTGCTTCTTATCAATAGTATTAGTTAATTTGTGATATCGATAGTATCGATACTATCGATACTATCGATACTATCGATAGGCTATCGATACTATTGTTATGACGTCAACTATCGATAGTCTATCGATAGTTTAGCGATAGTGGACTATCGATAAACAACTCTACTCTAGAACCACCATGTACAGTTAAGAGCAGAGCAAGCGCCGCACTTTAAGTCCAAATTCAACCTTATGAACATGGAATAAGAACTACACTTGTCTATCAAAACTTTATCTAGGAATGCTAAAAAAAGGAAAATTAAAAAAGTTTTATCACAAAAATGTGATTTAAAAACTAACTTATAAACATAATTTTGTAGAATAAAAACGATTGCAGTGGAGACCTTCAATCAGAGTTATTTCAACAACCGTTATAAAAAAAAGTCAAATCTCGTTATTAAGATGTCGCCCCTAGCGTAGAAAGTGGTAAGTGGTGTTCTCACGAAAATCTATTGAGTGTCACTTCCTGACGATCGGCGACACCTCGCCGGTGATCAAAACGTCATTATTTACGTATTAGACGTATGATTTATAGTAGGTGTTTATCATGTATTATAATATACGTTTTAAGAGGAAGGCGACTAGTTTTATTTTGAAGAGTGCAATAGCTATAAAAAGTGCCAAATTACCCTTTCAACGGATATCGGAAGGCGGAACAACCAAATTTTGACGTTACAAAATAGTCCGCTATAGATAGAGTTACAGATGCTTAACATGAACTTGTACTTTGATTGTTTCAATTATTTTCTGGCAGAAGTTAATTTGTTTTTTTGAGTTTCTTTGATCATTCGTCCTTTCTTTATTGTGAAGCATTCTTAATACATCAAGTGTCAAGTCAAGCCGCCTTGACTTCATCTCTTATGTTAATCACGGAAATAGGAGGCTCGAAATTAAAAAATGTATTAACAACAACGAAGCTTACAAAGTTTCAATTATACAATGACAATTACAACAATCTAATATTTAATTGAGGTTGAAATTGAAAAAGATACAATATGTCGGGGCAATGGGAGTGTAGTCATGTAGACCATTCTGTATTAGTAAGCCATACAATGACATGATTTTGAATGAGAATGCTATGTGAACTATTGTGACAGATCTCATCCGGTTTGCCTATTGCATTTGCGTGTTTGGAATAAATTTCATTACACTTGATTCATAATAAACTTTCGCGTTTCATTATAATTTAAATGTTTAACGTGTTTTAACGTAATCTCCTTAAGGATATTAATATCCGAAGCACACCTACTTATATTGAGAAAGCTGCGATACACTCAGTTAAATATTTTTTAAATGGGCTGGGCTCCTGAGCACCTAACCTAATCTAACTACCTAAGTGAGTGAAAATTTCTATTACATTCTCATTACTTAAAAAGTATTTTGAATTAAAATATCATAATACGCTGAACTGTACAAGTTTAAAAAGTACACGAAGTAATAACAAATCATTTTTAAACGCATCAGTCAGCCACCGAAAAAATTTAAGTTTGCTTTTCAAATCAACACTCTCGATGCGAAAATGAGGTTTACTTCCAAACAGTGACCAATTTAGATAACCTCAAATTTTAATGGAGCTTCTAAATCACCGAAAAGCAAGATTGAGAGAAAAAAAAGAAGCAACTGGCACAATGTAGCATGCGTAAGTCCAAACCAGGTGACTCAGAAGTGACGCAGCCCATTCATAAGATGGTTTGTTCAAGCGGAGAATGTCGGATTTTGTTCCGAGAATAATCTTACGGAACCACGCTCAAGATATTTAATGACTCAGCGTATAATCAAATAAGTTATGCTTTTAATGTGTGTACAGTTGATCATGTTATTTACTATTTTATAATGAATATGCTCAGAAACCGTTCCTTAGAACCGTAAGAACGTTTCGACTCTCCTCTGCCTGGAGCTACTCGGTAATATGAAGTTCATGTACGTAAGTACATTTTATGAATGAAAAATATATCACATGATTTCTTTCTTTATGCGATTATTTGAGTGGATGCATAATTTGATAAAGTTATAAGATTAGTGATAAATATTTAATTACGTAGTTACAAAATATATTTCTAATTGTTTGGATAACTTTCGATTCGATAAATATTCTTGTTTTTTACAATTCCTAGGAAATAAGAAGGCAGTTGTTAAATATTTATAAAATATAGTGAAAACATTAAATGCCTACCCTACAGTTGTTGATATGATAGAAAATACTTTTTCTATATTAAAAGGCATTCATTTATTAGTCTCTAAAGTATTTACCCTTGAAAATCACTTCGATCACAAGTTCAATGTCACAGTTGATTAAATAAATGAATGAACGGAGTCCGCCAGAGACTTAACGAAACTACAAAAAAAACCCGACCAAGTGCGAGTCGGACTCGCGCACGAAGGGTTCCGTACCATTGTCTATAAAAATATTTCAAGTTTCTACCAGTTATCGTTATTAAAACCGAGAAAAAAATATATATGGAAGCCCCCCTTAAACATTAATTTAATTTTAATTTAATTATTTATTTTTAAATAATATAACTCAATATTCTGTGAATATTTCAAGCGTCTACCTGTTTCCGTTATTAATATCGAGCAAAACCAAGCAAAAAATCACGTTTGTTGTATGGGAGCCCCCTTAAATATTTTTTTTATTCTGTTTTTTAGTATTTGTTGTTATAGCGGCAACAGAAATACATCATCTGTGAAAATTTTAACTGTCTAACTATCACGGTTCATGAGATACAGCCTGGTGACAGACGGACAGACAGACAGACAGACAGACAGACAGACAGACAGACAGACAGACAGACAGACGGACGGACGGGCGGCGGAGTCTTAGTAATAGGGTCCCGTTTTACTTTTGGATACGGTACCCTAAAAAAGGCAATTTGCGGGCCAGCTTCGAGTAATTGTTCTTTTTATGTGTCTTTGACAGTCACTATATTATACGAACATCCATTGTTATGAGGTACTCTATATAAGTTTAGAAGCTTTATAGTTCAGATAGTCGTATTAAACTAACATTTGTTCATTCGAGATGAAGCTGTCCAGTTACATAATGTTTAAATTATGTAAACATTAAGATACTTTTTTAACATTTTCAATTTAAAACTTTAATAGCGGACTTTAAATTTCGTTTTTTTAAAGTTTTCTCTATACTAGTAACATTTCGGATTTCTGTATTTTTCTGTGACGAAACACAGTTTGCAACTTCTTACATTTCTTTTTTTTCCAGCAAAAAGTCCCAATATCCGTCATTACCCCAGACAAAACTCATTACTAAAGTTACAGAAAAAAAATTAAAATTAAATGGTTGTCAAGAAAGTCATTACCAACCTCATTTTTATAATTTTTATCGATCTGCCAAGCACCCCGATCGTTACCACGTTACGCAACTTCGAACACTTTACACGGTGGCAACACTCAAATTTGCTTATTATTTTCTAATGACCATCGCTATTGTTTTCCCACGATCGTGACTGTAAAGCTAAGTGAGTCTGAGAGTAAAGCTTGCGATTAAACAACCAAAAAACGTGGTATTATAAATCACAATTCACTAGCAAAAGTGTACGCGACTTTCTTTGTATGGGAGATTCGGTAAGTCTGGAAAAAAACCTTTTTGAATAAAATTCTTATTTTGTCACATTCTTTACTTTGCAACTTTTTTAATGAGGTTCTCGGTGGGAAAGTGAAGCGGTTTATTTGCGGTTTTATTTAATTTTCTATAATTTGTGTTTTGCCGCATGTCATGGTGAATTATTCTTTTATACTATTATTTTAATAGTATGTACATAAAATGTACAAAAATATAAAGCGCGTTAAGGAAATACGCTATGCCCGCGAAGTAAATCTGGTATAGACTGGACAAGTCTGCAATGCATTTGCTGTAGACTTACCTGTACTGGCACTTTCACGTAGGAAGTAGACTCGATGGCCTGCAAACAAAAAATAACTTGTTAGTTATATTTTAAATATTTTAGTATTAATGGTGTCAAGTCACCAAAACAAGATACGATTCCAGAAAAATCTTCAAAAGTTTTTAAACTTGACGCTATCAAATCAAATCTCGTTTAGATTGCATTTGAAAATATCGCAGTTCTAAAACATCTCACAAGCTATTGCTTTTAATAAACTAAGACGCCCTTTTAAAGAGACAAAAACATTAATGCATTCACTGTCACGAGTTCTAAAATTATATTCTAACACTACCGCATTTGTAGCATTGATGTACAACCTTCGTGCTGCCTTCTTCATTTATCTCGTAAGATTAACATTGCAGCATAGAATACAGAGAAAAAGTATTGATACGTCAGGATAGACGTCTTGTTCTGACTGGCTCTATCAGTCAATGTTGGAAAAGCAACTAGCAAGTCGTCAATAACGTATAAAAAGTGTAACATCCCTTATGAAGCAGTTGATGGTATAGACATTGTATAGGAAGCAGCTGTGGCTTTAAGTTCCTTATAGATACCATTAGCTCAATGATAGAAACATTAAAGTTAAAGAAAATATATAATAATCTAGATATATCAGCCAGTCAAAGTTCAACCCAAAAGTATAATATATAATCTAACTGTCGTCGTCAAAAAAGTTCATAACTAAAAAAAACTAAAACAATTTCCTTACCGTGGATCAACAGTAAAATTGATTGTTCGATGATTTTAAATAACGAATTGCACAAGAAATCTAAAATTAAAAATCTGTGTTTTAAAACCATAGACAAATGTTTTTTTCATAATAATTTTCAACATTGACAGTAAAATAAGGTCCAACCGCCATAGGCCCATAAAAAACCTTATTAACCTTAGGTTCTTTGCTTAAATAACTGTTTATATTCTACCCGAGGCTAGAACTGCAGCTTATAGGGATGTGAGCTTGTTAGCCAACATTATGTGACAATGAACACGAGATATAGCCAGGAAGGACTATTTCAAACCTTTAGTTTCTTAGTCTTATGGTTGCTATGTAGCTTTAGATCGTAAAAATCCCGT